>CM052800.1:10566736-10590922 GCA_028533885.1 Nasua narica | reverse complement strand
GACAGATATGAATTTAGTGCCATTGCATTGCCTGTATGGTGACTGTTAACTGTATATTGTCTCTCCTCTTTTCTGGTCTCTGTTCCTTTTAGGCTCTCCCTTTGCTTAGAGGACCCCTTTCAATATGTCCTGTAGGGCTGGTTTGGTGTTTGCAAATTCCTTTAGTTTTTGTTTGTCCTGGAAGCTTTTTATCTCTCCATCTATTTTCAGTGACAGCCTGGCTGGGTATAGTATTCTTGGCTGCATATTTTTCTTGTTTAGGGCTCTGAATATATCATGCCAGTCCTTTCTGGCCTGCCAGGTCTCTGTGGATAGGTCTGCTGCCAGGAAACAGGTTTTTTGTTGTTGTTGTTGTTAAGATTTTAGTTATTTATTTGACAGAGAGAGAGAGAGAGATCACAAGTAGGCAGAGAGGCGGCAGAGAGAGAGGGGTAGCAGGATCCCTGCTGAGCAGAGAGCCCAATGCAGGGTCCCAGGACCCTGAGATCATGACCTGAGCTGAAGGCAGAGACTTTAACCCACTGAACCACCCAGGCACCCCTATGGTGAAACAGTTTTAAAATGTAAAGAGAATCCTTACAAACAGAAAACATATTATGATGCCAACATTAAGACAAAACATATCTGATATTTCAGTAATTGTAAGTGGGCCAAATACCATAATTTAAAAAATACAATTGGATTATAGAGCAAAACCCCATTATATGCTGAGAAAAGAAAAACATTTAAAACAAAGAATAGTTGAAAATAAAAAAATTAGAAAAAGCATACCTGGCAAAAAAAATAAATAAATAAAAGTAAGAGTAATTAATTGAAAACAATCATTGAGGGCCACCTGGGTGGCTCAGTCCGTTAAGTGTCTGCTTTTGGCTCAGGTCATGGTCTCAGCGTTCCCCTGTTCAGTGGGGAGTCTGCTTCTCCCTCTCCCTCCGCCCCTCCCTCCACTCATGCTCACTCTCTCTCTCTCTTTCTCAAATAAGTAAATAAAATCTTTAAAAGCCAAAAGAAAACAATTGTTGAATTAATAAACAAAAGCAGAAGTCTTTTTTTGGGGGAAGGAATAAATAGATAAACTCCATCGGATCACCTAGTCGGGGAAAACACAAATAATAAGCAAATTAAACCAAAAGAAATAATTATGGGCAGAAAAGTTGAAAGAATTATGGGACTACTTTTTTCTAACAACATGCAAATCAATTGGGAAAGCATATAATGAATATAATGAATTATTATCTAGGAAAACATGGATCACTAAAAGTGACCCAAGAAGAAATAGAAATATGAAAAGATCAAATAACATGAGATGCAGATATGTGTGCTTACACAAACCCCATAAGAGCAGGAGTGAATTCTGGTCTTTGGGGTCTTAATGCTTAAACAATTTCATCACCTGCTTTCTAAAAAGATACAAGTTCTTGAAATAATAAATTTAGCAAACTAAATTTGTATTTGGAGTGAAAAAAGAAAAAAAAGGGAAAAGAAACAAACACTAACCCAGAAGGCAAATATTATAAAACTCAGGTAAATAATACAAAATTTTAATTAATTCATCTATGATATATATTTTTTTCTACAGTTCTAGGCTGCATACTTTGTGACCTTTTCATAGGACAATGACTTTTAAGCATCATTTTCTACAGAAAGGCAAAAGGCAATTTGGTCTTTTCCCTAGCAATATTAATCAAAATTTGTTTTTCCTTATTGTCTCTTTCCACTTTGTAGCTCATTCCTGATAATATAGGAAACATTTTAGGGTTGTTGGAAAATTGGGGGAAACCAGTACTAACTTTCTTTCACATATGAGATATGTATTTTTTTGTATTTTAAGGTTTCCAGTGTAGTGTTTAATCTTAAATACTATTTGAAGTGATGCCACTCATTACCTAGAGCAATTCAAATTCATTTTAAAATTGCTGTTATGTTGAATTGAGCTGTATAATTTGTTATCAAATTACTTATAAGATACATATATTAACGTATTGATACATGGGTGGTTTTGTCCCTGCAATACTTGTTTATTAAAGCTCTTTTAGTTTTGCATGGTAATTTGGCATGCCATTTGTCTGGAACTCCCAACCTTGTTTAGGTGTAGTTCAATATCTAGGGATACCAAAAGCAAAAGCAAAAGCAAAATATGTGACTTCACACATAGGTGTACTTGTTGGTCTGGGTACTGGTACCATTTTGTGCTCTTCACATGAGAATCTAGTACGTTCTATTTTGCACAGTTCAATTTTTTTTTTAAAGTTTAGTACTTTTATAAATGTATATGCTGTATTAATGCATATTTTCCTCCAGGGAGAAATCTTCCATTTTAACTAGGTATTGATGTGATAGTTATATGGGTGGCAACTGGAAGACTTTTCCACAGACTAGCTTCTGGTTACATACACTTTGATCTTTATTTCTCCTCAATACCAGATACATCTAGAACTGGGTACCATATGACAAGTTCATATCTCAGTATAGCCTCTGCTGCACTTTCATGTCCTGATGCCAATATGCAAGTGTAGTGGGAAGTAGGAGTACTCTGGAGGACATTCCTATATACCATAGTAGCGAACAATAACAAAATAATACACAGAAGTGACTGAAGGCCACAGAGTGTGTGTGTGTGTGTGTGTGTGTGTGTGTTTTATATCCCATTAAAATGAAACCAAATAAAGGCTGAACTTGACTTTTCCAATTGTAGGTTAGATTCTCCAAAAGCAGAAGTTCGGAAGCAGTTTGGAGTACAAGATGCTCATTAGGGATCAAGACTAGGGAAGGAGAGGAAGCCGACGAGTGCAGAGCCTGTGGTGAGAGAGCCCTGGAAATAATATCACTTATCAGAGTATATTCAGGCAAGGGCTGAAGTGCCTGGGCCTTCATATCTCTCCTCACACAGTCACTGGAGGAGAAGGTTGCCCTGGGAATGGTGTGACTTCAGACAGGGTGTTTCTCTACATCTAAAGTAGACCTCAAGGGAGCTTATGGTTAGAGACTAACTACACGCCCCACAGTTGAGATGCAAGTCCTTTCCTGAAGGGGGATTGGGTGGTACATCTCCAAGGCTCCCATGTTTCTCTTAGCCATATTCCCAAAAATGTTTACAGCCACTCTAATATCAGCTGAAAAAAAACAGAAAGACATAGAAATTAGCATGGAAAGAGACCATGGCCTTAGCCACTTGGGATTACAAATTTCTTTGCAGATTTCACAAAAAAGATATGACCAAGTGAATATTGCTAGGGCCCTTCCAGGGCCTTGTTAGGGTCCCACACAAGGGGTCCTGGGATTTAAATTTCATTAGTGTACATTAAACCTACGAGTATAATCGAAGTGTTACATCCCCAAAAGCAACCACCCCAGATGATTTCACAGAGAAATTCCCATCAAACCTATAAGGAAGAGGTTAATCCAGTGCAACTTACACTGTTCCAGAACAGGGAAGTATAAAGCAGTGTTTGAAGTTCTCCTCTTAGGAGGTTAGCATAACACCGAAACCTAAACCCTACAGAGAAAGGGAGAAAAAGTAAATAGCAGACCACACTAATTTGCATATATTAACCACTATGGATTGAATTCCATCTCCCAAAAATTCATAGGTGGAAGCCCTTGCCCCCAGTGCAGTGGTATTTGGAGGTGGGACCTTTGGGAGGAAATCAGGTTTAGATGACATCATGACGGTGGGGACCTCATGAAGGATTAGTGTCCTTATAAGGGATGTCAGACAGCTCTCTCGTGCTCTCTCTCTCTCTCTCACTCTCCCTCTCTACCTCTCTCCCTCTCTCCCTCTCTCCTGAGTGATGACCCTGACAGAGGGCAAGTATCTGCAGAAAGAGGGCCTTACCCAGGAACTGGATCAGGCGGCATATTGATATTGGACTTTCCGGCCTCCAGAACTGTGAGAAATAAGTATCTCTTGTGTAAGCCACCTAGTCTTTGGTATTTTGTTACAGCAGCCCAAGCCAACTAAGGCAACAATGAACAGAACCCAGAAGTACATTAAAAGAGTACTGCAATAGACTGAATGAATGGGACTCAATTCCAGGATGTCGGAAGGTTGGGACCCCCACGCATGTAATTCATAGAAATGCATCAAAAGAAGAAAATTACATGATTATCTCTAAAGATGCAAAAAAGATACTGGATAAAAATTTAGTAGCTCATCTTAACAAAAACTTAAAAAAATAAATACACAAATATTTCTTTACATGATGTACAGCTATGTGAATATATATTTTAAATATACCTTATCCTCAAGATCAACATCATGCTTAATGAAGACAGAGTAATTCTCATTAAATTCAGGCTCAACAAGATTTGGGGAAGTTTCTAGATAAATTGAGCATAAAATAAATATAGAAATTAAACAAACAAATAGAGTCAAGAAAATGCTAGAAAAGAGAAACAAGGGGAATCTAGGTTTTCCAGGTATTAGGATATGTTATATAGCTATGCTAGTTAAAACAGTGTGGCATTGCTACATGAATAGATGGATTAGTGAACTCTATTAGGAACCCCAGAATAGAAGGAGACAAACCATAAGAGACTCCTAAACTCATGAAAAAAACTAAGGGTGGCTAGGAGGTAGAGGGGGTAGGGTTATGGACATTGGGGAGGGTATGTGCTATGGCAAATGCTGTGAAATGTGTAAGCCTGATGATTCACAGACATGTACCCTGGGGCAAATAATACAGTATATGTTAATAAATAAATAAATTTAAAAAAAAACAAAGTAAAAAAAAAAGGAACCCCAGAATATAAACCCCCAAATGAATGAGAACTTAAAGTGTGAAAAAGTAATAAAATAAATTTTTCAAAAATTGATAGTTCAATTGATAGTTCAAAAATTGGTAGTTCAAAAAATTGGGAAGCCATCTGAAAAAAAAATGTAGCTGGCTCCCAACGTCACCTCACACAAAGAAATAAGCTCCATATTTTTAAAAGTTTCAGGACAAATTGAAGCCATAAAACACTGGAAGAAAATATGGAAGAATTCTTTTAAAATAGTCTTGGAGAGAGGAAATTATTTCTTACCATAACAAAAAACCGACATGAAAAACTTATAAATTTAACCACAAAAATGTAAAAATAGAATTCTGCAAAGAAAAAAAAATAAACATAAAGCCAAAAGACAAACCACAAAGTGGGAGCAAATATTTGCAACTCACATTGCAAATATAGATTCTTTCTTGTATGGAGATCTTCTACAAATCGGTAAGAAAAAGACAAAAATCTAAAAGAAAAATAGGCAGAGGATTTCAATAGATTCTAATTTTCACAAAATCAGAAGTTCAAATGGTTCCTATGTATGTAAAAAAAAAAAATGTTCAGCCTAATAATAAAATAAATGCAAATTAAAACCACAATGGAGGTACCATTTTCTACTTATCAAATTGATGAAGTTAAGAACATCTAATAAAATTCTTTGCCAGCAGGGTGTATGGGAAGTAGAACTCACACACTTGGTGCATCCTCCTTGGAGGGCAATTTGGCAATATCAATTCAATTTACAAATGCCCATCTCTTTTAATCCAGGAATTCCACTTTTAGAAATTTATTCTTCTAATGAAAATTAGGTTGAACCAAGTAAAACTGTTATATAGGTAGGCCCAAAATGGTTCACTATCTTTACTTGTATGTGGTCCCAATCAGTACTTGAAAATGATTAAAATAATGAATGTACAAAGAAACAACCTACATGTCCATCAATAAGGAATGGGTTAAGCCAGCTATGATATATCTTTTCAGTGGATGTAAATATTTTTTTAAACGAAGGTGGAAGCTTATTTTTTTAGTGAAGTATTTTTTCCTATGCTGATATAGAATAATTCCATGTTATATTGTTCAGTTAGCAAAATAGTATGCATAGTATGTCACCATTTGAGTAAAACTATAAAAAAGAATATAGTCATATATATTTTCTTGTATATGCAAAAAGTATCCCTGCTATGATACATAAAAAAAAATCATTGCTTGCTTTTGGGGAGGAAAACTGTGTGATTGGGGGCAGAGATGCCGAGATACCCTTACAACGCTCTTGCAAAAAGATATTGCAAAAAAGAAATAACCTAAGATATGAGCTTTGGTCATATGTAGTTTTACTTTGTCATTAAACAGATATTTATGGAGTAGTTACTCGCTATGCTAGACACCGTTCAAGTGGTCAGGGGGCAGCCATGAACAAAACACAGAATCCTTTGTTCTCCTGGTGATTACATCCTAGAAAGGGGAGAAAGATAATAAACAAAGAAGCATATATACTTTACAAGCATATAATAAGATGAAAAAAGCACCACAGATAAAATAAAGTTGGGACATACGACATCCACAGCGCAGTCAGAGAAGGTCTGTCTTGTAAGGCAGTATGTCAGCAAAAGCCTCTGGAGGTAAGGCAGCCAAGAAAATCTGAGAGGGGAGGTCTTTTCAGACAAAAGAAAATGCAAATACAAAAGCCCTAAAGCATGCCTTGCCTGGAACATCTGAGGAGCAGTAAGGAGACCCACGGGGCTGGAATGGGGAAAACCTGGAGTCCCAAAAGGGGGAGAATGTTGTGGGGGCAAATCATGTTGGCTTTGGGCCAGATTAAGGACATGGAATTGAACAGTTATTTACACTCGTTTGGCCCTTCACAAGGAAGAGTGGTTGATGGAAAGCCAGATGCAGAGATGAGGAGAGACCAGGGCTCAAAAAGGAATAGGAAGGGGACATGAAGAGAGAATGAGGATGCAGGAGCGGGAGACTGGCCTGAGAGCCCTGAGCTCTGATGTGTCCTTCAAAGAATGACTGGAGCACCCAGAGGTCAGTCAGACATAAAGCCCCCGAGGCTGGGACTCGGATGTTTGCAGACTGGGCTGTAGGGACCAGGCGTCAGACCCACCTTGTATGTTCACCTGGAAATCAGCCCCCATAGAAACAACAGGTTCATGTCATGTTTTCTAGAAATTAAATTTCCAACTAGTAAAGCATCCTCCGTGTTCACCTCCTCTGGATAAGCACGGTGACTACATGAATCTTGAGGATCTTACTCAGCTGCACAAATATTCTCTAGCCTTTTATCGATCCTAAGTGCTTTATTCGATGGGGAGTGTGACCTGAAATACGCTATCAGCCCCCTTATGAGGTGCCCCTTTGAAGCTGTCTAACAAGGTCCCAGATCTCCTCCTTACTGAACACTGAAATGTCTTACCTTTTCCATGTGACTTGAGGCCCCTCCTCTCCTGTGGAAAACAGGGAAATACAGGAGAGCTCTTGGATTAAACTCAGGTATAAAAGATAAATTCTAAAATTTTATGTTAAGGAATTGTGTTGTGATGGGTTCAGGCTTCTTTCTCCTGCCGTGTAGTTCTCATAAACAGCAAAGACTTCTTGTTTTAAATGGGTAGAGTTTGTAGCAGGATAGATGGACTCAGTACAAGATTAAACTTTCTAACAGACTGTCCAACAATGGGGCACAGTGGTTTAAAAAGAGAGAACATTCATCTAGAATATGCGGGACCACTTTCCAGAGATATTGAAGAAAGAATTCATAAATAGGCAGAAATTTGGATGAAATACTTTTAGGTTCCTTCCAACTCTGAAATGCTATGGATGTGTCATGCTGAAATTCTACCTTGCTTTTGCATTCTGTATTTAGTATTTTGTTAGCTCTATCTGGATCATACTCAAGGGGCGGGAATGAGCTAACAATTTCACTTCTAATAGGAGCGCCTGCTGAATTAGAGGCACGTTATCTCTTCAGGCTCTCCCAGGCTAATAGAACTAGGATAAGAATCTGGATCACAGACAAAGGAGCACATAAAAGATGTCCTAAGCTATGTTTGCCAGAAGCAAGTGCTGAGATACAGAAGCATTTGGAGGAGATACTGGGAAGACAGTGGGGAAGCAGGACAGGAAACAGCATGAAATCAAGCAAGGATGCTGTTTCAGACAAAGCCCCATGATCCTATACAGGGACCTCTGGAGTATAAATTATTTTTCAGAGTTTGCCCAAACTTAAGGGGAGGGAGCTGGGCTCTCGTATTCCCACACCAGCCAGCTGCAGAGAGGACCTCAGAGCTTGTGGAGAGAGAGGTTCCAGTAACTCATGGGAAGACCTCCAAAGAGAGTCACAGATGCGGATCTTTAGAAGTAAAATCACACAAAATCTCGGGGAAGGACATAGAGTAAAGTTCAAAGAATCCAAGTGGATCTGGGCAGAAAGCTAACAGTGTCTCCTACAAAAATCATAGCAAAGAATATAGAATTCAACTTCAAATCCAAATCTGAAAACCATAAAAATGTATCAGAAGCAAGTTCAGATATTGGGTATAAATGGATGCAAGTAGTTCAAGGCTACAGATACATACAGGTAATATGGATTACATATATGTACATACATTGCATGTGTATCTATATATTACATATGTATCTACATGCATGTGTGTGTGTATGTGTGTATATATATAGAAATGTTTTCTTTTAAGGAACTGGATCACATGATTGTTGGGACTAGTAAGCCGAAAATTTATAGGGCAGGCTGGCAGGCTGGAAACATAGGCAGAAGCTGATGTTATAGTCTTGAGGCAGATTTTCTTCCTCTCCAGAAAACCCTGGTGTTTGCTCTATGGCCTTCAACTGATTGGATTAGGCCCACCCACATTATCAAGAGTATCTCCTTTATTTAAGTTCAACTAGTCATAAACAATAACCATATCTACATGGCAAATGGCTATATCAATGTTTCATTAAATTTTGGGGTACTATAGCCTGGCCATGTAGATACAGAAAACTGACTATCACAAGGAATATTCTATCATTAAGTCTCTTCCTAATGGTTAAAGGGATTTTGTGGATGTTAGCAATGCAGGCTAGAAATTTTAGGGAGTGAGTATTTTAGCCACTTTTTCTGGTTGCTAATTACCCATATGCTTGTACAGACCCAGGATCCACACCTAACGCCCTGTTAATCCTCACTTGGGTTAAGAATCTTATCATGGGGCTTGGTTTCAAGCATGGCATCTAATAAATGAACATTTGATGCTATGTTTGTATTAAGGAATCAAAAACAAATTCATTATTGAGAAACTGGCTTATAGTTTTTTTGGAATGAATAATCCTTGTTGGCTCAGGGAAGACTTTGTGTCTATCTGGGAATTTTCATGGTGTGAAAACATTGATTGAGGGAGTCTGTTAGTAAAAAAGACTTGCAAATCATGATTACTTGTGAGCATTGTCATTCTTTTCCTTACTCACTGGCAGGCCGGGGCTATAGTAAAACATGGGAGTCCTCCATTTCCAACAATAATGGTTATGTTTGACAATAGAAACTTAGCTCTGACTTAATTTAGGTTGATGGTTCTCAATTCTTCCCACCAACACACCTAAAGGATACAATTTTCTGTCATTAGCAACAACAGGGTAATTTCCAGAGGTGATAAGGAAACATGGCCACAGCATCTCAGTGTAGAGGAAGGAGGGGAGCTCCACAGCACGGCTCTATCTCCCCTGTGTATTAAGGATTAAAAATTACTCCTCCAAATAACAAAATTGTGCTTAGAAAGTTGTCCTGCATATAATAGATATTTCATATATGTGCCTTGTATTAAAGAAACAATTATTCTGACACTTGTTAAAACAACAAGGCAGACTTACGCAGGATTATTGTGATGAGTATAGGAACTATTTCAGTGGGGGTTGCAGTAGGAGAGATATTGGGTTCAACTTCAAATACAATAAGGAAAGGTGGGGATTTATAGCCAAAGAATAGGGTGGGGGTCTGGGGGGGATGTAAAATTACCAAGAGGAAATGTCAGGGATAAGGAGATTCTTGCTAAACCAATCCAAGAGGATTCTTGCTGAAGGTAGGCCATGGTGATCAGACATCACCTGGGGGATATGAGGGGAGAGGGGTTGAGGAAATTTGATCAGATATCGAGGGTAGAGATTTTCTCTTAACTGACTTAGCAGGATTCTTGCTTAAACTGGACTCTGCAAGGACAGTGCTAAAATCCCAAGTTCAGGCCTACTTGAGGAGAGGACCCAGAGGACCTTATGTTTGGTGAGAGAGACTCTTTGCCACCTAAATGGAATTGAATGTGCTAAAATTTCTATTTAAGATTGAATAAACAATCTAGATAAGCATTAATGTTCCTTCTCTTGACCTTCTACCATGAACCCTATAACATGAACTAGAAATGGTGGTACTATAAATGAATTTGTTCTTAGAAATGTAGAGTGAAGCAGTAGCTTCTTTAAGACACTATATAGTTTATCCATGCGTACAATAATATTGCATGATGAACAACTACAAATCCTCTGTATCAAATAACAGTAAGTATATATTTGGTTTGTGAGTCTTCAGAGTTCAGCTGATCTGAGTTGGGGTGTGCTGATCTTGGTTGGGTGTGCTCATGTGTCCGCCAACAATTACAGGTCACCTAGGTGGCTCTGCTAATGTGGGCTGGGCCCACTGCAAGTCTGGGGGTTGATTGGCTGTTGCTTAATCCTTGACAGCCTCATCTCGGATGATGGAGGCATCTGCTTTGCTTGGTATGCCTTCCCCTCTAGGGAGCTAAGCCAGGCATATTCTTATTGAAGTTCCTAAGTGCAACAAGCAGAAAGGGCCTCCTAAAGCCAAGCTCAGAACTATAGCATGGTCACTTTTGCTTTCTGTTGGCCTTTGTAAATCACAACGCCAACCATATTCAGTGTGTAGAGAAATAGACCTCACCTCTCCAGTGAGAAGAACTGTAAAGTCACATGGCAAATGGAATGGGTACATTGAGAAATGAGAAAGGGGGCCATTATTACAGTTGGTCTGTCATGGGCTCCACATTATTACCATCCAATCAAACTCTAACCAGCCTATTTTCCAGTCCACCCACATCAGCCGGCTCTCATCCCTAGTATTAAGTTGGGAATGAAGCAGCAGAACCTATTCTCCTGTATTGCTAGCTGAGAGTTTTGAGAGTTCAAGGGGCTTTGCATTAGCCAGAGTTGGTCCAAATTCAACTGACCCTTTGGTGCATTGGACACAAGACTGAAATACCCCAAATTCTCTCCTCCCCTGTGTCCTTCAGGTCTAGGTTATAGGTCATCGTGCTTTAGTGTATTATTTTATTCCTTATGTCTTATTAACATCATACTTTAGTATGATAGTCTTAAGGTTTTGCAAATGCCTGTCACTTCATAAGTGCTCAATAAATGGTAGCTATTATCATTATAGTGCAGATACTCAGAATAAGGTGCTATATTTTGGAACAGATCCAAAGTTCCTTGGTTACTAAAGTACAAAAGGAGCCTTATGATAAGCCTGCCTGGCCCATTAAAAGTGGTGTCCCAGGACAGCAGTGTAAAATGCCAGGGTAGGCACTCTATCACAAGTGTTGCCTATTAGGATCGTCATCCAGCTTTTAGCCATGAGATCTACATTTATGCATTTGTTACTGTTCATTTTATTCAACTTCCACACCTCTAAAAACTTAATTCATTGTCATTTTCCTATGGGGCTCTCTTAAAAGTGGGAAGAGGTGCATTAAACAAATAAGAACTCCTAATTTTTTCTAGCCATTAGGCATTAATTTATCAGTGCTCTTATTTATAATTAATGGTCTCCCACTGCTTGTGACAGCTGGTTTGTTATAGCCAAAACCAACTTTACTAAGTTAAGATTTGGAGGTTTGCCACAAGAGGCTAGTTATGCCTGTCACTAACTCCTCATTTAATATTTTAAAGGCTTTTCTGGCGTATGAACCATTTGCCTGGACTCACTTTCCTCTCAGCCTACAAAGGCGTGACTTCAGCTTTGTCACTCTACATATCCTCATCTTGTCTCCAACGCTCAGAGAACCAAGGTTTGAAAAGGTCAAATCAACACAGAAGAGAAGTTTATGTAGAAGCTCAAATAAAAACACAATGAAAGAGCATAGAGACAGCATTTAGTACTGGCAGCTCATAAAACAAAACCATGTTGTTAACTTGTCCAAATATCAACAAATCATTTTCCCAGAACATACAGGAGAATAAAGGATTAGAAATAACCATGAAGGGTACAGTTGGTGTCATCTCACTGTGTATTAATTTGGTCTCTTGAGGGGAGGGCAGAGAATTCCCATGTACTGAACCCCTACTATATGTGGCATCCCATATGGAGCATCTCTTGTTTCTGGCAAAAAAATTTGTTTGCTCCAGAAATTTGTGATTACCAGTCCCATTTTAAAAAGGAGAAACTGAAGCTCAAAGAGGGGACCTGATTGGCTCAAGGTCACATGGCTGCTGGAGCCTGTTTGAGGCAGCCAGACTTTAATTCGAGTGCACTTCTTTCCAAGGCCAATGGGGCAGATCTTCTCCACTCTGAATGGATGGGTAATTTAGTCTACATAAGGAATTTAAATTCAAGAGGTTCTTTATGTTGATACGGATGGCGAAATGGTACTTTTCATATATAATCATAAATGTTCATCCTTTATGGCTTAGTATCAGATGTGAGAGGTCAGGGTAGAAAGTTACCAATAGATTCTCTCTAGTGTCACCTGTCCTGCTACCTGAGAGAAAGCCCTTTGCGGATACTGGCAGAGACAGTCTTCTGATTCCTTCCAAGTGCCCTATTAAGTGCTGTTATTTGTCAACAACTACAATAGGCAATCTTTTAGGGGATTCCATTTTCAACTTCACAACAACCATGTTGGCAATCATTGGCAGTCTCAATAGTACATATTTTGGAACTGAGACAGTTTCAGATATGTGAAATAACTGGTTCAAGGACACACAGCTAGGAAGTGACTACTCTAGCATTGAACTCACTTCTATCTAACCTCTAGCCCATGTTGTTTGGATTGTATTCATTTTTCTTTCTTTCTTTCTTTTGTTTTAATGCAACTAAGATGAATAGCTTGATATTACTTATTTTTCTGAGAAAAGATACCTAGAACCAACACCAGAGAGTGAGTCTTTTATCAGGGACTGATTTATTATTGGGTTTAGTTAGAAAAGGATTTCTATCTCCTGGCTGGGGCTACAGAAGAATGGTTTGAGGCTGAGGTGGGAGGTGGTGGTAGATTTGAGAGGGTGGTTCTGGGAAGCTTCAGGTTCTATGCAGAATTAGACTCTGGCTCTTATCTTCCTGGAGCAGGAGTCCAGAATGGCTCTGCTTTGGGTTTCCAAACTCAGGAAGAAGGGGCAAAGTAAGGCTACAGCTGATGGATTTACATAACCTCAGGTTGTTGGTTTCTGGTAGAAAGTTCCATTCTGTTACCCATATCTGGCCTCCTTGACCCAGGGGACGACTTCAAGTGGATGTTACACATTGCTTAGCAGACCCTACAGCGAAGGCATGATGGAATTTCCTAATGTGGCATAAATGCTCTGAGAGGTAGTAGAGACCATACAAACCTGGGTAGGTTCGTGATTTGGGATGATCAGTTCAGAGCAGAAGTTCAATCAGGAGTCAGGAGACTAGATCTCACCCTTGAAACTTTAGAATGGAGGGTCCTGACTGACAAGAAAGGGATAGACAGGTCGTCTAGATCATAGGCATCTGGACAGAATCAGGCCATTCTAAATGTCCATAGGCATCTGGACAGAGACCAGGCCAGGGCTCTGGTCTCAATGGGACTTTGAATTTGGGTCAGCTTCCAGCTTTTGTGTAAATTAGGAAAAAAAGCAGCTTTCCTGGGTGGGTGAATAGCAAAATGTGTTTCTTTCTTTAAGTGAATGTCAGCCTAAGCCAGATCTTACAGTGTGGTGGGGGATTTTGGCCTTGATTCATTTCCTGAGATATTTGGGCAGTGCACAAATTGCATCACTGTTCATGGCCACCTGGCCTGGATTGGTATAAGAAATGGAAACAGAATCCTTTTATACTATGAAGATAATAATAATAGGACTAGTAACAATGGCAATAAAGTTTTTATGAGGATCAAAAGAGATTATAAGATGATATGATAATGATGCCTAGTATATTCTGAATGCTAGATCAGGGTTTATTCACTAAATAAATCCAAAACTGGGTCAGTTTGGATGGTTCCTTATTTATAATGCTTATCAGACCACTAAAGATAGTTTTTCATCTTTGTTATAACCACTCAAGGTTCATTCTTGGAAATACAAAAGTTTTCCACACAACTTAAAAGCTTGTCCACTGCAGTTAACTTTTCTCCAGAGTTTAGCACAAATTTTGGACATCTGGTAGCTGCACTCTACAGTGACTGAAAGTTCAGGCCATTGGACCATCCCAGTTCTGCTATAACTCACTAGCGGGCCAACTAATCTAAATCTGTTTCCTCATTAAATGATTGAAATAATAGGGGTTCCTGGGTGGCTCAGTGAGTTAAAGCCTCTGCCTTCAGCTCAGATCACGATCTCAGGGTCCTGGGATCGAGCCCCACATCAGGATTTCTGCTCGGTGGGGAACCTGCTTCCCCCTCTCTCTCTGCCTGCCTTTCTGCCTACTTGTGATCTCTCTCTCTGTCAAATAAATAAATACAATCTTTTTAAATAATGATGGGAATAATAACTACTCACAGATTTATGAGGATTAAATGAAATGATGAATACAAAGTGCACATCATAGCTTTGTGTACAGCAAAGATTTGGACCTTGCCCAAAGAAAGAAAGTTTTGGTCTTTGTCCCTGGCTCTTGTGGAGGTAACCTCTAAACCCCTGGAATTTCCTGAGTTATCATTTATTATGCTAATTAGATGTTCATGCTAAGCTCCTCAAGCCACCTGATTTTAGCCCCACCTCCATGGTAAGGGCTGGCTAAATACAGTTCAACCACATGAGTAATCAATGACTAATTAATCATGCCCAAGAAATGCATCTCCAATAAAAGCTCTGGACACAAAAGCTTGGGTGAGCTTCTGGGTTAACAATCAGTGTGTATTGTCACACATCACTGCCGGAGGAGACTGTATCCAGAGGATAAAGAAAGCTTCATTCCAGAAACCTCCCAGACTTTGCCCTATGTGTCCCTTCTCTCATTTGATCTTAAGGTGTCTTTTCCCTGGAATAGACTATAACTGTGAGTCTACCAGTTTTTAGTGAGTTCTGAGTCCTTCCAGAAAATGATAAAACCTGAGAGTAGTTCTGGGAAGCCCTCAAACTTACAGCTGGCATTAGAAATCTTAGTCGGACTTGACAATCTGGAGGACTGTGTTTACCCTCACCGCATGGCTGACTTTGGTTAGCTTGGTATATGGTAACTGCTCAATACATTTTTGGCATGTATGATATAAATGTTGAGTTAAGGAATTATTATATATAATGATAGAATAATGGTCAGTCAGCACATATACCTCTTTTCACAGTCTGGGGAACCTTGGTTATACCTGTGGGTCCCTTATTCTATAAATCTGTTTTAAATCTTTACTAAATTTATCAACATATTTCCTTTTGAGCAAAAATATAAAAATCAAATCATATTTTATCTGAAACAAAGCAGCAATATTTTGGTTATGACCTTAGAAAGTAGAAAAGGAATAAAAATTAAAAAGTTAAAACCTCCAAATTGCCAGATCAGAGAGATTTTTTATTCCAGAATATTTATTTCATTTTATTTCTTTTTAAGATTTATTTATTTATTTCAGAGAAAGAAAGTGAATGGGAGGAGAGGCAGAGGGAGAGGGAGAGAATCCTAAGCAGACTCCCCACTGAGCGTGGAGCCAAGTGTGGGGCTCAGTCCCACAACCCTAGGATCATAACCTGAGCCAAAATCAAGAGTCAGACACCTAACTGACTGAGCCATCCAGGAATCCCCTGAATGTTTTTTTATTTTTTATTTTTTTTTTTGTTTTTGTTTTTTGAATTTTTTTTGAATGTTTCTTTTAAGCATTGTTTTAATAGAAATCGGTTGAATCCCTCATACCAGTGGAATGGTCCTTGAGATAGACTGGCTTTTCAATGTCAAGATTTTCCAGGCTACTTGATCAGTACTGTGTAGGAGGTTATGCCTCAACCACATTTCTTTCACAGAAATTCCCCTGCTGGGATCAACTGTCCCCATTTGCCAGGGACTGAAGTGTGGTCCTAAGATACAGGACTTTCCATTTAAAAACTCACGGAAGGGTTCCCTGGGATGCAAAATTTTCAGTGGCTAAATTAAGAACTTGAAACAGAGACAGTTGACCAACTGGTAATACAGAGTCAAAAGATACCCAGAGAGAAGAACTAAAGAGGGTAAACCATGTCTTAATAATGGATAAGGTCATGAGATCTACAGGGTGACCAGTGAACTCTGTTTGTGAGACATGATGAAACCACTGCATCTTAGGATTTTGAAAAGCCATTCATTTTCCACATCCTGTTCCTTGTCCGTGAGGCTTGCTGTATTCTCACAATGCCTGGTTAAACAGGTAAGATTCCTGCTTCTTTATCTCTACATATACCCTTTTCATGCTTTCTCAGGTTGAACCAAGAAAACTCTGTCCTAAACCAAAAGGCTGAATGGAACATCTACACTGGATATTGTGGAGAGTTGGAAAGAAAAAAATTAAGGAAGATGATAGAAAAGTGAACTTAAAGCTGACACTGAGTATGACATTGTGTGTTTGAGGGATTTACTTTGGTTCACCTGCTGTTGAACCAAGAACAAGGGGGTTAATTTTTACTTAGTTCTTACTGTGTGTTGGACACTTAACAGAGTTTGTTATGTTAGTTTAGTTTTCTCGACAACATTGTAAGGTAAGCTTCCCATCTCATACATATGAAGGAACTTCCTAGAGGTTAGGCAAATTGACATTGGTTCTTTGTGGGTGGGGTTTCAACTTCAGTTTGTCTGATTGCGAAGGCATTAGCCCCTGCTGCCTCTCATAGCAGGGGGAGTGGGCAGGGATCAGTGGTAATGGTTGGAAATCATTTTGGAACTTTGGACACATTTAGAAGACAACAGATTCCATAGTCCCTCTATCTACTGTCAGATTCATGATAAAAATGCCAGGGAATAGGGGTGGGGGTGGGAAGGGAGATGGGAGGTACCCAGAAAGCCAAAGAGCATAATAGGCACACAGATTCAGGAAAGGGTAAGAACACCTAAGCTTGCTTGCCTATTAGCTGGCCATGTGACCCATGGGCTGGTCACAGTCCCTTTCTAGGCCTCTGTTGCTCCCATTCATCCACACAGAACTTGGTTCAGTTAAGGAGTACATCTAACTGTCTTTCACTGTGGGTCTTTGCACTCACTGGGGTCTGAAGCGCTATGTTTCCTTTCCTCTCTACTCTTCCATACTGTTCTTTATCTAACTTGAGCTGATGCTTGATTTAGGTATAACTCAGAAGTCATCTCCTCCAGGAAACTTTCCATGGCCCCCAAACCTGGGTAAAACTTCCCTTTTAGGAATTTCTCTAGGACTCTGCTGTACCCATCCAATTTATTGCAATGTCCTATTAATCCATCTGTTTCCCCTACTAGATGGTGAATAGGGATCGTATTTGTCCTGCATAACATCATCATAGCTCCAGTGTACCTGGCACATGGTAGGTACTCAATACATACTTGTTGAGTAAATTAATTAATAAGTAAAAAAAACATAGAGTGATAAATAGCAGCCAAAACCAAGACGCTTAAAAGCCAATCAAACAAAGGAACAGCAGTGGTCACCATTTACTGAGTGGGCCCTTGACCTACCCATATATTGTCTATTTTATTTCTTATGATGGCTTTTGAGGTGGGCATTATCTTCTGCATTTGAAAGGCTGATGGTCACAGAAGCTATATCACCTGTCCAAATCATTCAGCATCAGATCTGGGACTCAGACTTGCTTCTCTGATTACAAACTCATGCTTGGAATCCAGAAATACAACAGGGATGCTGCAGAGAGAAGCAAGAGGTCCTGTCACCCCCCTGGGGGCAGAGCCGTGGATTGGTCACACAGGGCTGGTGCACGTGGCAGCTCGGTTTAAAGGTCTACCCTGGGAGAGCTGCCTGGGACAGAGTTGGCCTTTTGTGAAGAGCTCCTTTGGCCCGCCATGGAGAGCAGATCCCCAAAGCTTGATTTTGTTTGTCAGCATTTCTTGTTTCTGCCCACGCAACATTTCTTCTAGAGTCTGGAGGGAAACCAGGACTGCTTTCCACAATCAAGTTTCTCCCATTACCCGGGAATAGCCAACCTGATTGGGCTTGTTTCCTCTGCTGTTTTTCAGAGAGCTTTTGTGCTCCCCCTTCGTGGGCCTCTTTCCCCTTGCTTCCCTCAGTAAGGTTGAATTCCCTGATGGTAATCATAATTATAAGCATATGTTGTTGCTCTCAGCTACCATTGGACTTGCAAACTTTGGTTTTAAAGGCAAAAAATAGCAAGTCATTTTTGGAATACATTCTCTGTGAAGGGGCAGTTTCTGTGGACAGAAAAGTGATCGTCAAACACATTCTTCGGAGCAGATTTGCATACTAAGCACGAGTTGGAACCAGGTAGCCATGTCAGGCAATTACTGCATCAGCAGAACAATGTTCTATAGCTTAATGTGATGGTCACAGGATCTGAATTGTAGAGACTTGTTGGCTTACAAAATGCTAATGGAGAATTGAAAACTCCAAAAAGCATCCCAACAATCTTTGCAAATCAGGCCAGGAATTATTTTAAAAGTCAGACATTTTTGTAAACAATGTTGATTTGTTTAACTCATTTTAACCTCTTTAAAAAAAAAAATTTCTCTCCCCTGCAACAGAGGCAAGCTGTTCAAATCCTGGTTCAGTTTACCCCCAGCATCTGTGTGGGGATGGAGCAGCAGGATGTGGGTGGAGGCAAAGGATGGTATCTTGGTCTGTTCAGTGTGTGTGCTAGATTTTGATCAGCCTGGCATCCTTTCTAACGTCTCCGCCATATCACAGAGGAAAACTAGAGACTATATATCCTGAAATCCCCTTTCCCCAACTCACCTGTGAGAAACACCCAAACAAGATCTAGAAGGTTGCAGGGCGGAAGCTATGATTCCCTAGAGGCATTTGTAGTAGATGTGTGCACGGGGGTATAATTCATGGAGACTTCCTGACAAATCCTTAAGGACAACCTACTTCAGTGCCACAGGCTGAGGGCTTCAGCACTGGCTTCCTTCACCTTCAGTGGTGGCTTCTCCATCTTCTCTTCCAGTTCTTTCAGCAGTTGTGCACTCCCCGAATTCCCATCCCTGGAATAAATGAAGTAACTTCTGGGTTCTTCAATAAACCTTGGCTAATACAATATGTTTTTCAGAAAAGCATTAACACTTCAGGGAGCAGAGTATCTCTAGCATTTTCTTCTAGTTGTTTCTTACAGAGTCATAGTTTGTTGAAACTGGAAAAGGTCTTTGAGATCATACAGGCTGATGTTCCTCAAATTTGGATTTCACTCACAAAATTTAAAAGTTTGTGGGTGGGACTGACCTGGAACTTTCAGTTTTTATTTTTTTAAGAATATTTTTTTATATTTGTTCTGTTAACAGTTATGATCAATCTTGGAAGAAGGGGTATATATCACTTCTCTCCAATGAAGCAAACACTAAGATCAGTAAAAAGGATGGAATTACAAAGTGAATACATTTAGTTTTGTAATGATTTTGACTTTTTTTTTCCGCTTTGTTCGGGCAGATCTAAGCCAAAGTTTTCATTTTACAGACAAGTCAAGTGTCTATTTATTGCAGAGTTTATTGAAGGTAGAGCTAAGACCAGGACTCAGATGTCCTCCTCACTGGTCTAGGGTTTCTCCACTCCAGCACTGCTGACATATTGGGCTGCATAATTCTTTGCTATGTATGGCAGGAGGAGGGAGGGTGCAGGGTGAGGGTGCTGAACCATAGGATGTTCAGAAGCTTCCTGGGTCTCAACCCACTAGATGCCATAGCATCCCCCAGTGGTGCTAACTAAAAATGTCGCCGAGCATTGACTCCCACTTGAGTCCTGCTGCTCTAGTCTAAGAGAACTTCTATGCTAAGCTACTTGTAAATTTATTTTTACTTTTATCACCAATGACCAGATGGTAAAAGAAGCACTTTTTAAAAATATCAATTATCAGGGCACCTGGGTGGCTCAGTCGTTAAGTGTCTGCCTTCGGTTCAGGTCATGATCCCAGTGTCCTGGGATCGAGCCCTGCATCGGGTTCCACTCCCCCTGCTGTGTTCCCTCTCTCGCTGTGTCTCTCTCTGTCAAATAAATAAAATCTTTAAATATATATATATATATATATAAATTATCTTTTAACTGAAGATAAACTAAAAGAAGACGTTGGGGGCCATATGATGGAGGAAGAGGCATGGATGTATGTCTGGGACTATGAGGGGAATCCCTGTACCATACCAACTAATAGATTAATTCACTTCATAATAATAGCCCCTCTTTATTGGATATGCTGATCTAGGCACTTTGCAGGTAAGATCTCATTTTTTTTTTCCTATTCAAGAAGTCAGCAGGGTAAGTATTTTTAAGCTCCATTTTTGTAGAGGTAGAAACTGAGGCTAGAGAGATCAAAGCCACACCTGGAAAGCTGCAAGGGAACCAGATAGAAGTCGAGGAGGCACCCACCTTGCCCCAACCTCTGGCCTACAGCCTTCCCTAGTGCTCCAGGTAGCTTAGACTAGGCCAGGTCCGCAGGTTACTGCTTCGGGCTGAGATCTGAGGAAGGCTGATGTGGCTTGGGGACCCATCAGTACCACCGTTCTTAAATCCCCAAAGAGGCTTCTGGAGTTGCGAATGCCTTTCCAGGCTTTTCTTCTGTGTTTCTCCTAAAGAAACCTTTCTCAACTTGAGCAGTCTTCCTCTGGTGCCCTGGAAACCCTCATAATTTTACACCTTTCCATTTTATTCACCCTATTCCTTCCACCTGGATGCCTGTCTTTTCACCTACCCTATTAAGTACATGAATCTTGTTCTTCAGGATCTGGTTCACTAGCCACTTGTTCTGTGAAGTCCTTCTGGGCCAGACCAGGCTTTTTAAAAGCTCCTTTAAGACTACGGTGATCCCATGGCTCTAAATACTTATTCTACCTATTGTTACAGATCTTTTCTTGGAAATACACATTTATCATACTTCCCTAGCCAGACAGACACTCCTAGAGATCAGAGCCTAGGGTGCTTGGCTCCATCCTGATTGTGCCATTTACTAGAGGTGTGATCTTGACTATTCATCCAACTTGCCGAAACTCCAGTTTCCTCATGTGAAATACGGGGATAATTGTATTTCCTCTGTCTGTTGCTGAAAGGATGGAGTAAGAGGGCCAGTCAAAGTCCTTTATAAATTACAAAACTCATCACATTTGTCTCTAGTATAATGATCATTGTAATTTTCACGATTCTCACACTCCCTGTATGTGCTATATTGTCAATAAATATTTGCAGATTTATTAACTGGTTAATAAACAGTCTCATTGGTAAATGTGCAATGCAAAGGTAGGATTAGGTTGGGACTTTCGAGGTCAGGTCCCAGTGAGTGATGCCCTTAGGCTCACAGCACTGGGGTGATCCTGGGCTCTCCTGGTAGGTAAGATTCCAAGTTGACACCCAGTGAGTCACGCCTTTCTATAATCACCTCTCTTTGAGTACAGTAAAATCCTCTAGCCAGCGGAATATGGCAAAGGTGATAAGATTTCACTCCCACACACTGCATTATGTAAGATTCCATTTTAGCAACGGGAGTGAGGGATTCTCCTCCTGGCTTTGAAGAAGCAAACTGTCAAGGTATGAGATGGGCTGTGGGAGGGCCATGAAGCAGGAGCTGCAGGGGCCTCACTGCGTCACTCCCTTTTTGCAAGCCGTCTTCCTGGGCTCATTTGGAAAGACCCCGTCTCAGCATTTATCTGCTGGCTGGGAACAGGCAGTACCCCATCCCCACTCACCACCCAATAGAGCTACAGGAAGAGTCAAATTTTGGAAACTTGCTGTTTGCTGCAGTACTTCCCCAGCCTACTTTCCCCACCCACATGTGAGATAGGGACCCCTATAATTCTGTCCTCTTGCTTTTTCTCTTTGCTAGTCACTTCCTCTCTCCAGAGCATTAAGGGTCTTACTCCCAGAGCTGAGAGAAAATGGCTCCATGGAAGCATTTAACAGATAAAAACACTGAGGCTCGGAGCAGTGAAGAGACTTGCCTGTGGTCATACATAGTGAGTAGGAGGCCAAGTGGGATCTCAGACTTCTAGTTCAGCCTTAGACAGAGACCCCACCTGAAGGCTAATCTACACAGTGTGTTGGAGACTGGTTGGTGGCAGGCATCCAGCTACATCCATTTGGTATGTTTAGTGTCTGCATGTATAGAATCATATTACAGTGTTGTCCCTTAGTCCAAATTAGGGTTAGTGATAGGGTTGATTCAGTGTTGAGAGGGAGCTGAGAGAAATATAAAATGATACTCAAAGACACTGTTGTTGGTTCCAGTACTTAAAAGCAGATGGTGAGAAATAGCTCCAAATCTGTTTAAAAATGTGTGTCCGATCAAAGTGCTTCCTAAAGTCCCAGTGCACAGCTGCAGAGAGAAGGCAAATGGAAGCAAGAGGGGGTTAGATAATCCCAGGAGGATCATAAAGTCCCATTTTTCTGGGATTGTGGTGGGAAGTGGATGGTGTGAGCACCTCCCTTTCCATTTGGTTTGCTTGGTGCTGGTAGACAGCAGCTGGGAACAGGCTGACAAGAAACAAATTTAGGAAGAGCAGAATGCTTGCAGTAAACAAACAAATAAACAAACAAATAGAACGATTACTTCTGAGAACTCTGGGAATGCCTAGGAAATGTGGGAAGGCCTCTCCTGAAGGGTGTTGCTGACAGCAACACGTGGCCTCCAGTCGCCACGGCAGTTTTAACATCACCAGTCAGAAGCGCGAACAAATTGCAGTACTTTCAGCATGTGGTTCATATTCTCCCCTCATGGCCTGAAGAGAATGCAGGCCCATCAAGCTAAGAGTGTAGATGTGGAGTGGAATGAAGACATTTGAAAGCAGCAGATTAATGAAGAAGATCTTAAGAAAGCAGGACTCTTTTTTTTTTTTTTTTCCCAGAGAGTGATGGAATGTCATAGCTGGAAGGGTCCCTAGGTGTCATGGAGTTCAGAGTCTGCTAACTGGTTGAATCTTGAGTGGTGTTCCTGGTCACTGCTGAAAGGACAGTGTTGATGGTGGGCTTGGGCACAGTGGGAAACAGTGCTGTGATGGTTTAGCAACGTCTATCCGGGGACAGGAGTAGGAAATGACCGCATGTAACATGTGTGCTAGTTTGAATAGTTCAAACAACACACTTTACAAAAGAGTGAACAGAGATTTAAGGAGAGAAGTGACATATCCAAGAGACAGTGGCAGAACAAGTCTTATATTTTGTGAGTTTACTACTCTTTCCTAGAGTCTACTCGTTTATTTATTCACTTAACACATATTTAGTGAGCATCTACTTTGTGACACGTGTCCTTCCATTTCCCTTTAATGCGAATGTGGGCTTAGTTCCTCATCTTTTGCAAAGCATCTTTGGTTCAATCCTGAGACAAATTTGTTTTAACTTCCCGGCAAGTGGCATTGAATGCTTGCCATGTAGCAGGAACTGTCTTAAACACTTTATGAATCTGAATAGTGTGACATACTGTTCTATACCGCGGACCCTGGAACTGACCTTCCCGGGTTCCCAATCTTAGTTTTGATTTACTCAGCTACAAATTATTTAAGCCCACTGCACCTACCTTTTCTCGTCTCTTAAATTATAGTAATAATAATGGTATTTACCTCATAATGTTGTTGTAAGGATTAAAAAAGTCAAAGCATGCAAAGCCCTTAAAACAGTGTCTGGCGTATAATATATGCTTCATAAATATCTATTATTATACTTTTAAAATTTAATCTTCATAGCAACTCTATTTTAGAGAACAAATTGTCTGGGTGTGGATCGTGTCCCTGCTGCCAATTGGCTTGGGCTTCAGTTTCTCAACCATAAAAAGGGATAGTAATAAAACACACAGTGTTGTTAAAATAATTAAGTAAAATAGTGTACTAAAGTGCTTGGAACAAAGTAATTGTCAATGAGCATTATCCATCACCATCACTACTGCCATCATCACTGTCACTGTCTCCATTACTACCACCACCACCATCATCACCACCACCATCCTCATCACCATCGCCATCCTTATCACATCATCACCACCACCACCATCACCATCACCACCACCACCACCACCATCATCACCATCACCATCCTCCTCCTCATCACCATCCTTATCACCATTATCACCTCCATCACCATCCTCATCACCATCATCACCACCACCACCATCATCACCATC
>CM052800.1:10542890-10566636 GCA_028533885.1 Nasua narica | reverse complement strand
ATCACCACCACCACTATCACCATCACCACCACCACCATCATCATCATCATCCTCATCATCATCACCATCCTCATCACATCATCACCACCACCACCATCACCATCACCACCACCACCACCACCATCATCACCATCACCATCCTCCTCATCATCACCATCCTTATCACCATTATCACCATCATCACCACCACCACCATCATCACCATCACCATCCTCATCACCATCACCATCCTCATCACCATCATCACCATCACCATTTTCATCACTATCAACCATCATCTTTACCATCATTACCATGTTTAAGGGCTAAAAGTGATATGGGGTAGCTTAAAATCTGAAAATTTAAAGATCTTTGCATGAATCTGTACAGCTAGTGGATACTCCTCTCTTGAACCCATACATCCAACTACTTATTCAGCTTCAGTTGCTATCTTTCAAAATTACCTCATTTTCAGTATTTTCATAACCAGACTCTAGATTTCTCTCCTCTCCTCTTCCTGCCTGAAATTTGATCCTGTCCTAGGGAGCCTTATCTCAGGCAGTGATACTGCCTCAGGGACTGCCACACCATCATGCTTATGAACAGGCACTCTGACTTCTCTCATCCTGGAGATCTGATCCATCCTCAAATCTTGTCAGGTTCATCCCCTCTTTCCTGAATCCCCTCGCTCCCCCTCATTCCATTGCTTCCCCTCTAATTCAAGTTACTACCTCCTCTCACAGAACAACTTAGCAACAGGCTGACGAGCCTCTGCTTATCTATTCTTATCCTTCAACACTTTCTCCGCATTGCAGCCCAAGAGATTTATGTAAAATGCAATTTGAATTATTTCATGCCTTTCTTTTCCATTCACCCACCCAAAACATATACTTAAAGCTTCAATACTTATTCCAGGGTCATTGTGAGAAAGGCCACATTCCTTAATATGGCCTGTAGTAAAGAGTATTCTCTAGTTACAGGCTCCCACTTTCCTCTCCAGTCTTATCCTGAGGCTCACTGACCTTTCTTTCCTTTCTCATTGCTGGGACTTTGCATATGCTGCTTTCTGCCAAGAACAGCCCTGACCCTAAAAACATTACTCAATTAACTTGTATTCATCCTCAGCTCTCCGTAAAGAGGATATTTTCAACTACAACACTTGGTATAAGAAATGGCACATTATTTACCTTAAAAAATAAGATTTTGAGTTCTAGCTCACTGGGAAGATAAGAAATTTCATGTCTATTCTTTTGAAAACATTTTGGTAAACAAGAGTTAGACGGTGTCCAAGGTCTCTAATCTTCAAGACATCAAGGTCACAGCTGCAGTGTTTATTTCCCAAGCCCAAAAGGTGCACTGCTTTATGCCATGCTTTGCATTGGCACCAGTGCGAGGCTAGGAGCTTTCATGCATGATGCTAGCCCCCCATCACATTGCCCAGCTGATTATCTATCAAAGGGGTGTTACTAACTTTTACTAGCAGGAACCACTCAAATCCTAACCTTTTCCTAATACTAGGGCATCTCTCCCTCTGCCAGAGTGAATTATTTCTGATTCTATCTATCAGCTCTTCCCTTGGGTCCCAACTCCTCCTCTGGGGTGACTCTTACATGGGTCTTTAGAAGCATAGTAAAGACTTGAGGGTAGTGGTAGGGGAAGGAGATGATGACATGATTTTTTTTTTTAGTAACTTACCTAGTTACATCACTTGAAAAGAAAGAAAAAAAAGAATTCTTAACCATTTTTGTATCAATGATCCCTTTGTCAGTCTGATGAAGTTCATGTATCCTCTTCTCAGAATAATATTTTTAAATCTCAAAATATACAGGAGTACAATTTTGTTGAAATAAGTTATCAAATATACTTTTAAAAATTTTGTGCCACATTATATACACTTCTTTATTCATTGAACATCAGGCAGGTATAACAACTATAATAATTTGAAAGTAGTGATAAGTATACACTATTTCAAGATCTCTATAAGCACTGATACTACCATATTTGTTGGCCACATTTATAAATTGAAGGAAATGTTAAGTTTCAGTTAAAAGATAGTGAAAATAAAGCTGTAATATTTTTCTATTCAAGTTCAACCCCCTTCCTACCCCCCACTGAGTGGTTAAGCCTGGATGGAGAAGTACTCCTCTTGACAGTGTTCTTCATCTTCTTGCCCATTTTTCCTTGAGCTCTCCATGCTTTTCTGCATACTCCTTTTCATAGTTTGTAATTATGTATTGATTTGTATGATTATTTGATCATACAATAGACTATGAACTCACTGAGGGCAGAGAGCATTTTTATTTGTAATTATATTTCTGTATCAAGCACAATCCCTGGTACTTAACAAGTGAATGCCCAAGAAATCCTTGATAAACAAATGACAAATGAGTGAATGTTCAACCAATTCATCATTATATGACTTGAACAATGGATTGTGGCTATTTTACTGGTCTACACTCTGTGGTTCTTCTTAGATGCCTGGTGGCTCTCTCAGGAAGGAAGTTGGGCATCTGGGCTGGTAAAGGTGGGTGATTTCAGGGGTACTATGAAACTAGAGCCAAAGGAAGAAGAATGAAATAGTGCTGGAGGTTGTGAGAATGCAGAGAACATCCAGGTGTAGAATCTCATCCAAGTAGGTTGTTGGAATAAAAGATCTTGGAATGAGTCTTGGAGCTTTGTTTTTTAGGATACTTTAGGCTGCAAATAACAGGATATTAAATTAAAAAATGGTTAAAAGTGAGATACTTGGGTGGTTCAGTCGGTTACACATTCGACTCTCAATTTTGGTTCAGGTCATGATCTCAAGTTTGAGAGACTGAACCCTGCATCAGGCTCTGTGCTGAGCGTGGAATCTGCTTGGATTCTCTCTCTCCCTCTCTCTCTGTCCCTCCCCCTTCCCCCATCTCCACTCCCTCTTATGCACATGCACTCTCTCTCTAAAAAAAAAAAGTTTAAAAGAGCAAAGACAGTTGCCTACCATGCCCAGAGATGGAGTGCGCTAAGAATGGTAGCTCAACCATGTTACCAGAGTCTGCTCTTTTCATCTTTGCAGTTGGCCAATCCCAGTAGGTTGGCAGTGCTTCTTTTTATGGAGACACACAAGATGGCTGCACCAACTTCCACATCAAAATCTCCCCCAAAAAGGAGGGGGAGAAAAATCCTCTTTATGTTGTACTGGGGAACTGGGTCATATAGCCACTTTGAAACCAGTCTTTAGCAAATGGGAGAGAGAGTATACTGGTTGTTTTAGACAAATCATAAGTCATCCCTTGGGACATATTGCCAACTGACTTCTGGAAGTTATCCTAGCAGTAAAGAATTGGGTAATGGCTGCCAGTCGAAAGGAAATCAACTGTGTGGCTTGAAGTATGGAGCCACAGTGGAAGGATGACAGGTGTTTGGTACAAGGAGACAGAACTAGGTAAATATTCTTGCCAATGAAGTAACTCACTCTTTAACTGCTTTTCACAGGGCACTTGCACTGAAGGGACAATTCCTTTGTTGAGAACAATATAGGGCAAGCCATTGTGTAAAATCTCACAGTTATTATAACCGTTGCTTTTATTATTTATCTATCTATCTATGGAGAGGAAGGGGGGAAGTGTTAGGGAGAGGGTGGGAAAGAATCTCGAGTCAACTCCCCACTCAGCATGGAGCTCAACGTGGGGCTCAATCTCATGACCCCAAGATCATGACCTTAGCCAAAGTCAAGAGTTGGACACTTAACTGACAGAGCCACCCAGATGTTTCATAATCACTGCTTTTAAAATCTAAAGAGTTATAAGGATGCTTAATTTTTTTTAAAAGATTTTATTTCTTTATTTGACCGAGAGATGCAGCAAGAGAGGGAACACAAGCAGGGGAAGTGGGAGACGGAGAAGTAGGCTTCCCACAGAGCAGGGAGCCTGACATGGGGCTCAATCCCAGGAGGGCTGAAGGCAGACACTTAATGACTGAGCCACCCAGGTGCCCCAAGGATGGCTAATTTTTAAATAAAGTTCCAGCCCCCCAAAGTGTTTATGTACACAATACCTGTGTTTGCATATGAATCTTTTGAAATACATGCGAAGGTTAACAATGATTACCTCTGGGAAGAAGTGGGAGAAAAGGGATAAGATAAAGGCTCGCTATTTGTGCATGCCCTTCTGTATCATTTGAGTTTTTAGCATAGGCATGCAATATTTTTCAATTAAAAAAACTGGTTCAATTTTTAAAAATAGAGTAAAAAAAAAAAAAAGTCAAGTGATTATTTTCCATTCTAAAATTTCCACTAGCAAGACATACTCGACATGGAAAATCTAGATAATATTTCTAAAGTGACTTTAATTAGTGCCAAATAATTGTTCATTTGTTATTTCATTTAATCTTTACAACAGTCCTACTTACAACCCAGTAAGTATTATTTCTGTTTTGCAGATCATAAAATTGAGGGCCAGTGAGATTAATGATGTTGTCCCAAATCACAAGTGGCAGACCTGGGATTAAAATCCAGATCTGTTTAACTCTAAAGCCCATGGTTCTCCAAAAATAATAAGGTGACTCTCAGTATGTGGTTGTGGAAAGAAAAGAAGGGGAGAGATGCAGTCAATTTTTATCCTTGGCTGCAGTTATGTTCTATAAAGTTACCATGAACACTGAATTAGTGAATACCGAATCATTGCTTCTAGGCAAATATAGTAGTTTCCTGTGAGCCTTCAGTTGCAACTGTTTTCTCAACTGATCAATACAGAACTTTGTTTTATGTGCATTTTTGTTTAAAACCTCCTTATCTAATGTATATTGTTGATCTTTTAACACTGAACTCAGCCAACAGTAAATGAATGAAGCTTATCTAACACACCTATTTTCTCCATACGGTACATCATTGCCTTCTTGAACTTAGGAAAACTAGATTGCATTTTGACACTATGCTTTGGGGCAATTTGAAACAACAAATCATCAACAAAAAGCACAAAAATCGGAAAAACATGCCACTAAATAGAACTCAAAAAGAGTATTTATTTACAATATGAGAGCTGAAAAAAGAAGGCAGAGGATTACCTTGTTGGATCTCAGCTGGGAAGGTGCATGTGACTGTCTCAAAATTCTTGCCACTCTTCACAGATCTGCAGACAACTGTGAAAGTGCCATGAGTATTGATTTTGAACTTACAAATAAATTCTAGCAAGAAAGCAAATTTGCAAATACAGAACCCACACATAATGAATATCAGCTGTATACTACTCCCATTTAGATCAAATTATCTTATAGTATTTCTGAAGTAGAAGAGATCCCTGAGACTTTTTTCTAGTCACTCACATAAAATAATGTCCCCATTCATTGGAATCCACTGGAATATGGCTTCCATCCACTCCAGAGCTCTCTAGCTTTTTTTACCATGGTTAGTTATTTTTTTGTATACAGGCCTTATGGCCACCTGATCCATTATTTGTTTAATGAGCTGTTCTCTTCCATGAGAATATAAGCCCCATGAAGACAAGTGCTTCATTTTGTTCAGTCTTGTATGCTCATTGCCTCTGAGGATATTCCATAGTAGGCCCCTAGTAAATATTTTGTTGAATGAGTAAATAAACAAATGATTATTATGAGGTTGGCATTTGAGTGTGACTGAGAACCATTGCCTTATTGCAAGCACTCAAACATGTATGATGTCTCAAAGGCAGTTTGATGGCGCTGCCAGAATTCTTGGCTTATAACTGTGTGTATAAAACATTCCCACCCACCGCCGTAAGGGAAATCCAGCACAGGCTGTGTTTCTGAAACTCTGGTGAAAATGCGTAAAGGTTAAAATCAGTGCTAAAACCACTGACATTTGAACAGCCTCAATGAGAAAGCAAAGTGGTTGTGAGAAACATTCATTTGAAGTTTTATGCTGGAAGTGTGAGCACCCACGGTAATGACTCTTAAAGAACCATCTAAACTTGCTGGAAATTTGTCTGGGGGGCGGTGGTGGAAATGCTGTTCATTAAACTAACAACACATATATGCTGGGTCTTTCTAACTGAAGGTCGGTGGAGCATGGCAATGGAGGGTGAGGTTTAATTATCAATGCGCCATAAACAATGTTCTTTGCTGGGTAAACTCTCTTTGCACTGGAATACAGTTATAGCTACTTGTCTTAACTGTGCTTCGGGAACAAACTCAAACTATACCATTCTTCAAGGAGCCTTCTCAGACTCCTAGGGTGGGAACTCTTCCCCCCCCCCCCCCCCGGTATCTGGCCAGTGCTAAAGTGTGCCTCCACAGCATGACCAAGCTCATCCCATCTATGTGTGGAGGGGCTGCCTCCTCCATTACATATTACATTTCCATCTACCTTCCAGCAGCACCTTCCTCTTTGTGTCCTGGAGTTAAGTCGTGCCCCTTCCCGATCCATTTCCTAAGACCAGAGCGAGCTTGGCTGAAAACCATGCCATTTTCGTGTTTAAAACCCAACAAGGGCTCCCTGTTGTCCTTTGGGTAAAGTCCCAACTCCTTGTGTGGTTTATTTTCCATTTAGACCCACTCCCAGGTCCTCAGAACAAACAACATTGAGCATGAAATGATAGTATTGAAATTGGTCGATGAGCAGATGGGAGTCCATGTCAGTGTTCTTTCTAATTTTGTATATGTTCAAACTTTTCCAGAAGAAATAGAAAAAAAGAGATGAGACTTGTATGAAAGATGTTGGGAGGAGGTTTTATGACCTAAGGGAATAGCATATCAAAGCCCTATAGGCTACACGGAGACTTTGTACCTGATCATACAGTTGATGGAGCACTGAGCCTAGGTGGTCCACAGTGACCATTTAATGCCTTAGTGAATGAGTGCAGCAGATGGGGGAAAAAAATGCATGAGACATGGGGAGGCTTAAAATAAGAATTCAGTTGGGCAGAAGATACTCAAAACTCTTAGAGGTAGCTCTTTATCTGGGAAGAGTGATAAGGACTCACATTTGTTGGCTGTCCTCTGATGTGCTGGTTACTGTCCTGGGCCTTTGACTTGGGTCTGTTCTTTTAATTCTAAGCTTTAAGGAGAAGGACTCAGTAGGAGTCTTCGTAGTAAATAAGACTTCATGGAATACCTGGAAATTCAGATGGTCTTCAAGTGCCGTCTTTAATGAAGGAGTAAGTGGGGAAGGGCTGTGGAAACATCTGGTCTTCACTCTCCGATTTGTTTAACACTAAGTTGATTGCTTTAAAACTGGGTTTTCTCAGCATGTGTGAATTGTCGAGTCAGGGATTTTTTCTGTTGCCACAATAGTTCTGTTGATGATTTTTCAGGTGAAGCATTTGAGGAATAACTGGATTGCAGGCGAAACATGAATCTGGAGAAGATAAAATTTCCAGACGTTTAAAACTCAAATAGTCCTTAAACCAGAACAGGTGAAATAGAACACATAAACCTCCTTCTCGTGTTCTTTTTAGGTCATGTTTAGTGGGTAGAATCCCTAAGAAGATGGAACTCTGTATAACAAAGCTCATCTTTCCCTTAGGAGCCTATACAAGCAGGCTTTTGTTATTTTGTTGTAGTTGCTCTTCATATAGATTGTCCACTTAGAAAGGTGTTTTTTGCAGTGCTGATACACTTAATAATTATTCAAAAACTAAAGTTTATAGTGTTTATCATAAAGGATTCATTTTCTAAAGAAAACATCAGGGATAGAAGATGAAAAAGATGTTGCCTATGGTACATGGAATTTAGGAAAAGGAAGGAAAGAAGGAAAGAAGGAAGGAAGGGAGGGAGGGAGGGAGGGAGGGAGGAAGGAAGAGAGAAAGAAAAAGAAAGAGAAAAAAGAAAGAGGGACAAAGGAAAGAAGGAGGGAAGGAAGGGGGAAAGGAGGGAAAGAAGATAAGGAAGGAAAGAAGAAAGGGAGAAGGAAGGAAGGAAGGGGAAAAGGGAAGAAAAGGAAAGAAGGGAAGGTAAAGGATGGAAGATAGAAAAGATATTTTCCCCATTTTCTAGTTTCTAGCAGAGACCTTTGGCTTATAAGGCCACATGACATGTTAATACAGAGACATTGGATTTGTGAGAAGAATATGGGCTTTGGTGTTAGAAAACCATGGTTTGAATCCTGGCCCCATTAGTGACACAATGAGCTTCTGATATAATCTCTCTACAATGTATGAGAAAACCAGAGGATGATTGTATAGATTGTGATTACAAGCACATAGCAAGCATTGAGTAAATGTTTCCCTCTTCATCTTCTGTTCTTCCATCAACATTATTTCCCTTAACTTCCCTCACCTAAACAGAAATCAGGAAAAAACAAAAAAAAAACTCAGCTAAATTCCCATAAACCAGTCATTGAATCAAATAAATATCCTGGGGCTTATACGAAGAAGAGATCTAGGTCTGAAACACTAAGAAGGTGGTTTTTAACAATGCGTGTGTATGCTTTTAACAAAATGTAGGAAATCACTCAGTTGTTACCTAAAGCTTATTATAATGGAATTTACCTGTAACATTTATCTAAACACCATGTTTCACATGGTATTTGTCCCTTTAAAATTTTTTAACGAACATTGTTCATACCTATATGAAGGTCAACACTGACTGTGCCTGTGTTTGGATACAGAACGTGGCAGTGGGGTTGCTCTGTGTCTCAAGGGCTGACCCCTACCTCCCAGGGCTCCTGGTTGGCTTTGGCCAGTGGGAGGTGCTATGTAGCGATGGGAAGCTGCAGGGAGGCAGTTGCAGGCCTGGTCTGCCCACTTTCTCCCTGCTGCAGGCCAGAGACCCAGGCATGGCTGAGCTCCCCAATACAACATCCGATGGTGGGTGACTGTCTTCATAGTCTCAGATCTCACTACTTTCTTCCCTTCCTCCTCCAGGCCTGAGAGTGGTACTGGCTTTGCCTGGTTGCTAGTGCTTGAATACTTCAATGTCCTTTATTGGTCCCTTGACCCTGTGGTATGAGTGGTCTTGTTGGCCTGTGCTTGCCTTGATGCTGTTTGATGCACTGGTGCTTCCCCTGGAGGTAAGACCCTCCATACTTCGTCTATAATTATCTCAGGATGTTCTCTCCTTGATTAGTAGGAAACTTTCTGCTCTAGGCTTTGGAAACTACTTATGGCTACCAAGAGACCCCATACTGTCTCTTGCTCTCTCTAAACGATGTCTTTTCTCTCATTCCCATAGCATCCAGCACTCCCACCTCCCACTATAATTGAGGCATTCTCTGGGCAAGAATGAGAACTCTTAGGTATCTGCATCCCAATGTTCATCACAGTGATTAGTATACACCAGAGGCTTAATAAATATCTGCTGCAACAAAATTAATCATGTAGACCAGCCTTTCACTTTATGGGTCCCTCTTCACTCAGGAAAGAGAGGAAGAGAAATCAATTAGAAGGTTTTGATGAGGGGTGCCTGGGTGGCTCAGTGGGTTGAGTCCCTGCCTTCGGCTTGGGTCGTGATCTCGGGGTCCTGGGATGGAGCCCCGCTTCGGGCTCTCTGCTCAGCGGGGAGCCTGCTTCCCCCTCTCTCTGCCTGCTTCTCTGCCTACTTGTGATCTCTCTCTGTCAAATAAATAAAATAAGTCTTTAAAAAAATTTTAAAAAAAAGAAGGTTTTGACGAATAAACAAACACATAACTTTCTGCCTAGAATCTTGGGGTAGAGTCACATTTTCTAGCCATAAAGAACACAGAGGGTCATCTGTATCTCAATCTGAAATGAAGCAAGTTGCAACCCTACTGGCTTTGCCTGGTTGCTAGTGCTTGAGTCCTTCAATGTCCTTTATTGGACATTGGAGCTACATTGGCAGCTACTGGCTGCCAAATTATAAGCTTTAGCCCTGGTCCTTTAAAGAAATCTTAGTTAGAAAGGAAAAAATAAAACTGGTTCATTTCCTTCCTGTACCTATATTCTCTTACCTGTCTTTCAGTGAAAATTATCTGCCTGTGAAATATTTTTGCAAGGGAAATTAAAACTATCACTGATCTAGTTAATATAAAAATATTTTAAGGGGGCTTTTGGTGCCTGTACTCTGAGAGTCCCTAAACTGCAAAGTGGGAACTTAAAAAGTGGTGACAGTGTGGGGGGAAAAAGAAAAACCACCAAAATTAAAATTAATTTTACCCAAATATACATTAGTAATCTTTGTTTTTATGATCTCTGCTGCCAAAAAGAACAGAAAAGAACATTTACTGATGTGCTTACATGAAAAACAGGTTTTTCAAGCCATAGCTTTTTTGCACTTAAATCTCCTGTTTCCTGTCTCTGTGGTAGGACCATAGGAAAGGAGAGCCACAGAGCTCTGATCCGTACCTGCCATGATGAGCCTCTCAGGAGCATTGGCGCTCTAAATCCTCTTGTGGTATGACAGGAAGCATGAGCCTGGACCACCTTCCTGGGGATACTGAGGCCATGTGGGATTCTCAAGTTTTTCTCCCAAGGGCTTTCATGCATGTGATGTCATGGTATACCTGAAAAATACTTTAGCAGTCTTCCATTCCCCAAGAAGTAAAGAAGCTTATTCCCCAGGTTAGCAAATATTCCTAGGACAACTTTCTCCATCCTCGAGTTTCACAAATTCCATCCCAATAGATTAAAAATAAAAGCCTCAAACATCTTTAGTCTTTGCAGATATTTGTTCTTTGATTCCAACTTGACCTTCCCCATGACACTTTCTTTCTGTCCTCTGCATCCCCTGATGCTTTCCCCCATACCATTTACTTGGTCACTAATCAGCCATCATCTTGTGACAGGAGTATAAATCACTCTTTAGATCTCAGTTATTGTTTCCTTTTTTCACTATTTCTTGGCATAATGTCTTTGAGCATGTGTGTACCTCTCCCCCAAACACTCCTCTCTTTCTCTTTCTGTGAATGTTAACTCATCCTCCAAAAACCTATCCTAAATCTCACCGCTTCCTTTGAGCCTTCACCATCTTTCCATCTTTAGGGTCAGGCTGCACCCTCCTCTAGACCCTGCAACATTTTATTTTCAAGTCTTCATCCTGTGACCTTATTTACCACAACAAAAATTGCAATGCACATGCCTCTAGTGCAAGAGAAGTTTGGAAATGGATGGGGGCTTGCAACTGCAGCACTCAGCAAATTTCACTGAGAGTCCTGGCACACCATTTATATGCATAGTGCACCATGTCACTGCCGTTTTTTATCTCTCTGGACAGAAACTCCTTGAGAGTAGGCATTGTGTTTCATCTTTTTATTCCCAGAGCATTTTACAGCAACAGGCACAGATACTCAATAAATGCTAAAGAAATGAATTAAGGAAGGAATGAATGCACGTCTAAGAGAGAATGGTGCTCTATTTTTCTATGTATATGCGTTACATGTAAGTGGAGGATATTTATGGGTGTCAGAAGAAAGGTGAGTATTGAATGAAGATGTTAAAGAATGAGATATGTTAATGGGAAATAGGGATTACAGAAAATAGTACAAAGAGAGATACGCATATCCATCTGAGACCCACTGCTTGGTTTAGAATCCCGTATCAGCTCCTTATTAATTGTGTAACCTTGGGAAAGTCACTGAACTTCTCCAGCTTTGTCTCTAAAATGAGGAACTCCAAAATGCTTTGTCTTCTTCCAACTCTCAAAGCAAAATAGACTTGTTTTCTGGGTAGTTTAAAAAGTGGGGAGCAAAATTAAGTAGGATTATAACTAGTACTATTGAAAAAGAGTCTTTCTGTACACTCTGAAAGTATTGCACATATATCTAGGCTTGCGGTTCTCAAACTTTTTGGTCTCCGGACACTTCACATCCTTAAAACTTATTAATGAAAGAACCTTTATGACTTAGGGCTAGGCAAAGAGTTCTTAGATTTGGTCCCAAAGGCACAATCCATAAAGAAAAAATCAACACATTGGATTTCATTAAAATTTAAAAGTTTTGCTCTGCAAAAGATCTATTAAGAGGATAAAAAAAAATCCAAACTAGGAGAAAATATTTGCAAATCATATATCTGACAAAGGACTTGCATCCAGAATATATAAAGAATTCTCTGAACACAACAGTAAGGAAACAAACGACTCAATAAGAACAAGGGCAAAAGACTTTACTACACACCTGATCAAACAAAGAAGACATATGGGTAAGTACATAAATATGTCCAACATTAGTAAATGTCAGACAAAATCAAACTAAAGCTACAATGAGATACCACTACACACTCATTAAAATCACCATAACAAAACATACTAACAATAAAAAGTACTGGTGAGATTGTGAAGGAGCTGGATCTCTCATCTGCTGCTGGTGGGAAAAGTACTGGAAACATGGAACAGTGCTTATATAGCCAAACATATTCCCCATACAGGCCAGCAAACATGGTTTTGAGTTTTTAGCCTAGAGAAATAAAAACTCATGTACATACACAAAAATACCTATACACAAATGTTCTTTATTTGTAGCTTTATTTGCAATAGCCAAACTCTGCAAACAGTGCAAATGTCAGCCAATGTGTAAGTAAATAAATAAACTGGTGCGTATTTTCAATGGAATAATACTTAGCAATAAAAAAGAATGAACTTCCGATACAGCCATTTGCTGTGATGGATGTCAAAAGCATTATGGCATAAGCCAGTCTCAAAAGGTTATATGCTGGATGAGTCCACTTACACAATGTTCTCAAAGTAACAAAATTATAGTGATCGAGAACAGATCAGCCACTGCTGGGAATTCCAGTTGGGAAGTAAGTGACTATAAAGGAAGAACATGAAGTTTCTTCGTGGTGATGGAACAGTTCTGTACTGTATGCTGGTAATAAAAGTTATAGTTAGGTGAATCTGTATGTGTGATAAAATTTCATAGAACTTTACACACACACATATAAAATACATACAAAAACTGATGAAGTACCTATAAGATCTGTAGTTAAGAGTACCGAACCAATGTCAGTTTTCTGTTTTTTGACAGTGCACTATATTTTACGATATTGTCATTGGGAGAAGCTGGGCAAAGAACCCATAGGATCTCTCAGTAATATCTTTGCAACTTCTCTATATTCATATATTATTTTAAAATTAGTGAGGTCCCAGGGCTCCTGGGTGGCTCAGTGGGTTTTTGCTCAGGTCATGATCTTGGGGTCTTGAGAACAAGTCCCACATCAGGCTCCATACTTAGGGGGGAATCTGCTTGGGATTCTCTCTCTCTCATCCTCTGCCCCTCCCCCCAATGTGTGCATGTGCTCTCTCTCTAAAATAAATAAATAAACCTTAAGAAAAACCAGTGAGGTCTCAAAGAGCTTTTGTGTATGTGTACTCCATCAATATTTACAATATAAGAAAGTGATTCTGAGATTTTGTTTACAAATGTATTAATGTAAAAATCACAGTAAACCAATTATACAATGACATAGTAAAACATTTTTATGAAAAGTAGCTATATTTTTCAAAACACAACAATATGAAGGGAGTGACATTTTTTTAAATTTTATAAGTCTCTTCATCTTCTGAAAACCCCATTGTACACTTAAGAGAGAATGAAGGAAAAAAAGGCAAAAATGTGTTAGTATTTTTATAAGGAGTGTTTGGACCTCACAGGCTGTCTGGAAGGGTTTGGGGAATACTCAGGGGTCTCTTACTGTACATGGACAACTGCTGGTCTAGGTGAAGGCATGTGCCACAATACTCTGGTTATTTGTTTTTGGGTCTTTGTCCCCCACATGAATGTGAGCTATAGCAGAGCAAGAACTCTAATTCACTTCTGTTTCCCTAGAGGTCAACACTATGGCAACTCCTTAAGTTCCAAGTAGGAACTTAATACATATGGTGAAAAGAACAAAGAATGGATGAAAGAAACCATTTGTTGTTCTGTTTTTTACCTTTGTCTTTAAAGGTCTGTAGGTGATTACTGTTTTCAAAGTTCGAGAAGAAAATCTGAGTCTCCAGAGATGTGGTGTCTGTAGGAAGAGAATCAGTTGGTCCAGGGTGCAGAGGACAGTGGTGGAGAGACCCAACGAGGCAAGCCAAATGATTTGCATTCATACTGCTGCATTTGACTTCTCCCTCCCATTGTCTCCTGCCATCTCTGATTTTTATGTTCCTTGTCAGGACACAGGAGTACATACAGGATATACAGCATATGTTGCAAGGTCCAAGAGGGCTTCTTTGCAGGACCAGGCACAGCCAGGATCAATTAAGTAACAAGGAAGGTAGAAAATATAGCTGCAGCTGGAACAAATCAGTTAGTCAGGCATGCAGGTTGCAACCCATAAAAGGTCAGCAGGCAACTGGCATGAGTAGCTGTGAGTGAAGCTTTTGGCTCCATGGAGCTGGAAGGAGCCAAGCAATCAAGCATCCACGCATCCTGATTTCTAATCAGGCGCACCGTGGAAGGTGAAGACTTTGCAAATGATGGGCCTGGTTGTGTCTCAGTGATGTTTCTCATCTGGCTTCTTCTGGATGGATTTCTCCCCTCCCTTCCAGCCCCATGTGAGTTATTTCGCTCCAGTGACAGGTTGGTTTTATGGCTTGGAGGCAGGCCTCAACTACTAAATCTCCATGAGTGAGAGGAGTTAGATGTGTATATGAATCAAGGGACTTCTTGGAAGGAAGGGTGAGGGGGTGTAGGGAAGCAGTGATGTTTGTAAAAAAGCAAAACCTCACACTCCATTTTACCACACACATGTTACAGCTAGACATCACGTTTCGGGTAAATTTTCAACAATGGCTAACTTCTTGGTGAATTGATTAGCTATCTGTTCTTTGTTAGGTCAGTAACAAGGGATTGTTATTTCTTAGCCTGACTCAGTTCCCCACCTGTGTTCCTCAGAATAATCCTTCCATATACATGCACATATTTAAATATTTTCATTGGTAGTGGTAAGGGCAAAAGCCTAAGCAGATGTGTGGAAATGTCTTTTTGAGAATCCTTACAAATTAAGTACATTTTCCATTTTGATCAGTATTCAGGACACAATTAGGGAAGGAGACCCAAATTGAAATGAAGAATTTTAACTGAAAATAGAGATGAAAACACGATCCTAATGACCATGTTTGTTGCAAGTTCATCCTTTCATTCAATAAGTAATCACTGAACATCTGCATATGCTCTCTTAGACCCTGCAGAAATCAACAAGGAACCTAGAGGTTAGGTGGGGTCATTTCAGTACTGCCTGCCAAGGAAAGAAGGATAGGAGGTACACAGTAGGACCACAAGAAGAAAGTGGCTACCTCTACCAGGTGATTTCACAGAGGGTAGAGTCTTTAAGGAACATGTTGGCTTGCTGTCCACTTTGCCACAAGGGTATACTTTTTAGAATTTTTAATAAGCTTGAGTTATTATTATTATTACTGTTATCATCCTAATTTGATTCAGAGAGATTATGCCTTGTGCTCAAATTCAATAAGGTAAAGGTAAATTTCAGATTCAGATCTTTTGACTTCAGAACATTTTCACAACTACTGTTTGGATGAGAACTAACTTTAGAAATTATATATAAAGGACCTTATATATAAAGGTCCTGCATTGTCACTATTAAGGCATTTTTTGTAAAGTGATAATTGTAGCAAAGATTAAGAGAGCATAATCCCCCGCCTTTTTTACACTTTCAAACAGCTTTCTGCTTAAGTACATTCTTTCCAATTCAGTATTTACTGAATTTAGGTGCTGAATGTGGCCTGCTTTGTACCTTGGGTAATATTAAAAAGAGGGACATAATAAATTATCCCAGTTCTTTTGTGTTTAGGAGAGCATGTACGGTTAAAAAGGAGGACTTTGGAAGAAATCCTGAGAGAATGCAAAGAGCAAGGAAGGGGAACGGGCTTCTGGGAGAAGCTGGTGTGTTCCATGTGGGCCATGGGGACCCAGAAGTACCAGGCGATCCTTTATATGGACAGGCTCAGGACAGGATTACTGGTAGGGTCAACAGAGCCAGGGCAGCGAGGTGTGACTGGAAGATAGATGAGGACCTGTCCTCCCCAAAGAGAAAGACCAATGCTCTGAATTTGAGGCAGCATTGTGTATGTGAAAATGTGTGTTCTGGTGAGAGGGAAATGCAGAATGTGTTCTGGAAGCACATGGCAGAACCTGCTGAGCTCTGGCGTCTTCCTTCTGAATGTGTTTTGCTGGACAGACGATGCATTATAGCTAGCACACCGCTGAGCCTTCAGCCTTGTCCATTTGGATCTTAAATGTTCACCAAAATAACCCAAAGCCTGGGAGCAAAGCCACAGCAGCTCTGAGTTAGAAATGAGGATAGGGATGCAGGTGAAGGAGAGGCAGAGAATGCAGAAACAAGCTGAAGTGTTTCCTTCTGATCAAGGATGGGCATCCGCCATAGTGAAGGAGCAATCCTGTTCTTCCTGGAAAGCTTTGATGATACAAATATGGAAATATTTCCAAATATGGAAATAGTTAACCCTGGAATAAGGAAGTCCTTTCCATCACATCGAAGTCACTTTGGGGCATAACTATGACCCTCCGCAGTGAATATTCCCACCAGTTTGTAGAAGGATATTTTGTGGATTGAAATGTACTAATCTTGGATAAGAGGCTGAGTTTTATAGTTAGGGACCTAAAGCAGAAACATGAGTTAGGACAAGCACTTTGTTGTGTGTATGTAAAATTGGGGAACAGAAGCCTCAGTAAGGAATCCTCTGTTCTACCTCTCTTATTTTTCTCTTATAATTTTTTTTTTTTTTGAGTAGGTTGAAGAGATGAAAAGAGCCCCAATTAGTTCAGGAATGAGGAGGTGGGCTGGAAAGACAGCATGAGTCAGTGTTGAATCATTGTTCTCCTAAAATAACACCAGGAATGAAAGGGAGGGAAGATGGTTCTAAGCCTCCTGAGGAGAAAAGCACTCTCCCTGGACAAGAGCAACTTGTCAGAGGGCCTGGGTGTGACCTTGGGTAGTCAATTGCCCAAAGAGATCACTGGAACCCCAATGGTGCAAGGGGTGGGAGCAGTAGGACCCAAACAGTGGTCACATCTTGTCACCTGGGAGTGCATTGACACTCGTTTCTACCTGAGAACTAGAGTCCACTCTCCCTAGGGGATCCAGGAAGCTATTTGTTTGAACAGAATCCCCCAAAAGTGTCCTTATAGCCAGAAATCTGGGATTACACAGCAACCCTCGGGAGCAAGGGACTGTCTGAACTCTTCTTTGAAAAGTGCAAAATCTTGACTCTCTGAACACAATTGGTTCTCCAGGAGGGTTTGAATGGATGCATTGATCAGACAAATTAGGGGTGGGTACACATGGTTTAAATGCATTAGGGACCATTTTCAATGTGAGAAGCATGGCTGGGGACTGCCAGGGTGTCCAGATGGACAGTGCAGAGTGATTCTAGAGAAGCAGAGATATCGGATCAGTTCCCTGGGATGGAGAGGAAAGAGGGGAGTGCACATGAGACAAACTTTCTCTGCCATAGGTCTTTGACAAAGGACTGAGGAAGAGGTTTTCTGGAACTGAGAAGTCAGAGGGGCACAGGGAAGAGGCCACGTGGTGCCAGAGACCATGGCAGGGATCCCAGTTGTGCCTTGTCTGGCTGCCTTGGATCTCGTTCTGATTCTGCCAAGTGAGGCTTTGAGACATAGGGTCAACTGCATCGGTCCCCTGGGCCTCAGTTCCTCCTCTGCATGTGGGGAGCATGGGGACTGACCACAGCTCCTGGAGCCCCTCTTGGCTGGCTGGAGCAACACGGCCATGGGACCGGAAGTCCCTCGGAGTTCCTGTGGCTCAGCGAAACAACCCTTGTTCCAGGAATGAGACGATATTGTCCATGTGGGAGCAGGAAGGGGCAGTTATATCACTTTTACACACAAGCTGTATGATGTTGAGTGATGGGCAGTTGGATGCCCTGGGTGTGAATTTTCAACTGATTGGCTCAGGAGTGCCTTACAAGATGGATCTTTTAGCCAGGACGGCTGGGTCGGAAAAGAGGTAGAACAAGACATGGAGGGGCTCTCCCTGGGAAGTCCAGCAGAGCAGTGGTCCTGCTCTCTGAGCCCTGGTTAATCATCTCAATATTAAATGAACTGCCCTTTCCTCGAATCATTTTTTAAAAACCACAGAGTATGGGAGCTAACAGCATTTGGGGGCCACCATGGACCCTCACTGTACCACAATGTCTTCTCCTTTAAACGAGGGAGATCATAGTACCTACCTGATAGATATGAAGTGAAGAGTGGCATTTAAAATATCATAAGTACTTAGAAGAGGGCCTGACTCAGAATAAGGGCTTATAAACATTAGCCACCACTATTACAAATAGTATTTTGTAAACAGTGATAGATAAAAAGTAGAAGCAGGTATTTGGACCCCCATGAGGGGGTTTTTGGATGATGCTGTAAAATCCTTCTGCAATTTTTTGTCTTTGTGTGCCCTTTCTCCTCCTATACTGTCGAGTGGGAAGCAGAGCCCCTGGGTGCTCCCCCTGAGGCTGAGGACTGTCACAGGGTACATACATCTCAGCTATGGGTCACTTGGGCCCAGCCCTGTGCCAGAAAGGAGGTTCGCTGAAGCAATTCAACCCACTCCTTCTGCAGGTGAGGGTCCTAAGGTATAGACAGATGTACCTGAATCCAAACCACAGGAGCTGGAATTACAAATCCCCAAGCCCATGAACCTGTTTTTGCCCTGTTTTGTCTCAGCCGACAGAGCCAGCCGTAGTGTACTAACACTGGCTTTCTGGCTCACCGGCTTTCTAGACTTCAGGGCATATTCACTCTGATACGTTGTACAAATTTGTACAAATTAATTTTGTTTCTAAAACAGGGGTGGTAAATAAGAATGACTAGGGGCATTCCTGCTTTTTATGTGCTCGACATTTATGAAAGTATTTAACGTCGAGAGTGGTAGTGTTTGGGGGAGGATGGATTTGCCATAGCAACGGAAGTGTGCGTGGGACACGCTTCCTTTTGTTTCTGAGCGACTGGAACACTTTCCCCAGTGGCCTTGGTTGGAGAGATGTCCCACCACTTGCAAGTTTGGCCCCTTTTCTCTTCTCTTTCTTCTTCCTCTTTGGTCTGTTAGGTTACTTCCCCCTTAGCCCTGTGCCTGCATAGAGGGCCCACAGTTCTGTGGAGACCTCTCTCCTTTGCTGATTCTGTGCCTCACAGGGCTGGGCCGCCAGGACACAGTACCGCAAATGGGGTGGCTTAAACAGCAGAAGTATGTTCTCATGGTTGTGGAGGCTGGAAGTCTGAAACCAAGGTGTTGGCAGGACCCTGCTCCTTGTGAGGGCTCTGGGGGAAGATCCTTCCTCACCTCTTCTGGCTTCTGCTGGTGGTTGGTGGTCCTTGCTTCTCCCTGACTTTCCAGTCTCTGCATTCATCACACGGCCTTCTTCCCTGTGTATCTCTGTTTGTCTTTTCCTCTTATAAAGACACCAGAGTAGATATACGGTCCACCCTAACCCGTGTTAAGTGAGCTAATTACATCTGCAAAGACACCTTATTTCCAAATAAGCTCCCATTCTCAAGTTCCAGGTGGACGTATTTTAGGGGACACTCTTCAGCCTGCTGAGGTTTCAGCAATGTTTTGGAGTGGGTTCCAGAGAAAGGGATCTGGCCACCCTGTGTCCTGTAGCTCTTTGGATCAGAGGGATTTAGTCTCAAGGCCTCCCCAGGCCCAGGCATTATCCATTACCTCTAAGTCGGGGCTCTTTGATCCTAATTGGCCAAAATCTGTTAGCTTCACAAAGGACATTTGGAGCCGAGTAACTGAATTGTGTCTGTTACTACTTGCCTCAGCCAAGTCCATCTCTGATATATTTTCTTCCTCTGCTGACTATCTCTACCACCTTCTCATGCAAGCTTCACTTCAGACAAACTACCCAGTGTCCCCCCAAAGTGCTTCCCACTTCACCCCTTTAAGCTTCTGCTCTGCCTTGAATGCCTCTTTCCCATTTCCGGCACCTCCATCATCATGGCTGGCTTCTATGGAAACTCCCACCTTTCTTCCCCGACCCCACCATCAGGACATCACTCACACCTTGATTACAGTACTAAGCATGCTGTACAGGTTATCCCTTTAGGAATCTGCTCCTTTATTAGAGCCTCTAGTGCCTGTGTTCCCAGGCTTGCCCTACAGACGTTCTCCCTGGAGACATCCCTCCATGCATGACTATATTTCATGACTTCTTCTTCCCTCATCTTCCTTCTGCTTCCTATACCCTATGCCTATACTCTATACTCTTCTGCTTCCTATACCCTAGCCTTCCTATACACTTCCTTTACCCTATAAAGGAAGGTCTGAGTTCTTCCTCCTCTTCCTCCATCTCCTGGTCCTGGCAAGAAAAAAAATAGTAGATGAGTCAGGTTCTAGAATGTTGATCAAATCACATTACTAGGGGATAGAGTGTTAACAGGAGAATATAAATAAACCTGAATAAGGAAGGGTGCCTCTCTTATCCCTCTCTCTCCTTTCTCTCTCTCTCTCTTTCTCTCCAGTGTTTGAAATAATGGTGCCTGGAGCCTGTTCTTCCATTGAAAACACGCCCTTCACATCTTACTGCTTTATTGACACCTTAGATAATCCAGTAGGTGCCAGAAGGAGGCCCCAGAGACAGAAACTCATGAAAGCCTGTTTAAGGAATCTTCTTTCACCAGGGAGAAAGGGTCCACATGGGATCTCCACACTGTGGCAGAGACTCTTGGTGGTCTCCTGGCATCTGTTCTCTCCTCCTTTTTGATAAGAGATTGCCAACTATGAGCTGGGCTCATTGCTACTCTAAGGATTTTATTTCCAACCTTCCATGCAGTGGGAAGGAGGGGAGGGGTGTAATATGAATGAGTTCTGACGATGGGATGTAAGTAGAAGTAATGTATACCAATTCTTGGGGGGTGTTTGCTGATCCTCCTCCCTACAGCTGCCTGGACTTGGAACATGATGCCTGAGCTTGAGCAACCATTTTTAGATCATGAGGAAGGAACCAGTGCCCAAGGTCACTGTGGAACTGCCATGCCAGACTTGGACTCCTTACTTCTGAAATTCATTGATGTGAGAGGGAAAGCAAGATCTGTCTTACTGAAGCACATTTTGGGGCAGTTTCTGGTGCTCACAGCTGAGCTGGGATGACCAAACTCTCAGGTGGTAATGAGCCTCCTTCTCTCTAAGTCTGCATTTCTCTTAGGGGTTTAGGGTAGGTGATAGTGGCAGGATAGCATGGGAAGATTGGGACCCCCACGTTCCTGCTATAAAAGGAAAGCTTTTCACTCCCTTTGAGTGACCCCATGGTGGGCTCTGACCAGCTCTGACTCCATATCTCTCAACCTGTTTTTCACTATTGACTCTTAAGGACTTTTTTAAGTTATTTCAACACAGATACACTGTACATTTATGTGTGTATTGCATATGTATTTGTGCTTCATACATAGAAAATGCCAGGTTTTTTGTACTCCCACCAGGAACCAATTTATTCTTCCTTAGGGGAATTATTAGCCCTGTTAAGACTATGTTGACTGAAGACATTTTGCTGACCAGGGAACATTGAGACGTTTTAAACTAACCTGTGCAGACCTATGGACTCATTATGTCTCAGTCTCTCAGTCATAACAAAATACTGGGACGGGTGGCCTCAACAATGGAAATTGTATTTTCCCTCATTCTGGAGGCTGGGAAGTCCAAAATCAAAGCGCCAGCATGGTTGGGTACTGGTGAGGAAGATCTTGTTTCGTAGATGGCAGTCTTTCCCACTGAGTCCCCACATGGCAGAGAGAGGAAGTTCTGTGTCTCTTCTTTTTGGATAATTTCACGCATCTACCAAAGTAGAAAGAATTGTGTAGGTTAACTGCCATATTACCCTTTATACTCCTCCATCAGTTATCAACTCACAGTGATTCTCTTCTTAGTTTTAGGCATACAACACAGTGATTCAATATGTGTGTATGTTGCAAAATGACCACCACAGTAAGTCTAGTTAATGACATCTCTTCTTAGAAAGGCACAAATACCATTCAGGAGGCTCCATCCTCCCAAAGGCCCCACCTCCTTATGCCATCACCTGGGGGGTTAGGTTTCAAGATGTCAGTGAGGGGTGGGACACAAGTGGTTAGTTTACAGCACCTTCCAAGTTTGTTCCCTCATCCTGCACTTGCTGTTCCTTCTGCCTGGGGCACCTTGTCCTACCTGTTCAGATGGCTTGCTCCTTTGAACCTTTCAGACCTCATTACAAGAGTTACCTTCTGGAGAATCTCTGTTCACTTTCCAGAAAAAACAATATCCCTTATTCCTGTACTCTCTGTCCTAGCATCCCACTTTATTTTTTTTCACCCACTTTGTGGTTTTTTTTTTTTTTTTGCTCACTTATTTGTTTAATGTGCTGTGTGTCTCCACCCACTAGGATGTAAATTTCCATTAAAGGCCTTATCTCTCTGGTTCACTGTTGCATCTCAAGTACTTAAAACAGGACCCAGCACATAGCAGGAGCTCAGTAAATGTGGAATCAATGAAGAAATACCCATCAGACACTAAGTGTGGTGAGCGAGCATGCTGTCATTTTCTAATGGAAAATGAATGGTTTAATCCTTCACGGGGATACAGCACTCTAGAGTTTACAAAGGATTTTCATATCCATTTCTCATTGAAGGCTCTCAGCCTTCCAGGCAGACAGATATTATTAGCCCAATTTGTTGGGAAGATCTTTTCAGAGTCACGTAACTGGCTGGTGGAACAGAGACCTTCTGACAGAAGGCCGGCCGCCCACCATTACAAGTCCTCCTTCACCAGGGAAGGACCCTCCCTGTCCATTACAGTTTCCACTTTTTGGACTTGGACATGAAGGAATGACTGAACTTCTCAGTCACTCAGGTTCTGGGTCAGATATTGATTCAACTGATGACCGCTAAGCCTTAAGTTGCACTTAGAAGTAACTGGAAAGATTTTTATCCTGCTTTTCTTAGCTTTTCCCGAGTAGGCCCTTGGCCTGGTCCCAGCTCCTTCTGGGCTTCAGAAGCTCTCTGCTTCCATTGCACTTTAAAGATGGGAGCTTAGGCAGAAGGTGCTGCTCCCAAAGATCTCATATTAAGGGGTAATTCCGGTGAGAGGCAATAAGGAGCCCAGGTTATGGCTTTTATGTGATTAGCTGTCCCTTACACATGCTTTTGGAAGAGTCCTTCCTTAGATGATGAAATGAGTTCTCTTCTGGGGATTTCTCCTGAGGAAACCATCCCAAATACATAACAATGCAGAATTTGTTTTTGGAAAATTAGCCTATATGTCCAACAATATGGGAATGGTTAAATAAAGTACAGTAAATCCGTAGGATGGTACATAACCCTTATGAACTTTGGAGGAAATATCTAGTAATAATCTGGGAAAACAAAAAACACCCACAAAATGTTCAGTGATTAAAAATAAGATGCAAAATGGTACATATACTACAACACAAAGGAAAAACTAAAGCTAGAAAAATCCTGCAAAGAAACATACCCAGTTCCATGAGAATGAGAATGACTGTATTGCACTGTTAGGTTTATTAGTGGGGTCATTCTTTTTTTCTAATTTTTCTGTAATGCAATTTCTTTTTTTTTTGTAATGCAATTTCTAAGTTACTTTTTTCTTTAAAGAGCTTTGTTTAAATGTTATTTTTGTAGCTCATAATAATTAAATATGTTTTTAAAAGGAAATATCAGAAAGGAAGGACATAAAATATTTACTGATATTTTCACCATTGGTAATGTATCAGGGTATAGCCTCCTTAATCTTCTATATGCATATAAATCCACAATTTTTTTAATTTTTTTTTAATTTTTTATTAACATATAATGTATTATTTGCCCCAGGGTACATGTCTGTGAATCATCAGGCTTACACATTTCACAGCATTTGCCATAGCACATACCCTCCCCAATGTCCATATCCCTACCCCCCCA
>CM052800.1:10516879-10542390 GCA_028533885.1 Nasua narica | reverse complement strand
ATCACTACATTAGTATCTTGAAGGTAAATACCCAGTAGTGTGATTGCTGGGTCATAGGGTAGCTCTATTTTCAACATTTTGAGGAACGTCCATACAGTTTTCCAGAGTGGTTGTACCAGTTTGCATTCCCACCAACAGTGTAGGAGGGTTCCCCTTTCTCCTCATCCTCGCCAACATCTGTTGTTCCCTGACTTGCTAATTTTAGCCATTCTGACTGGTGTGAGGTGGTATCTCCCTGTGGTTTTGATTTGTATTTCTCTGATGCCGAGTGATGTGGAGCATTTTTTTATGTGTCTGTTGGCCATTTGGATGTCCTCTTTACTGAAATGTCTGTTCATATCTTCTGCCCATTTCTTATAAATCCACAATTTTATAAGCAAAACTAAAATTATACTGTAGTTATAATTTATAGTGTATATTTTACTCACTGATATGAACATTTTAACATGTTAATATTCTACAATATATTTTAAACTCTGCTTAGTTTGTGTTTTATAGTTATATCATTATTTGTCATAACATCTTTAATTTGTCTCCAACTAACTTGTCTCACACATTCTTGATGATTTACATAAGATAACATTTTTAAAAAAGTTTTATTTATCTATTTGAGAGAGAGAGCATGTACATGACTGGGGGAAGGAGCAGAGAGAAAGGGAAAAACAGACTCCACACTGAGCGTGGACCCTGATGCAGAGCTTCCATCTCATGGAAGATCATGACCTGAGCCAAAATCAAGAACCAGACACTTGAGGCACCTGAGTGGCTCAGTCAGTTAAGCATCTGCCTTTGGCTCAGTTCACAATCCTGGAGTCCTGGATCGAGTCCCGCATCAGGCTCCCTGCTCAGTGGATAGTCTGCTTCTCCCTCTGCCCTTCACCCTACTCTTGTGCTCTTTCTCTCAAATAAATAAATAAAATCTAAAAAATAAATAAATAAATAAAAAAGAGTCGGACCCTTAAGCAACTGCAGCACCCAGGTGTCCCAGATGACATTTTTAAAGTGAAATTTTTGAGTGCTAGGTATGGTTTATATGTGTGTGTGTGTGTGTGTGTGTGTGTGTGTGTATCAATTTATATTTGTGTAAGTTGTGTAAGAAAGAGCCGATTTCTCATACTCTTACCAAATTTGGGTCATTATTATTTTTATAACTTTGTTCACTTAACAGCCATGAAAAGGTGGACTAGTTAGGTGTCTTCCCATTGTAATTTTTAAAAACCCAACTCAAGGGGTGCCTGGTTGGCTCAGTTAGTTAAGTGTATGCCTTCAACTCAGGTCATGATTCTGAGTCCTGAGATCAAGCCCTGCATGGAACTCCTTGCTCAGTGGGGAGCCTGCTTTTTCCTCTCCCTTTGCTGCTCCCCCTGCTTGTGTGCTCTCTCTCATTTACTCTCTCAAATATGTAAAAATTAAAAAATAAGAACAAAAAAAATTAAAAACATAACTCAAATAGTTGAAGAAGGCAGGTCATAATGGAGAGAGATATACATATATACACACACACACATATATACACATAACATATATATATAAGTTATTTATATATTATATATGTGATATATCTATATCTCTCTCTATATATATATATCTGCAAAGTGCTATGGGTAATTTGACTTTAAGTAAGGCTTGATTTGCTTTCAAAAACATTGCTGGGACTCTTTTCTGGACTTGGCTCCTTCTGAGTTGGGTGCTTTTCTGCTCTGTGGTGTCGTATCAAGATCTATACCAGAGAAAGCCAGAGTCCAGTAAAAATGACAGTCTAGTAAAAACCTGAGAATGGGATCTTGTTAGCCTTGGCCCAGACTGGGTCTACTCAGGATGTATGGCCCACAGTGAACCGACCAAGGGCCAGGGCATGGATCCTGGCACATGCTCCTCCCTAGAATCTTCTAGGCTACAAATAGGGAAGGTGTAGCTTCCTCAAAGCCAAAGCAGGATGTAACTGCCACTCCAAAGAAGGGGTGGATGTTAAGTGGCTAAATGTGAACAAATACTATAAAGGTAACCTAAAACTACATCAGATTGTATCTGCAGGTTCTTTTTTTTTTTTTCCATGTTCTTAAAATACATCTACACTTTCAAATTGCTCCTGAGATAAAATCTTCAAGGACTGTCTCTCCCCTCCTCCCCCAGCCCTTTGTTTCCAGCTTCACCTTAACAATGTTACCCTTTGATCTGGAGCAAGCCTTAATGTCTCTGAGCCTCAATTCTCTCATCTCTAAAAAGGGGTTATTAACCCCTACTTTACCCTAACAGGATAGCAGTGTGCCATACAAAATGAACCCATGTGTGATAAAACCTTTAACATCTCATGTCTGAGTAGATGGTTCCTACCAACTCAAAAAGTAGACTCCTATAAAATCTCTTGACTATGATTTTTGGACTACTTCTAAAGAAATTTGCTGTATGCCCTTGGGAAAGAGACCTAATTATTTGACTTCTGTTTTCCCTAACTATTAAAAAAGTTAAGCAAGGAGTCCCTGTCTGCAAATACATAATAGTAACGTAAAGAAGAAAGTCCTGTATGAATACAAGGTAGGTCAGACTGTCCAATAAGTGACGGCCTTATTTGTGAAGGGTTTTGGTGGTATGTTATGTCCACTTTCCAGTGGCTGCTGTTCCCTAGTCCCAGGCCCAAGTCACGAGGGACACTTCCTCAAGATTTTCACCACGTGCCGTTCATGGAAAAAAAGCCCGCAAATGTGTATGCTCTCTCTTTTATCTGTGGCCCCGAGGGCTCTGTGCTCTCTCCGCAGCCTCCATTCAGGAGCTGTTCTAGCTGAATGCTTCCTCCTGGCGTCCTGCCGCACCTGCCCCAGGTCAGCGTCTGCTTTGGACCGGCAGGTGCTCGGGTCTTGTCCCTCTTTGCTGGTGACTGTGGCATCTGAATGCAGGCTAGTCCATTGCCCTGGGACCTCAGATCTTTGACTACAGAAAATTCATGAGCCTGCAGTTTGTTCTGCTTCTGTTGTAAGATCAGGAGCAATGCTTGTTCTAACACTACATGCCTGAGAAGAAACCCGAAGTTTCTGCTCTACGACTTAAACTGAATCCTTGCACTGATTACAGGAGACAGGCACTGTTAGTAGCTTTTGAAAAATGAGAGCCTCACTCAGAGTTAACCTGAAGGTCCCATGCAGCTTGGAGGAAGTGGAGCTGAGGCTTGAACCCAAAGCCTTATAAGCACTATGCAAACTTAACTTCCTAAACATATCTTTCAGGAATGGTGTGTTCTTTTGTGGGGCTAGACTGTAGCCTAGAGCGGGATGAGGCTGAATGGGGAAACTGGAGGCAGTTTATAGAAGGCTTTGAATGACAGGTGAGGAAGTGTGAACTTTGAGCTACAGTCAGTCACGGATTTCAGGACCAGGTGGGACTTTGCACTTAGGGAGAATAATAATTGCCCTCTGAAAGGAATGGTCTGGCATCAGTGTGGAGGTTGTGTCAGAAAGGCTGAGTGCAAGACCTTGAATCGAGACAGGGGGGATTAAATTAAAATTAAATCAATGGGACATGATGGACATGATGTAAGGTTAGAGATCAGGTGTTGGAGAATCTGATTTGTGCTTTTGAGGAGAGGAGGGTGAAATGAAATGAAAGTATTCAGCATCAGGTGGAACGCCTGGTTTGACAAGGAAGGTGGGTCATGAGCAGCAGGTGTCCAACCCACAGAGAGAAGTTGGACGGGTCCTTGGGAATAGGAATCCAGAACACTCGAAGGAGGTCATAGTTGTTGGCTAACCAGGATGGATCTCTGAGACAAGTTCTCTCTCATCTGTGCACCTGTGTATCACCAAGCAGGGGCTCCAGTTTTTGGAAAGCTTAAGTAAAATCAACAACTTGAATGGGAATTTTTCAGGAGTTTTCGTGAAGCTTGCATAAAAAAACAAGCGGTCCTTCTTCCTCTCAGGCAGGAGCTCATCATGCAGTGACAATTTGAAATTTACGACTCAGACATTTAACATGTTTCAAGGAGAACATTATCATTTGAAAACCTTGTAAAGAGAAATGTGTCTGTACTAAGAAGCGACACTATCTTCCTTTTGTAAAGAGACCCCAATCATTTACATTTTCACTTTTGCTTCCCATCTTGTGTTAAATAATTCTGACATTTTCTTCAAATGCAAATTATATTTCTGAAAACTTCTCAAATGTGAGGTTTTATTTTTCCAAAAGAGTGAGGGAGAGAGAGGGAGAAGGAAAGAGAAAGAGAGAGAGAGGGAGAGAGGATTTTTTCTTTCATGTGACAACTGGCCATCTTTTGGGTCTCTAACTCCCACCCAGTCTGGTTTAAAAAAAGAAAAGAAAAGAGAAAAAGTCCTAATTTAATCTGTTTTTTCTGCCTGGCAATGCAACTTCTATCAGAAAATGGCTCCTTGGATCTTAAATGGCTGGGGAGCTAGCTGTTCAGATAAATATTCAAAGTACTTAATATTAACATATATAATAAAACCTCAACTTTGGGGTTGAGAGGACCTTCAAGGTCACTGGATGATAGATGGTTCCTTCCATCATTGAATTTCCATTAAACCTCTCTACCAATTGGGTATTTAGCCAGAGCGTACATATCTTCAATGGCTGGTAGAAAGGATATCCTTAAACTAAGATAATTAAATTAAGTTTCAATTACATTCGAAAGCTTCTACACATCAGTCCTAGTTAGCCACCGTAGTCTGTCCAAGGTAAGAGGCAGCATAGGGTAGTTTTTCACGCTTGGGCTCTTCAGACAGATGCATTTGGTTTCAAATCCTTCACCTGATGTGTGAATCTTATTTTGTGCATCATCTATGTCACCTGGGAATTGTCAGAAATTCAGAATATTGGGTTCCATCCCAGACTTACTGAATCATGATCTGTATTTTAATAAGATCCCCAGGTGATCCCCATACATGTTAAAGTTTGAGAAGCATAGCTCAGAGGAAAACAAAACAAAACAAAACAAACCAACCAACTCAGTTAATTGCCCATAGCTCAGTGTCTTGTCTTTGAGAAAAGATGGTTGGACTTAATAATCTCAAAAAATTCCCTTCACTTAATAAGATTTTAAAATAACAAATACAGAGTTTATAAAAATGTATTGGCAGAATATTTTTGCAAAGGGAAAACTGGTAACGATCTAGATATAAAACAATAGGGAAATTTTAAGCTGTTGTTTAGCCACTCGATTAGACTATGTTTAAAATTACCTTGACTAAAATTATAATAAAATAGAAGATACTAGAGAGAATGTCGAAAACAGATCAGGATATAAAATATAATGATTATTTTTAGTGCACAGAAACAATTTAGAAACATACCAAAATATCTAAAGTGGTTAGAAATAGGTGACATAATTAGTAACGGTTATTTCTCTGTTATTTAGTCTTTTCTCGCCATCCCACATTTATTAAGTATATGTGATTTTAATAGTAGGGTAGACAAAACAAACAAGCATCTTTAGCTTTTGGTCAACAGGATCCCCTAGAAGGCATGAAAATTTCAAGTTTTACAGACAAGCACAGAATTCATTTTATACTGAAAGTGTCAACTCCATTCTCCGTTCTGCAGAATATGTCCTTCAGCTATTGTCTTTCAAGGCTCAACTCAAGTCCCTCTTCTTCCAAGTCAACTTCTCTTCATATACACTCTGAGGTCAGGGATCTTGCCTGAATCCAGTCTTGACAAAGGAATGGACACTGATTAGGTACAAAGTAAATGTGAAGGGAAGGAAAGGAAGGAAAGATGGGTGAGGAAAGGGGAGAGAGGGAAGAGGGGAGAGAAGAAGAAGAAGAAAAGGATGAAAGCACACAAATAAGCCCCAGTGCTGGTTAAACTCCAGCCCCTTCGGAATCTCGCAGAATATTTCTGAGCCGGATCCGGCAATTAATAATAAATGGCCTTGCCTTGTTTGCTGTAGTGTCATGGCCTTGCTTCTCCAATGGGGTTTCAAGGACCACAAGAAGAGAAAAACACGCTGCGTTAAAATTGTGTTAGGGTAATTCTTTTCTGAAGCAATTTAGTTTGGAAGATGCATTATTGATTCCAGTCATGTAGGAACAGGGCGAGACCTCAGGACTGTCAACAACTGGTGAGGGTGCAAAGTGGAGCCATGAGATGCTTTACTTGACTTTTTAAAGTTGCAAATGCAATGGAGTATCTTGTGCATAACAACAGTGCTTTGAATGCATGAGATGGGAACTGTTAGAACTGAAAGATGAATGAAAGCAATCTGCAAATAGAGAAGATTTCAGCCCTTCACTCTCACTAACTGATGGGACAACCAGACAAAAACCTAAGCCAGACACAGGGGACTTGCATGACTCACAGCCAACTTGACCTAATTGGGCTTTATAAAATACTCCACCTGATAATGGCAAAATTAACATTCTTTTTAAGTATACATGGACTATTTACCAAAATGGATGATTTTCTGGGCCATAAAAAAGTCTCAATAATTTAGACTGAATTCATATAAAATGTTATATCTACTTTAGATTAGAAATCAGTAATAAAAATAGATCTTAAAATCCCTAAGAAATTAGATACTAAGTATCGCACTCAAGGGTCAGAGAAGAAATCAAAAGGCAAATAAGATAGTATTTTGAACTGAATGAGAAGAAAAACAAATACTAAAATCTGTGGGACACAGTTAAAGCAGTACCAAAATGAAAATTTGCAGCACTGAACACCTAGATTAGAAAAGAAAACAGTCTCAAACCTACCACCTTAACAAACTAACAAGAGCAAATGAACTCAAAGTAAAAAGAAAAAAAAAGAAAGAAAGAAATAGTAAAGATTGGAGTGAAAAATCAATGAAACAGAAAACAGAAAAACAATTTGCATTCAAAGTATTTTTGAATTGGGGTGCCTGGGTGGCTCAATGGTTTCAGCGACTGACTCCTGATTTCAGCTCAGGTTGTGATACTAAGTTTGTGGGATTGAGACCCATGTCAGGTCTCTCAAGTAAATAAATAAAATCTTAAAAAAAAAAAAGAGCCTTTCTTTACTTTCTCCCCCCCCCCCCCAGAAGAGGAGTGACTGATCAGAAAAAAAAAGAGAAAAACAAATGACCAACTACCACTATTAAGAATACAAACCTAACATAGCAATAGATTCTCCAGATATTAAAGTGGTAATAAGAGAATACGATGATAACCTTATGCCAGCTAATCCAATAACTTAGAGGAAGTGGACAAATTCCTTGAAAGACATAAACTACCACAGCTCACTGGAAGAAAAGTAGACAGCTAGAATAGCTTTGTATTTGTTGATGAAATTGAATTTGTCGTTAAAAAACTTTCCCACAAAAGAAATGCCAGGCCCAGATGGCTCCATTAGCGAACTCTACCAAAGATTTTAGGGAAAAATAATAACCAGTTTTACCCAATGTCTTTCAGAAAACTGACCTACTCCAACATGTAGAAAATACAAAGAAACCTACAGAAAATATACCTGATCTAATAAGTAGTTTAGCAAGTTACAGGACATAAGATCAATATACAAAAATTAATTGTGTTTCTATATTATAAGCAATGAACAACTGGAAATTGAAATGGGAAGAAAAAGTCAGCGAGGTGCCTAGCTGGTTTGGTCGGTACAGCACATGACTCTTGATCTCAGGATGGTGAGTTTGAGCCCTATGTTTGGGTGTAAAGATTATTTAAAAATAAAACCTGTAAAAAAAAAAAAGGCTCAATAAATATGAAACACTCAGACACAGCTGGGATGAGGGTGAGCTACCTGAAGCCCTCACCTCAATCCCAGAATCTAAGGGGGCACCAAAAACTCAGTAATCAAGATAAACAGTATTATAATGTGATCTTTTATTTTTATTTTTATTTTTTTTAAAGATTTTATTTATTTATTTGATATAGAGACAGTGAGAGAGAGCATGAGTAGAGAAGGTCAGAGGGAGAAGCAGACTCCCTGTGAAGCTGGGAGCCCGATGTGGGACTCGATCCCAAGACTCTGGGATCATGACCTGAGCTGAAGGCAGTTGCTTAACCAACTGAGCCACACAGGCGCCCTATAATGTGATTTTTTAAAGAACAAAATTTAATGCAAAGTGATGAGTAAATATTCACATTTTACATAATGACAGGATGTTTATTTTGTGATCCTGCATTATTACATAAGAAGAACACTTGTTCCCCATCAGCCGGTTGCAGCAAGACCTTATACTGAGAATGACAAACCTGAGAGAAAGGAAAGAACACCTAACCCCAAACTGGAAAGTTGTACTGTGTCATGGAACAAGGGACTCTGCATTATTAAGATGTAATTTTTTTCCCCAAATTGATCTATAGATTCAATAATTTCAATCAAAATCCCAGCTGGAAAAAAAATCCCAGCATGACTTTTTGGGAGAAATTGATAAATTGACTCTAAACTTCAAATGGAGATGGGAATGACATGGAATAGGTAAAAAGAATTCTGAAAAACGTTTGGAGGACTTTTATTACTCAAGTTGAAGACTTCTAAATCCATGGTAATAAGGGCAACATGGTATTGGCATCAATATAGACATATAGATTAATGAAGCAGAGTAGGAATCCAGAAATTGACGTGCACATATGGCGCAATTAATTTTCAACAAAGTTGCAAAGACAGTTCAGTGGAGAAAGGATAGTTGTTTTTTAATGAAGGTTTTTATTTATTTGACAGAGAGCACAAGCAGGGGGAGTGACAGGCAGAGGAAGAGGGAGAAGCAGGCTCCCCACTGAGTAAGGAGTGCAATGTGGGGCTTGATCCCAGGACCCTGGGATCATAACCAGAACTGAAGGCAGAGGTTTAACCAACTGAGCCACCCAGGTGCCCCAGGATAGTTTTTTAAATAAATGATTCTGGGACAATCGGGTAGCCTTATGTAAAAAATAAAAATTAATTTTGAACATTTCTTAATAGTTCTCAAATAGTTTTGAGTAAAACTCCAAACTATAAAATTCACAGAAGAAAGTCTTGTGATCTTGGGTAAAGCAAAGATTTCTTAGATGTAATATCTAAAGCATGATACATAAACTAAAAATTATAAATGTGCTTTCATCAATATTAAAAACTTGAACTCTGTGAAAGATCCTGTTAAGAAAAGCCACAGACTGGAAAGAAATAACAGCAAGTCACATATCTGATACATGGCTTGTATCCCAGAAAATATAAAGAACTCTTGAAATTCGGTAATAAGAAAACAGTTCCTCCCTCTCCCAAATAGCAGAAATATTTGAAACACAAATTTCACCAAAAAAAAAAATACAGAAACAAAAAACATGCATATGAAAAGGGAGGTTCACTACCATTGTCATCAGAGAAGTGCAAACTAAAAATCACAATGAGAAACCACTACACATCTATTAGAATGGCCAACATTAAAAAGAATGAGGATATTACGTTTTGGCAAGGATACAGAGCAACTGGAGCTCTTATACCCTGCGGGTGGAAATGTGAAATGGTACAACCACTTTGGAAAACAGCTTAGCCAATTCCGTGAAAAGCTGAAAACCTACTTTATGATTCAGTCTCTCTGTAAATATATGCAAGAACAGGGGTTTGGAAAATGTACCATAAACATTTTAGGCTCTGCTAGCCAAGATGTACATACCCTGCTATTGCAATGCAAAAGCAACTATAGACAATAAACAAACAAATAAATGCACGAATGCGCCTGTGTTGGCGGGAAGTACAAAATAAGCCGGAGTCTGCTGATGCCTGCAGATGTCCACATAATAACGTGTACCTAAATCGTCGGAGCAGCCACAGACTGGAAACCACCTGATTTCCGCCAGCAGATAAATAAACCCATTGCGGTATATTCATATAATGGAATAATACTCGGGAATAAAAATTAGTGAATTATTGATACATAGAACCATTGCAGGATTTCTTTTGCCGACGGTTCTTGGTCACACAGCAAGCAAAGGTTATTGGATGATAGTAAAGCAAAGTTTATTGAGCGATAATACAAAGCTCCCAAAGAGGGAGGGGAGCCGAGAGGGTTGCCATGGGAGTTTCTAAGTCTAGGGGTTTTTATGGGCTTGTTGGTGGGCTGTTTTAATCTGATTAACCCTCCATGTGCCTGTCACCCAGTCAGGTTTTTGTTCTCCTCCTATCACGTGGGAAAGGGTGGAAAGCTCTTTCCAGGGTCGTGTAAAATCCTTTTAAGGGTGGTTTCCTCTTGGGGGGTGGGGAAACCCTTGTCCCTGCCTGCCTTTCTTCTGGTTATCCTTCATTAGAACGAAATCTCCAAATAATTACGCTGTATGAAAAGAGTCAGACCCTCCTTCCCCCCCAAAAGAATATGTACTATATGATTCCATTTATGTATAAGATTCTAGAAAATGCAAATTAATTTATAGTAACTGAAAACAGATCAGTGGTGGGTGGCACAAGAGAACCTAAGTGGTAAAGGTGAAAAGTATTATAAAAGTACATGGGGATGCTTTTTGAGAGTGATGATATATTTATTGTCTTGATTGTGATATTGGTGTGGATGTATATATTAAAACTTACCAAACTGCACACTTTAAATATGTTCAGTTCATTGTGCGTCAACCATACTCAATAAAAGGGGCAGAAAAACCAAAATAAAACTGTTATGCCCAGATTTTGAGATCCCCAAAGACCACCAGGGAGCCGAGTCTGATGCAAAAGCAAAAGAGCCCTTTATTCAAGCTAGCTTGGGCTCAGTCTCTCACACTCACCGACGCAGCGGTGTGGTGTAGAGAAAGAGAGCAAGTTTCAAAAAGCACAACAGTTTTAGAGGGGCCAGTGGCCAATGAGATCGTAACACACAGAAAGTTGCTTAGTAACTGTTTGAACTAGCCTATCACCCTGGCCAAAATTGGCATGCAAGTTTGGCGGGAGAAAAGGCGGGGTTTGTATTCTATCCCGGTCAGGGGTTCCACGTTCCTATTGGCTAACCCAAACCCACCGCACAGGAGGTCTGGGCCAATTAGCTCAAGGGAGGGCTGGGCCATACTCTGACCCTCCCAGAGGCAGGTCCTGCAGGGGCCACACACAAGAAGGCGGGTGTAAGCAAAACGAGCCAGGCCTGCTCTGCTCCTTCAAAAACGTGCACCTGGCAGTGGAGGACAGGGTCACATTGGTCTCAGAAAGGACCAAAGTTGGGTGCTTGGGTTGCTGAGTCGGTTAGGTATCTGCCTTCAGCCCAAGTCATGATCCTGGCCCGGGGGTCCTGGGATGGAGCCCTGGGTTGGGCTCCCTGCCCAGCAGACAGTCTGCTTCTCTCTCTCTGCCCCTCATGCTGGCTCTCTCTCTCAAATAAATAAAATTTTAAAAAAAGAAAAGAAAAGAAAGCAAAGAAAAGCAAAGAAAAGAAAAAAAGAAAGGACCAAAGCCAAGGCCTCGGATGCCATTAGCATTTTCTCTCTCTGCCCTTGACTTTTCTCTATAGATGGTTCTCTTTCTGAGACCAGCTTGTCTGTGGGGAGGGCCTTGCTCTGCTTTCTGGAATAACACAGAATAAGCCTTGTGGGGAGGCAAGTCATGTCCTGGAAGGAACATGGCCGAGGAGACAGACAGACCTGAGTGACCGTGACATCAACCACTTAAATGGAACAATTGCTTTGTTTTACATGATTATCTCAAGGATTAAAGAGACAGGTGGAAAATCAAAAGAAAGGCTCAGTGCACCATTAAACATGAGTTCTCTTTGTTCGTTTGTTTTTCACATACCAACTACATTAGTCAGGGTTCTCCAGAGAAATGGAACCAATAGGATGTATTGATACATCAGGGTGTATTTCTAGAGAGAGGGAGGTTCACTTTAAGGAACTGGCCCCTGGGATTGCGGAGCCTGGCAAGTCTGAAATCTGCAGGGCAGGCCGCCGACCAGAGACCTGGGGAAGAGTTGATGTTGTGTGACGTGGAGTCTGGAGGCCTTCTGCAGGCACAATTCCTTTTTCCTTAGGGGATCTCGCGCTTTCCTAAGACCTTCAACGGATTGGGCGAGGCCCATCCTATTATAAAGGGTAATCCGCTTTACTCAAAGTCCACTGCTCTAAATGTTAATCATGTCTAGGGGCACCTGGGTGGCACAGTTGGGTAAGCAACTGACTCTTGGTTTCAGCTCAGGTATGATCTCATGGTCCTCCATGCTCAGAGCAGAGTCTGCTTGAGATTCTTTCTCTCCCTCTGCCCCTCCCCACCTTGCACGCAGGGTGCCCTCTCTCTCTTTCTCTGTCTCTCAGATAAATACATCTTAAAAGATAAAATGGTAATCATTTTATGATTACCTCACAGCAACATGTAGCCTGGTGTTTTTTAAATAACGGGCACCATCACCTAACCGAGTTGACACATAAAATTAACTCACACCAACCCTTCACCTATTGGAAGAGGAAAATTTTGATGGGTGACACTCTTCTCTTTCAAAGCTAGTGGCCTTGACACTTTTTTCGCCTTCAGTCCTCAGCTCTCTCAAATTTTTTTCCCCCCCAGGGACAGAGAAACCCTCCCCTCCCCCGCCCTGTGATATTAGATCCATTCTTCCACATTTATGGACTTCATTTCCTTTGCATCTCAAACGGCCTTGGTCTTAGACAACTGGCTGCCCTGTTTAAAGGGCCCGAGTTGGTAATGAAGTCCCCACACATTTTTAAGATGCAAAACTCTTCCCCTCCATTACCGTTCCGCAATTTTATGAGATCTCTGAAAACACAAGATGAGCCCTAGGGCTTCAGCTACAGGCCCTATGCTGGAAGCCGGACTGCATCAGAGCAAAAGAATTTTAATTCCTTCACAATAAGGTTTAGTCTTAGCTGGCGAGGCTGTGCCTGGGGTGGGAATTTAAATGTCGAAGAAGTAAACAGGTTGCAATTTCATTGCTTCTGAACATGCGACTGCCTCGGGGGTTTCTGATTTATTTATTTTTTTAATGGAGTGCGAGGCCATAAACCCTTCCTGCTGGCAGGCCGTGCACATTTTTAGAGGTACACGAGGCGGCAGCGGAGTGGTATCTGGAAGCTGCCTGAGCCCCCGTAATTAAAACCATGCTCGGCAAATGCTCCTGATTCCAGGGGTCACATCTGATTTCATCTAAAACATTCTTTCTGGTCCCCTCTTAACCCAGTCTTGACTTTTGCGCATTCACCTCATTACCACAGTGGAGAGTGGGGGTGGGGGGGTGGGGTGGCGGAGGGCAGAACGTAAGTTATAGGTGGAGCTCAGAATGGGGTTTTGGCCTTGTGATACCAGCGGGACATTGGCAGTCCGGTATTGGTGAGTAGCTAGCGTTGTCCGATTTCTCTGTATCGCTAACAGGGTTTTTTTGGTCTTTTTTTTTTTCGGGGTATTTTGAGAAAGGTAAGGCTAAAAACAAGCTATTGAATAGGGGTGGGTACCCCTTATCATTGGAGCCTCATATCCAATTTCTATCTTTTTCTAATGGAAAACATACTTTGGTGATTATTCACTGTGGCCAACACACATTTCCAAATGTCAGCAGATTGTTTGTTTAACTTGCAGGTATCATGTGTTGAAATTGGACTTGGCCTTTACCTAAATATTTGGCTCTACAGAGCATCGGTTTCACTTTGGATTAACGTTTTGTTCGGTGCCTGAAAACTCTGTGCGGTGAATGAAATCTTTTACTGTTCAAAATGAGGAAACTTAGTCCAAAATGGCTTTGCAGATTTGAGCCACAACTTTGGAGACCTAGAAAGGATCCTGTTCAAATATCTAATTTGAATAAGAAAAAGGGGGCCAAGGGGGCTTGGGTGGCCCCAGTCAGTGGAACATCCCACTCTTGGTTTTGGCTCAGGTCATGATCTCGGGGTCCTGAGAGGGAGTCCCAGGTGGGCTCTGCACTTAGCAGGAAATCTACTTGAGATTCTCTCTCTCTCTTCCTGTGCCCCTCCCTGCTCCCTCCCCTGTGCTCTCTCTGTCTCTTTAAAACAATAAATAAATAAATCTTAAAAAAAAAAAAGGGGTGCCCCCAACTTGCTACAGTGAAATATGTTAGCAACTTCTTTCTTTTCTCTGTGACACTAAATGTTGTTTTCTCAGATTTGGTACCTGCAACTCTATTTTAATTTCGTATAATTGCATTATCTTTCACACTCTCATACAGTTCACCTACAACTTGGGGAGGAGGAGAAACATTTTAGCGTGATCATAAACGTTTGTGGGGTACCGGTGGTGTGCCCGTGTGTTGGCACAGAAGAAAACCAAGGAGAAGATGCCCTTCTTCTCTCCGCTTGAGTTTCTCATCTGGAAAATGAAATCCAGCCGGTGCGGTATGGGTCCATTGGCTCCCCAAAAGGGTGGGGGAAGGAGCCCTGATCATGATGCTTGCCCTGTCCCTGGTGTCAGGAGTCCACAATGGCTGATTTCAAACTACAAACAGACAGACACTGAACATGGATCTGGAAAGAGATGTGCCTGCTCGCCCTGCACCAGGAGAGCCGTGTCCAGTGCCCCCAACCACAGGTTTGTTTCCGCGCTGCCTTCCTCCCAGAGCCCCCTCTGAGCCTTGCCTACTCTCTACCCTTTTCGCCCCGCAAACACACGGGAGTATCTGGCACCCGCAGGGCAAATCTTGTCTTTCTCTGAATAAATGAATATTAAGTAGGAAATGAACACCCTGAATTTTGAGCATTAGCTAAAGGCTATATGCAAGCACACCCCTATCTATCAACTCACTGGATCTCCTGTAACCGGAGTAGATGTCCCCCTCCCTTTGTGGTTCCTGTACTTCTGAAACAGTGGTAGCCCCGTAATCATGTTCTCTTCCTGGAGTGCCCTAAGCAGCGGACACATCGCCATTGGTGGAAGCCTGGCCTGTGGCTTTAAGTCGTGCCTTGCGGTTTCCTTAACTTAAAACCCTAAACCAAGCGCTTGAAAGAAGCTACACGAAAAGTAATGATCCTCAAAAATGAATGCATTGCAATGGCGAAGAAGAAATTTAATTAGCCACCATAATAGCATTAGGCTTCTTTTTTCTTTTCTTCCTTTTAAAAATAAGTGCAGTGACTAGAAATCATGGGCACTACTGCCTTAGTCCCTTTAACTCAATGACTAGGATAGAGTTGGGGGTGGGGGAATGTCTATTCTGCATATTCTAGCTTTACAAATAGACTCATCTGATTTAAAAAAAAATAGTAATAACAGCAATAATGTTTTTAATGGCCCCTTAAGCAGAGCGGGGAAGGTTGTCAAGACACAGTGAAATAGTGTAAACGTACAGGAGCTGGCCCAAGACCCGGGCTACTTACAGCCAGTTTTGGTACCTTTGGGTTGAGTTTTCCCTCTGTGTAATGGGACTTTCAGCGCCATGAAGGAAAGGGGCAGGGGTGAGTCAGGACAGTGGTGACCAGAAATTCTGTATTTGAGAGATTTAAGAGATTTAGGGTTGTGTCTTTCCATCGGAGCCTGTGTCATATAGGGTGGTTTGCAGAGGGGCTAATGGGCCTGGATAAAAATAACCTGGGTCCTCACACACCCAGAGCTGCCATTTTGATTGGTTCCTCTTTCCTTCCACTGCTCCCCTCCTCCCACTGCCCTGTGGAGACTTCTTTTCCCTTTGAGCTTGGCCTTCAATATCCATTGGCCATAGGCAGTGTTGCTGGTATTTAGGAACATGTGGTTATTAGCAGTGTAACCTTGGCTAAGTTATTTAACCTAATCCACACTGAGATTCCTCACCTGTTAAATGGGGGCAAGCTAGTTCTGACCTCAGAGGTCGTTTGGACTATCACATGAGATGATGAATGTGAAGTGCTCAGCACAAAGGGGAACTCACATGGTTTTTCACTGAGCAATAGTGACAAACACTGCAGGTAAGAGTTCAGGGCAGGAAACTGAAATCAGTGAGACACTGATGACCCTATTTGGAAGGTGTTTACGGGAGCGGCTGTGGAGGAAGCAAGGGGATTTGGGAAACTTGAGGGTGTTCCAGGAGCTGTGGTGATAAGTCTCCAGGATCCGTTCACGCCTGAAAAATGTATACCCTCAGCTTCCAGAAGGTTGCCATAGCTCTCAGCTATCCCCAGGTGGCTCCTCTTCCTTGGCTCCGGGTTCACTAACTAAAGTGGGGACAAAGGCCTGTCCCCTTACCCCAATTTGGAACAACTCTGAAGGGCTATCACAGCTTCAGAGTGCCTATTGGGTTGGCTGGGCCCCATTAGACTAAACCTCTGTCCCCTCCCCCCACCCCCTATATCCTAGCACAGAGCACCTAAAACCCTTGGAATCTCCGTAGAGATCAAGGCTTTTGGTATGCTAATGAATGCGTGGTGGCTGGGGGCTCCTGGATACCCAAGGGGAAGGTGCTGGTTGCCAGGGGAACCGGGAGGGTGAGTAAAGGGCTAGAACTTTCAGCCCCATCCCCCAACCTCCAGGGAGGGAAGAGGCACCAGCGGTTGAATTAATCACCAGTGGTCCATGACTTAACCAACTGGGCCTATGTAATGAAGCCTCCATAAAAGCCCTAAATGACAGGGTTTAGAGAACTGACGGGCTGGAGAACTTGTGGAGGTGCTGGGAGGGTGGTGCCCCCAAGAGAGGGCATGGAAGCTCTGAGCTTACCTTCCCACATACCTAGCCCTAATGCCTCAAGTCCATCTGGCTGTTCCTGAGTTGAATCTTCTTATAATGAACCAGAATCTAGTAAGTAAACTGTTTTCCTGAGTTTGTCAACTGTTCTAGCAAATTATCAAAACTGAGAAGGAGTTTGGGGGAACCTCTGACTTATAGCTGGTAGGCCAGAAGCCTAGGTGGCTACCTGGGACTTGAAGTTGGCATCAGAAGGGGGTCGGAGGGGCAGTATTATAGGACTGAGCCCTTAACCTTGACAGGTAGACGGTGTCAAAATTGAGTCACATTGTAGAACCCCTAGGTGGTGTCAAAGATTGGCATGGTGTGGAAACTACACACATTCCGTGACCAGAGTGAGGTGGTGTTGTTAGGGTCCGTGATCAAAGGAACGAGACTGATACAAAGTGAAGGTCAAGCAGAGCTTTATTTTGCACAAAGCATCAAGAATCATATTGGCTGGTCAGGGTCGTCTCTATGCAGAGAGCGACCCCGCCTAGTCTTACAGGCCATCTTTTATAGGGCAAAACCGCAAACCGAGTGTGAGCTTATCCTTATTGGTCAGAAGCAGTGGGGTCGGGGGGGTTACATATGTGTTCTTTACTGATTGGACGTCTCCACCCGACCTGACTTCAGGAGCAGTGGGGTTGAGGGAGGTGGCATATGTGTCCTTTACTGATTGGACATCCCCACCTGGCCTGACTTGCCCTTGTTCTTCTGGGGGACTGTCATCAGGAGCCAACAGACCACATTCCATGGGTGTCCTGGGCTTATCTTTCTAAGTTCCTCCAAGCTGACTTTGTTCCCTTAGGGCAAGGTCAGCTTGTGTTCACAACAAAATGGCTGCTTAGACAAGATGGAATCACTTAGGCTAAGCAGTTCCTAACAGTGTGAGTAGGAGAATAGAAGAAAAACGTGTTCCTTAGAATGTGGAGTGGAACGTGAGAAACAAACTCATAGCCCAAGCTTTCCTCTGCTCACTTCTACAAAGGTTCTCCTTCCTAAACATCATGAACTTCCTGCTCATCAATGTCTCTCCAGGGCCTGCTTCCCAGGAAACCCAGCCTGCAGAGGCCCTCAAGGGCCGGGGAGCAACAAGCACTGGGATGGGGCAGGATGACAAAGTCAGGCAAGGTTTCTTGTGATGACTAACAACGTTTGGGGTGAGGAAGGACATTGTAAGAGCTTGGCTCTCGTAGTCTGCTCAGAAGTTGCTGCCCCTGAGGAGGCTGATGTAAATAACAAATGGTTCCTGGTTTTCCACTGGCTTCTCACACAGACACAGAATACCACGGTTCTTCAACTGTATAAAGACAGGGCAACTCAAGAACATGTCTCCTCCTTTAATAGACCCCAGATTTTTTAGAGACAGCTTAACTGCAGGAGGTCGACCAAACTTCAGGGCGTGTTGTCTGAAGACGGTCTTCAGCATCCACTCCATCATAAGCTTAAAACCAGCTGCCTTTTCCTGAATGACACTTGATGAAGAGTGAGGGACCGATCTGATGACACTCTCTGCCCCTAATCCCACTGGCAACCCTGTGACCCACAGATGTGCTTCTTCCCTTCCCTCCTCTACCTTTTCTTTTGCCTGTGCAGTCATTAAATAGATCACAACAATACCTTTGTGGAGATACTTCTGTGTGGGCAGAATTAATGATTATATTTCAAAAGAATTATTAAACTAATATATGCAATTGATTAAACAAATTCAAATGCAAAATAATAATAATAATAATAATAACAACAAAAAGTCTCCCTCTTGCTACAGAGCTCCCAAACTTACTCCTCAGAAATAATCAGGGAACAGTTGTGTGTCTCCTTCCAAAAATTTTCTATGCATAGTCAAGCACATTTGTATATATGAATTTTTAAAATTTTTGTTTTTTTAACACAAATGGGTAATACATTCTACACTTCTTCTTCTTCTTTTTTTTTTTTTGCTTTGCTCCTTGCTTTTTTTTTTCCTACTTAATTTACAGCACATGTTTCACTGCAAGTAACTAAAAATCAAACTCATATTGTCCTGAGAAATAAATAGAACTTCTTGACTGGTATAACTGGAAGTTCAGAAAAAGAGCTTGGTTCAAGGTTGATCTGACTCAGTGGTTTAATTATGTTATCAGGGGTCTGGTTTTTCTCTTTCCGCTCTGCCACTCATGGTGTGATTGCTAAGGCTGGCTTCCCATCTTGGCTGAAATATGACTTGCTGACATCCCCAGGGCTACATACTGATATGTCCATATCTAGGCAGAGAGAGAAGTTATTTCCTGAAGTTCTCTCAGAAGAGCCAGAAAGCTTTAATTTTATTATTGTTTTTCCCTGGAGGTTCAAGCCAACTATTTTCAGACCTCATTGACATGAGTCAGGTCACATGCTCCTATCAGAACCGATCTCCCTAGAAAGGGACACGGCTACATAAATTACTTAGACCTGAGCCAAGAACCCACCGAAGCGCTAGAGGTGGGGTTATCTTTTCCCAAGAATATGGGCTCTGAGTGGTAGGTGTGGATATCCAAGCAAAAATTAAAATATTTAATAACATTGCTTAATATTCTGTTATACACTTCTTTTTGTAATCATATAGCTAGATCTATTTCCTTACAAAAATAAATTGGTGGGGCACCTGGATGGCTCAGTTGGTTAAGAATCCTACTATTGATTTTGGCTCAGGTCATGGTCTAGGTTGGGCTCTGCACTCAGTGAAGAGTCAGCTAGAGATCCTCTCCCTCTGTTCCCTCCCCCTACCCCTCACACTTGCTTTCTCTCTCTAAAAAGAATAAATAAATAAAATCTTTTCTTAAAGATTTTATTTATTTATTTATTTGACACACAGAGAGAGATCACAAGTAGGCAGAGAGACAGGCAGAGAGAGAGGGAAGCAGGCTCCCTGCTGAGCAGAGAGCCTGATGTGGGGCTTGATCCCAGGACCCTGAGATCATGACCTGAGCCGAAGGCAGAGGCTTTAACCCACTGAGCCACCCAGGTGCCCCAATAAATAAATCTTTAAAAAAAAAGTGTAAAATTGAATTGTGTGGATACAACAAAGTTTATTGAGTCAATCCTTGTCAATGGGCATTTAAGTTATTTCCTTTATTTGAAACAATTCTTTGGTGAATGCTCTGTGTGCATTTTTGTGTACACATGGTTTACAGGTACATCTATGGCTAAATCCCCAGAAGATGAGATCAAGAATATAACCTGTCTATATTTAGTTTCAGAACATCAAACCTACCCCAGGAGATAAGGACTACAGTTGGAACTTTCAGGAATGATTCTCAAAATTATACTGTTGGGCCAATCTGCCAAAGGAGCAGCAACCTGGTTGAGAAGTTGTTGCACAGATGTCAGCTACTAGGACCACACTGCTGTGGAGACACAATCAGAGGTGCCAAGATTAGCACACAGTAGGAATCAGGAAACTACTGCTGCCACAACTTCAGAACTGACCTGTACCAGTAAATGATGCCCTGACTTTTGACACCCACAACAGTGATGACCATAGATAGATACAGTAGGAGCCAAGTGTCTGCCTCATTTTTGCCTTCCATGTCTCATAGGATACTCCTGATTGACAGAACATAGTTTACATTTGAAACCTTATCTGCAAGGGAGTCTGGGAAATGCTTAACTTGCTAGCCCCTGCTGTCGGGAAAGTACACAGAGAGGATAAAGACACACGTATCAGTTTCTCACATATAAGGGAGTATGCATTTTTAATTGGACTAAAATCCTGCCAAAATGCTCAGAAAAAATTCTGTTTGCTGCTTCTGTAAAACTAAGATCTCTGTGGCCAGTATGGCTCCTGCCCCAATTTCAGTGAGATTGTATGGACCAAAAATAATCCTTCAGAGCCTGCTCTGCAACTTCAACAAAGATGCAAGGATCGGGGGAACCTTATCTACCCGATTGGGAAGCAAACATAGCGTCTTTTCCAAAGGTATGAGGAGACAAAATAAGAGCCGTTGACCTGTTTGGCCAATGTGGACCATCGCCCATTGCCGTGGGCCAATTTCTGTACCTGTTAATTCTCACACGTCTCCCATGATGTGGGTGTTGTAGTCTCCAGGGTGACTTTACAAGTGGCGCATACCAGCACATCCCCAGAAGGCTGACATCGCTCTTAATGGGTAGGTATGTGTACTCATCAGTTGTTAAATACTTTGAGTATTACCCTTGATCATCCCTATTTTATAGATATGAAAATAGAGGCTCTAAAACAGTAGAACATTTCCCCAAGGCCAAGGGGGTGACAAGTACCTAGGACCTGAGCCTCATAGTGCATGGCCCCTAAAGGCTGCTTTTTCTACTATGCTCACCTCCTTTCTGCTGAAATCAAATACTAACATGCTTATATGGTATGGTATAGTTTTAGAAGGTTCTGCTTTTAAAACATACTAAACACATTTCTTAGCATTATTGATCATGTTTTCTTGGAAGTAAATCAGGATATTGTGATGTGATCAATTTTGTGTTGATTAGACCACAAGATGTCCCCTGATATTTGGTTAAATATTATTCTAGGTGTGTCTATGAGGGTGTTTAAGGTAGATTAGCATTTGAATCTGTAGACTGAGTAAAGTAGTTCCTAGGGTACACACTGTGGGTAGGTCCCATTTAACCCTTTTGAGGCTTGAATAGAGCAAAAAAGTTGAAAAAGTAGAACTCATTTTCTCTGCGCATCTTTGAGCTGGGATATCTGCAGTCTTGTCTCGGGTTCAGACTTAGACTTGATATGGAATTTACACTATTGGCTCTCCTGGTTCTTGGGCTTTTAGACTAAGACTGGAACTATAGCATCAGCTCCCCTGGGTCTCCACCTTGCTAACTGCAGATGTTGGGACTTCTTGGGTTCCATGGTGGGAATTGTTGGAGGTATACACAGAGCCTTTTATTGGCCAGTCTATAGTAACATCTAAACCCCAACCCTTAGTATCCTTCCACAGACTCCCCGTGGGGAACTGCTAGTGGCAGCTGCCGTTCTCTGTTTGTTTGGAATTAGTCTGCAATCTCTATTCTTTGGGATCAGCTAGTTCAGTCCTTTCCCTGTTCTTAGGTCATTGGTTGCTGCTGGTATATTAAGGCGCGCATGTTTGTTTATCTCACTACCTGTAGAAATTCCCATTGCTAATGGGAATCTCAAAAGCAGCTGCCAAACTGGTGGGCACAGATTGAGCATTTAAAAGGTGTTATAGCACTCACCACCTAACTCAAAGACGCCTGTGTTAGGATAATTTGGTCACAAAGCAGGTTGACTGACACCAGGTCACTCACCCACCTCAAGAAAATTTCTGTACAGCGAAGTACACTGTAAAACACCACACTATCCCCAACCCTGTGGCACATCTCTTAGGTATTAATGTGGATCAAGAGACCCAAAAGGCTAGCTAAAAATATGGGATCTTTAATTTCTAAAGAGTGAAGCACACCACCTTCTGGCACAATTGTTTATTTTATATCTAAGAACCATGGTTCTGGAAGCTGTAGATATCTACAAAGCTGGTGAAATCTTGCCAAAAGCAACCTAGAATTACAATGGCCATTATGAGAAACATTTCAATTACACAAGATAATTTAAGAAGTACACTTGAAAGCAAAGAGTCCCAGGTCAAACAAACAGAATGGGACACCTATTTTCATTGGGATGCAGATGCCCCCAAAAGGTTTCAAAATTCCCAAACAGCTTCATTGAAAATTTTGTTGTAAAAGGCTAGTGAAAAATTAACACTGTTAAAGGTACCTAAGAAAAAGACTGTAAGAATGACATAACTCCTACTGCTCCCTCCATCCTTCTTTATGAAGATATGCATCCTACTAATCCTATGTCTGAATTGTTTTACACTCTGAAAAGACTACATGACCATAGACAAAAGTCAGCCAAATTAATGGCCTTCTAAATACCCTCGTCTGTACCTTTAGAAGAGGACCTCTGTCTGGGCGCCTCTCAGAGTTGATGAGGCTCTGAGGAATTTTCTGGTAAATTGCTACGTTATTCCCTTAAACAACCAAGGGAAATTGATACACGCTGGGTCCAAGGACCCGGAGTGGGTCCCATGGGACCAGCCACGAAGGTCCTTGGCTTCTCGCAGGAGAAATCAAATGTGAGCTGAGAGAAGTGAGAGTAGAGTTTATTGAATTGTGTGACAAAGTATGGGAGATGGGGTGTCTAGGACACTCAGAAAGAAAGGAGAGAGTCTCATCTTTGCTTGGGCTATGGGGTTTTTACCGAGGATGGTGGTTTAGTGTATGTGTCCTTTCAGGTATCCAGGAACTGGTCAAAACAAAGACAGTGCTCAGGTCCTTCATAAGTCACTTATGTCCTGGAGCCAGGGGTCTCGGTGTCAAGGTGTGTGAGGTAAGTGGTCTTAGGAAACATGCATGAGGACCCCACCCGGTCACTCTATAGACATTATCTATTGTGCTGGGTGAGTCCAAGAAATCATTAACTCCTTCACCTTTACAAGGAGGATATACGTCATTGGTACTGAGGCATATAAAAGACAGGGGTGCAGATCTTAGCAAGAATAGAGGCAGGAAAAGGGGAAATAAGCAGTTATCCCCCCCTTCCCCCACCATGGGGTCCCTTCAGTTTTTCTTACTCAAAACTAAAATTAAAGTTAATGAAAACATCTTGTCACCTTCTGGCAGACATCAGAGCCTACAGAGAGGATCCTGGGAAAACTGGCAGAAGCCAGAAGAGTGTGAGAATTCTTACCAGAATCAGCTCTCCTAAATCTCAGCCTGTAATGCCCAATCAAGAGAAGAAAATAAAATTTCATGTGTCCATTCCTTTCCAAATCCAGACAGTTATTGAACCTTTCTTTCCCAGGGATACCTATTACCTTCTTGCTTATCTCATTTTGTGTCCAAAGAACTTGCCTTGGCTTTCTGCCTACTTGAGACACGAAGGTTGTCGGTTCTTTTTGTCATCTTTGGGAGTGCTTAGATCTTGTGAAAGCAGTATCTTCTGCACCCTCCTTGAGGACACCCCTTGGGTCCATGGGGTTGTTTAATATTGCCAGAAATATTACTGTTGTCCTGGCTGAAACCTTATAAGATACTTGAAAGGACTTAACAACTCTATGAACAGAAATTTGGTCTAACTGGAAGCTGATATTCAGACCCTGATAGGAATATTTTCAGCTCTTCTTCCCTCAGCTAAATGTACCAAGAGGAGGATAAAACACTAAACATTCCAACATAGATGGATGGATGTGTCCTAAACTTGCCTATTTATCTCACAGGCTTGTAAGCAATGTAAAAATTCTGACCTCAAGGGAACAAAAGTCCTTGAGGAGGAGCCTGTATTCTTTCCCTGTGCCTTTGAGTTGTAAATGTTTTATACAATCTTCTCTGGGATTTCTTATCTAGGTCATCTCTTTAAAATACCAATTTCGGGGAGGTAATTCTTATCAGAAGAAAAACAAAAAAGGGAACATTTGAAACTTGAGTGAATAATGATAATGATGATAATAAACCTTTATGTGTCTTCTCCACAATATCCATCTCATGATTAAAATTTCTGCCTGCTGCTTTCCTTGATTGTGCTCACACTCTCTCTCTACTTATTTTTAAATAAATAAAATCTTTAAAAAAATAAATAAATAAATAATTAAAAAAAAAAACTTGTTCCTTACCTTTTAAGTAATCCTCCTAGAAAACAAAGATTTTGTGTCTTGCCAAAACAATTTCCTGTGTTATATTAGGTCTTTCGATTTCTTAGAAAGCAGAATCTTCTCTGTTAAAAGTGTTGAGTTTTTCTTTTCTTATTTTAATAACTATTAACGTTCTGTATTTGCCTGCAAAGTCTCTGTTATTATAGTTAAGTAGATTAGAAAGCATTGCTTCACAGTGACCTGTGACAGCACTTGACCAGTGTTTCTAAAGCCTCTTGATATATTTTGTTTTAAGATTATTTACTTATTTGAGAAAGAGAGGGAGAGAGCACTCACAAGCAGGGGGAGCAGCAGGCAGAGGGAGAAGTAGGCTCTCCGCTGAGCAGGGAGCCTGATGGGGGACTTGATCCCAGGACCTGAGATCACAACCTGAGCCCAAGGCAAAGGCTTAACCGACTGAGCCACCCAGGCGTCCCTAAAACGTCTTGATATTTTTAATAAAACTTCTCCAAATAAAATTCTAAATAAAGTCTCTTTCACCTTGAACTAACTTTAAGAATTTTTAGAAGGTCCTTGGAACACCTCAGAAGATTTTTTCTGTCTTTTTGTAAAAAAAAGAGATGTTAAACTAAGTAGACTTATTTGATATCTTAAATTACATGAGGAGCATTTGTCAAATAGAAGAAGTACTAATCTTCTTTGTGTTGTATTTGTATAGGTATATGTTATAAGTATTCCAGAAATTGTATGAAATTCCTAAAGTCTGATATGTCCTGGTATAATGTTATCATCATGATTCTAGTCATTATGTTAAAACGTTGCCTGTTGCAGAAATAATGAAATTTCCTTGTCAATTTCAGTATAATGAATTCTTATCAGACATTTAGTAATGGACATTTAAGTCTTGTTATTTACCAGGAGTTACTGTTTTACTCAGATGTTTTTGCAGAAGTGTTCCTGCAAAAGTGCTTCATCTTCAAGGAGATTCATGGTAAGGACTCTGGTAAACACAGGTTTCTGATTACTTTGAGATCATAAAATAGAACTGGGTAAGAATTTCCAGAACTAATAGCAAAAAAAAAAAAAGGATTCAAATGGAACAAGAATTAATAATATAGGACTGAATAAATTTAGGAGGATGATTGTAATTTTTTATGACTTTTGTCTAAAACATTTGATTCTTTAATGTTTTATTTTTTCTAGATTTAAGGAAACCTTTTCTCTTTTTTTTCTCCCCAAATATGTTTATTTTAATTTTTCAGTGTTACAAGATTGATTGTTCATGCACCACACCCAGTGCTCCATGCAATATGTGCCCTTCTCAATACCCACCACCAGGCTCACCCCCTCCCCTCCAAAACCCTCAGTTTG
>CM052800.1:10501193-10516379 GCA_028533885.1 Nasua narica | reverse complement strand
GCTGGGTCGGTGAGTGTGAGAGGGAGCTCAAGCTAGCTTGAATAAAGGGCTCTTTTGCTTTTGCATCGGACTCGGCTCCCTGGTGGTATTTGGGGATCTCAAAATCTGGGCATAACAATCTTTCTGAAGAGTTTGGGAAATAGCATCTCCCTTGTGGTTCAAATTCCCCTGGTAGGTGAAAACCTGTTTTCGGCATTGCAGGACGGAGAAACTGAGGCCCTAGGCGGTTAAATTGCCAAGTCACAGGTCTGGTAAACAGCAAAGCTGCAATTCTGCTAACTCTCTAGTAAAGCTTTTCTTAGGACTCTCATCTCACCTCACCCTCTTTGTATACATGCCTTTCCCAGAAACTCCTGGCAGGCGCTCCAGCCTGTGCCTCACGTCTTCCCAGCATCCACCTCGATCCCAACACATAATGGGGCTGCTCTATATCCTTATTGGCCTCTGGTCACCATCAGCCAATCCTATTGGTTGTCCTGTATGTGTGTCCCACATGGGGGCTACAATTGAAAAAGTATTTTTGGCCGGGAAAACTCCTGGATTTATAGCTTTTTCACTTCAAGAAATATTTCTGTTGATTTTCATGTAATTTCAGGTATGTAAAACACACACACACACACACGTAAGAGGAATTAAACCATTTCATCTAGTGTCAAATATTAATTAAAAGGTTAGGAAAACAACTTTGATTAAGTGATTTAAAAGCTGGGAGCAGGCTTCCCTTTAAAATTATATCCAACCCCAGCGCCACTTGTGGGCATTCTCTCTCCTTTTGTAGGTCACCGGGAAGCAGGAAGGCACCAGGCTCGCTATATTAGTGAGATGTTGATAACTGAGACCCATGAACAAAGATCTAACATTCCGGGCCCTTCCCTCCCTGGCACTCCTGCTTTAGTCTCACTCATTCTTGATAACAGGAGTAGGAGGGAAGAGAGCAGCTGTGTGAAACTCAGTGGAAGGAGGCAAAAAGAAAAAGAATACATTTCTTCACTGGAAATTGTTTTATAATTAACTACCTTTTTTTCCCTTTCTGCCAGAGAGTGCCATGTTATCCTTTCCGTAATATTTCAGAACATATTTGTAGGCACTACTCTTAAGTCATATTCTAAGGAGACTAAGATAATAAAAGCATGGGGTTTGGAGACAGGCCTACATTTAGATCTAAGCTCCATCACTCACTATGGGATCAGGATCACCATGGCTATGGGATTGGAACAAGCCACATACCACATTGTGGCTCAGTTTCCTCACTGGTGAAGCAAGGCCAAGAGCATTGGATGTGAATCTAATGGGCGATATGTCACAACCTGCAGGAAGGTCCCCTCTACGCCCACAGTTCTCCCTCCCTTCAGCAATGAAATGCCAAGCACCAAAATGCTGCCTCTGTCCTCTAAGAATGTCCTAGTTGGCTCTGTTCTCAGTGGCCCAGGAGACCCTCCCATATCTCTTACTCCATCACATCAAAACTTACTAGTCTTGCCCCCTTCCCTTGGGGCACTGCTCTCTGCTCACCCCGAGCTCTAAACAACAGTTCTCTGCTAAACTGCTTATATTTAATGATGACTTAATGGGTCATTATGGGACTTGTCCAAAGTCATTCAGTATCCTAGTAGGAAAACGGGGGCTATGGCTCAGGACTCCTCAGTTCTAAAGCCAGGCTGGGCAGTATATACTTTCCTTCCCATTCTATCTGGGGCCCCAGAATGCTGTCCTTTAGCCCCTGAATCTTGTTGGGGTTCCAGTGGTTCCTTCTCATGACACTACTTACAGTTTTGAGTATACTCTAGGTTTGGGATTCAGCTCAGAGACTTCTGAGACTGATAGTGCAGTCTTGGGTTGTGGGGTTTTTTTGTTTGTTTGTTTTGTTTTTTGTACTTTGGGGTTTCTTTTCCTTAAACCAGTAGAATTCTTTGAAAGGGACAGCATGTCAGCAGTAGCCTGGACCTCATACTTTTACATTTATTTTGCTCTTAGCTATGCTTTGAGGAATTGGAGAAAATGCCAATTCCTGCACTGCATTGCAACATATTGTGATAGATGCTTCTTCTGAGATCCCATATGCTTCATATTGTCATGGAAAAAGCACTGGCATAGCAAGATTTTTTTGCTATAAATTTCCCTAGAGATTGAATTGGATTTCTGTTGGTTGCTTTTACAGCAACATTGTCTCAGCAAGGAGAGAGAGAGAGAGAGAGAGAGAAAGAGAGAGAGGTTACCTATAACAATTGGAGTAGGTTTTAATGCACACTTGCTTTAAGACAGCAGCTTAGAGGACATGGTCCCAGAATGTTTCTGGTTATGATTCTATAAGCTAATGTTAGAAGGGATGAGTCTTGGAATAATGGAGAAAGAGCGAACTTAGGAACAAGAAGCCACCAATCCTGATTTGGCCATTCTGACCATCTCTGGGTCTGAGGCAAATGTATCAATTAGGTTCTGATGAAATAATTTAGTGATTCAAACATAACTTTTTGAATTTCTCACCTTCTGGTCTGGGCTGGCTCTGATGGGACTGAATGGTCTAAGGTAACTTTGCTCACATGTCTGGTGTTTAGGGTGAGATCAGTTTGGGAGATGGGGTAATCTGGCCATGCATCTCTCGTCTTCTAGGGGGCCAGCCCTAGCTTGCCCCCGTGGTGATGGGCATGGAATTGGCAGGACCACCATCCACGCCTCTGCTTGCACCAACATTTGCTGATGCGCAACTTGGTCAAAGCAAGAAAGTTACACTTCTAAGGCCGCCCTCAAGGAGGGTGGAGAAATAGCCCGCCCCCAGCTTAAAGGGCAGTGTCGCAATGTCTCACTGTGTAGGGGTGGCATAGACCGTCTCTTGCAGCAAGTAAATTATGCTCGCTAAGCCTGAACATCCTCAGAGTTACGACGGTCACCACTCCACACCCATAACTATCAGGTCCAGTGTGAACTCTTGACTCTGCGTGCCACCCCTCCCCCCTGTCCTTCCAGGCAACTCCAGCTATTCCCTGACGAGCTGAACGCACCAACCTGAGCATCACTTTTTACTCCTCTTCTCCCTCCTGCTAGCCCTCCCATCCAGTCCGTCTATGGAAAGATCCACAAACTCGAACTCTGAAAATAATCTGGAACCTGTCCACTTCTCTCCCTGCTTCTGCCCTTGCTCATTCAGCAACGGTGATCTCTCTTCTTGGAACAATCTTCTTGCAGATATCCGCACGGCTACGTCTGGTCTTGGCTCAAGGTCACATTCTGAGTGAGGAGTGAGGCCCTCCTTGACCACCAGGTGTTATTATCAGCCCCACTCCCACCTTATATTTCTTATCCTCTCTTGCTTTATTTTTCTCCTGGATACTTGTCACCATGTTATTTATCTTTTAATTTTCTGCCTGCCCCACCAGAAAGTCAGTGCCATGAGAGCATGAGGTTATTTGGTTGTTTGGTTCACTATTGAATCCCCTGTGCTTATATTAGAACATATTTAGTGATAGCAATCTTTTATTTAATAAATAATAAAGGAAGATTTTAAGGAGTGTGTTTAAATCTATTGTCTGAAGTTAGTATGTTGACACCTAGGCTTAGCCTGAATTATAATAATCTGTTTCCTTGTGCAAAGGCCCTGAGGCACCTAACTCAGACCTAAAGAGTCAGAAAACCTGCCAGAGAAGTGAGATCTGAGACCTAAATGATAAGTAGTAATAAAAAACAAAACAAAAACAAAAACAGGGGAGTGAGAAGATAGAAAAGGATAACACAGTCGGCATATACATGGCCCACAGAGTATAGGTAGATCCCCCCCTTTATGTGTAGTCTTCATAAGAATAAAATAAGATTTACTCATTTTTATTTATTCTTTATTTTTTTTAAAGATTTTATTTATTTATTTGACAGAGAGAGAGAGATCTCAAGTAGGCAGAGAGGGAGGCAGAGAGAGAGGAGGAAGCAGGCTCCCCACTGAGCAGAGAGCCCAAGGTAGGGCTCGACCCCAAGACCACGACCTAGTCAAAGGCAGAGGCTTTAACCCACTGAGCCACGCAGGCATCCCAAGATTTACTTATTTTTCATGTGCTTATTAGTACTGAGGTCCTTCGTAAGTTCCCATGTGAAATAAGCAGAAGTCTCTAATTGTCTGATGCTAATGAATCAAAAACACTGGCCAGACTAGTTATAACTAAACTAACCTTCACAAAATGAACAAACCACGTGGACACATTCCTGGTAAAGAAACCAACTTGTATTGCAGATGATACCGTTAAAGCAAGCATAATAGTTTCATCTCTTCCTAAAAACAATGACAATATAATCAGATTAGACAAGAAGGCCTGAGTGGGGGAAGGTAAAGTCAAGGCAATTTGGGAAATAAATTTTTATTAATTATTGTTAATAATTCTGAGCAGACTATGCTCAAGCTATTAGCAAACCAGTGGTATGATGCATCATGTTGAAGAAGATATAAAATATTGCTCACTGAAATTTTAATCTTTTCCTAGCTTCCTTTTTATGGAAATATTTACAAATAATAAACTCTACAGATGTTAAGTATTTGGTTCAGTTTGTTTTGAATCATTTTGTACAATCATATAATAACCACCTCAAAAAAATATGGGATATTTTGATCAACCTGGACATTTATGCCCCCTTTTCGAATAAATCCCCCCTCCTTGGACAATCAACCATTTCCTAACCTCTGTCGTCATAGATTAATTTTTCCTTCTTGTACTTGAGTCCAGTATATCTCTGTGTGTGTTTGTAGCTTTTTTTGCTCATCTAATTTCTACAAAGTTTACCCATGTTATTTCTCTCACTAGTTTCTTCTTTTTTATTATTAAATGGTATTTCACTGTATAAATTAACCACAAATTTAAAATTCATTCTCCTTTTGATGAACATTTGGGTTGTTTCAAGTTTCTAGCAATCATGAATTTCATTCACAATTTCATTCATAGTGAATGAATGAAAACTAATTTGTGAACATTTGTGAACTAATTTTAGTGGACATTTGATTTTATTTGTCTTGTATAAACACCCCGGAGAGAAATGGCTGAATCAATGGGTAGGTAAATTTTTAACTTTATAAGTAGTGGTAGCATTCTGCATTGACACCAGGAATGTACAAGTGTTTTCGTGGTTCTTCATCCTTGCCAATATTTCATGTCACATTTATCTAGTTTTAGTCATATTTTTGTGGTGATATCTCATTATAATTTTCATTTTCATTTATGTATCCCCCAATACCAGTGGAGCAATTTTTACAAGCTTATTGGTCATTCCTATGTCTTTTTTTAGTGAAGTGTTCATGTTTTCAGCCCATTTTTTTAATTATGTTTTCATTATTAAGTTTATATATTCGGAAAAATCTTAATCAGATCTATGTGTACCAGTTATTTTTTCCCTGTCTGTGTCTTGACTATTTTCTTATGGATATCTTCTGATGACTCAATGATTTTAATTTTGCTAAAGTATGATCTATTTTTTTTTCTTTTTGATAGTTCATGATTTCTGTATCCTCTCCAGGAATCCTTGCTTATCAAAAGGTTTTGAAGATTTTCTCTCTCTCTTTCTGTCTCTCTCTCTGTCTCTTTCTTTAGAAGACTTACCTTTCTAGCTTTTAGGATTAGATCTACGATTCATCTCAAATTAATTTTGTGTATCGTATGAGGTAAGAATGCAAGCATTTGGGGCACCTGGGTGGCTCAGTGGGTTAAAGCCTCTGCCTTCGGCTCGGGTCATGATCTCAGGGTCCTGGGATCCAGCCCCACATTGGGCTCTCTGCTCAGCAGGGAGCCTGCTTCCCCCTCTCTCTCTGCCTGCCTCTCTGCCTACCTATGATCTCTCTCTGTCAAATAAATAAATAAAATCTTTTAAAAAAAAGAATGCAAGCATTTTTTTTCTATATGGATACTTTTACTTTCAGTGCATTTGTTGAGTGGACTTTCCTTTATTGAATTGCTTTGCACCTTTCACAAAAATCAATTAACCATATAAAAGGATCTATTTCTAAACTACATTCTGTTCCATTAATTGATTTGTTTCTCCTTATGCAAATGCCACTTTTTTGAAGACTATAGCATTACAGTAGATCTTAAATTACATAGTATAAGTCTTGTAGTTGTGTTTTTCTTGAAGATTGATTTGGTTATTCTAGATTGTTTGCATTTCCATAAAAATTTTAGAAATATCTTGCAAATTTCTTTTTAAAAAACTTTCTAGCATTATAATTTGGATTGTGTTGAATTATTGGGGAGAATTGACAGCTGTTTTCTGCTATAAACAGGTCATATCTTCTTTTTTTTTTTTTTTAAGAGAAGTAAGCCTTTAACAGGTCATATCTTCTAATTGATTTAGGTCTTTTAAATTTTCTTTCTATAGGGGCGCCTGGGTGGCTCAGTGGGTTAAAGCCTCTGCCTTCTGCTCAGGTCATGATCTCAGGGTCCTGGGCTCGAGCACCGCATCGGGCTCTCTGCTCAGTGGGGAGCCTGCTTCCCTTTCTCTCTCTGCCTGCCTCTCTGCCTACTTGTCGTCTCTCTCTGTGTGTCAAATAAATAAATAAAATTTAAAAATTTTCTCTCTCCTCTCTGTCAAATAAATAAATAAAATCTTTTAAAAAAATGTTTCTTTCTGTAGACTTAAAAGTTTTGAGAAGAGAGTTCTTATCTATTTTTAATTAAATTTTTTCCTAAATATCTTAGTATTTTTACACTATTGTAACTGGAATTAAAAAAAAAGCTGTTTTCCGATTGTTTGCTGATCATACATAGGAGAAATTAATGACTCAATGTTGGCCTTGCTTGTTGAATTGTAAGACTTAAGTTTACAGGTTTTCTTGAGACGGAGAGGGGTTGATCCCTTATGATGTTCTATATAAACAATTACAACTTGTAAACAGAGAAGTTTAACTTTTTAATTTCTAATCTTTATGCATTTTATTTCTTTTTCTTGCCTTATTGAATTGGCTAGGGCTTCCAATATAATGCTGAACAGAAGTGATGAGAGTAACCTTACTTTGCTCTTGAACTTATGAGAACATAGTTTAATATTTCACTGTTAAGTATGACTTTAACTCTAGGTTTTGCATAGTTGTCTTTTATCAGATTGAATAATTTCCCTTCTGATGACAATTTCTAAGAGTTATTATTATGAACGAAGTAGAATTTTATGCATTTATTGAGTTGACCATATAGCTGTTCTTTATTCTGAAAATATGGTGAATTACTTTGATTGACTTTCAAATATTAAACCAAACTTGCTCAAATCCCATTTAGTCATAATGTATTATTCTTTTAACGTATTGCTGTATTGTATTTTCTAAGTATGTTTGCATATAAACTCATGAGGGATGTTGCTGTATATGTTTTTTTCTTGTAGTATTTGTCAGGTTTTGGTATCGAAATAATGTTATTATCATAAAATAAGTAGGTAAGGGCTCCATCCTCTTCTTTGTGTTTGAATGAGTTCGTGTGGAATTGCTATTTAGTCTTTAAAGAATAGTACTTTATCTTGTTTGATAGAATTCAAATACTCCTAGATATTTTGTTCCTTCTTTTTTTATAATTCTTTATTTTAGAGATTTATGTATTTATTTGTCAGAGAGAGAGAAGGAGAGAGAGCGCGAATAGAGGCAGGCGGAGGGAGAAGCAAGCTCCATGCTGAGCAAAGAGCCCTATGCAGGACTCAATCCCAGGACCCTGGGATTATGACCTCAGCTGAAGGCAGATGCTTAAATGACTGAGACACCCAGGTGTCCCTACCCTTAGATATTTCTGTGTAAAAAGGTTTTTCATAACAAATTCAATTTAAGAAATATGAGTCTATTCAGATTTTATAGTTCATCTTTTATAAGTTTTGTTAAGTTACATTTTAGTATATTTATCTATTTCATCGATGTTGCTGCATTTAGTGGCATGATTTTATTCAAGTGTTCTTTTATGATCCTTTTCATGTACATAGTTTTGAGTGACAGCTTCTCTTTCATAACAGATTGGTTATTTATATTTTTTCTTTGTCATGGATCAGCGTCCCTAGGAGTTTATCAGTTTTATAAATCCTTTTTAAGAAACTAATTTTTTATTTTGCTAAATTTTTAATGTTCTCTCTTCCTTGTTTGTTTCCTATTTTATTGATTTCTACTATTATCTTTCCATTCTACTTTACTAGGATTTAATTTCATCCTCTTTTCTAGCTTTTTATGATTGGAAACTAGATAATTAATTTTTCCCTTTCTTATACAGGAATTTCAGATATGATTTCATTGCAAATTGCCCTTCCATAATTTTTTATAGGTTATATTCTTAACCTCATTCAGTTCAAAATATTTTCTAATTTCACTTTTTATTTATTCTTTGACTCATGGATCATTTAGAAATAACTTGTTTGGCTTCGAAGTATAAGGGAGCTTTTCTCAATGTCTAACTTATTAATTTCTAATTAAATATTATTGTGGCCAGAGAACATACTTTGTAGATCTCAGTGTTTTGAAAGATGTTTAAGTTGCTTGATGGTGATTTTTAAGACTATTTTGTCTAAGTTTTATCACTGTTATCTGAAATTCTTATATAAGAAAGAGAAATTTAAAATCACTATTTAGTTTCCAATCAAGTTTTTTCACGGGCATTACTCATCCATGCTGAATAACAAATTACCACAATTTAGCAGGTTAAACAATGCAGATTTATTATCTTACAATTTCTGTGTGTCATGAGGCTGGGTGGGCTTAATTGTGCCCTTTGCTCAGGGACTCACAAAGTCACATTTGTGATTTTGACTGGTCTACAGTCCTTTTCGGAACTCAGGATCCTCTTCTAAGCTCATGTAATTGTTGGTAGGATTCCAATTCTTGAGGCCTCCATTTTCTTGAGGCCAGTGGCAAGTTCCTGCCAAGTAGAACTCTCCATAAACAAGTCACAACATGGTGTTTTGTGTCTTTGAGGCCAGCAAGAGGAGTTGCTCTCATCTTTCTCACGCATACTAGGAAAATGTGTGTGTGTGTATACATATAATAATTATATATAATATATTATATATAATAACATGCAAATAATTATGTAATATATTATGTATATTACATATTATGCATATATATGCATATAGGTATATGGATATATAACTAATTCCAGGAGTGACATCCCATCACCTTTGCCATGTTTACTGATTTGAAGCAAGTTACAGGTCTCCCTCAGCCAACACTCAAAGGTAGGGGATTCTGCAGGATGTAACATGAGGGGCCAGAGGTCATGGGGCCCATCCTAGATTTCTACTTACCACACCATTCTTAGAAGGCAGAATCTGCTTTCCTTTTTTTTTTTTTTTCTGCTTTCCTTTTTAAAAGACATATTTGGGGGCGCCTACGTGGCTCAGTGGGTTAAAACCTCTGCCTTCGGCTCAGATCATGATCTCAGGATCCTGGGATTGAGCCCCGCATCGGGCTCTCTGCTCAGCGGGGAGCCTCATTCCCCCTCTCTCTCTCTGCCTGCCTCTCTGCCTACTTGTGATCTCTCTCTCTGTCAAATAAATAAATAAATAAATAAATAAATTTTTTAAAAAATAAAAAAATAAAAGACATATTTGTGGGGCACCTGTGTGGCTCAGTTGGTTGGGTGACTGCCTTTGGCTCAGGTCATGATCTTGGAGTTCTGGTATCAAGTCCTGTGTTGGGCTCCCTGCTTCTCCCTCTGACCCTCCCCCATCTCGTGCTCTCTCTCTCATTCTCTCTTTCTCAAATAAATAAATAAAATCTTTTAAAAAAAGACATTTTTGCTAAATTCTATATAATACAATTCTCTTCAATATAGAATTCTGTATGGACAGAGTTTTTTCTTTCAGCACATAATATATATCATTCCATTGTCTTTAAATATTTTTTATTCTAGTGACAAGTTAGTTGTAATTCATATTGTGGTAATAAGCTTTTAATGTCTCTCCCAACACCTCCAGCTTTCTTTTAAGATTCAATTCTTAAGCTCTTGTTTTCAGTCTTGTTTTCAGCTGACCATGATGTGTCTGCATGATGTTCTTTGCATTTATCTTGTTTGGGGTTCATTTGGTTTTTAGACTTATATATTGAAGTCTGGCAATTTTGAAATTAAATTTTATTTTGAGATAATTGTAGATTGGGATGCAATTGTAAGAAATAATACACAAAGATCCTGTGTACACTTTGACCAGTTTCCCACAATGGTAGACTCTGGTAAAACTCGTACAATATCACAGTTAAGATCTTGACATTGATACAGTCACGATACAAATTATTTCCATCACCACAAAGATTCCTCCTGTTTTACTTTTATAACCATATGCACTTCCCTCCCAACCCACTCTCTCCTTAACTTCTGATGACTATTAATCTGTTCATTATTTATATAATTTAGTCATTTCAAGAATTTTATATAAATGAAAGCATAAGTTATGTAAACTTTGGAATTGACTTTCTTTGCTCATCATAATCCTGTGTATCAATAGGTCGTGCTCTTTTTTTGCTGAACAGTATTTTATTATATGAGTGTACCATGCTATGTTTTTTTTTTTTTATTTTATTTATTTATTTGACAGAGAGAGATCACCAGTAGGCAGAGAGGCAGGCAGAGAGAGAGGAGGAAGCAGGCTCCCTGCTGAGCAGAGTCTGATGTGGGGCTCAATGCCAGGACCCTGAGATCATGACCTAAGCCAAAGGCAGAGGATTTAACCCACTGAGCCACCCAGGTGCCCCCCACTAACCCTGTGTTTAAACACTCACCAATTGAAGGTATCTGGGTTGTTTCCAGTTTGGGGGTATTACAAATAAAACTGTTATAAACATTCGTGTACAGGTTTTTGGGTAAACATAAGTTTATTTTTCTGAGACAAAGGTCGAGGAATGCAATTGCTAGGTTATTTGGTAGCTGCATGATTAACAATTTTTCAAAAAATTGATCATTTTTATAAATAACTATATAGTTTTTTATATATATCAGTAATCCTCTTTCTCTGCATCCTCCCCCACACATGTGTTGTCACTATTTTTTAATTTGAACTTGAGATATCTCACTACAGTTGTAATTTATATTGCACTATTCATGTGCTTATTTGCCATCTGTATTTCTTCCTTAGTGAATGTTTCTTCATGTATTTTGCCCATTTAAAAATTGGATTATATGCTCCTTTACTGCTGAAGTTTGAGAATTCTTTTTCTTTTTTATTATGTTATGTTAGTCACCACACAGTACATCATTATTTTTGATGTAGTGTTCCATGATTCATTGTTTGCATATAACACCAAATGCTCCATGCAATATGTGCCCTCCTTAATACCCATCACCAGGCTAACCCATCCCCCCAATCCTCCTCCCCTCTGAAACCCTCAGTTTATTTCTTGGAGTCCATAGTCTCTCATGGTTGGTCTCCCCCTCTGATTCCCCCTCTTTCATTCTCCCCTTCCTTTTCCTAATGTCCTCCACGCTATTCCTTATGTTTCACAAATGAGTGAAACCATATGATAGTTGTCTTTGTCTGCTTGATTTATTTTGCCTTATCATAATCTCCTCTAGTTCCACTCATATTGATGCAAATGTTGGGTGTTCATCCTTTCTGATGGCTGAGTAATATCCCATTGTATATATGGACCATATCTTCTTTATCCATTCATCTGTTGAAGGGCATCTTGGCTCCTTCCACAGTTTGGCTATTGTGGATATTGCTGCTATGAACGTTGGGGTGCATGTGCCTCTTCTTTTTACTACATCTGTATCTTTGGGGTAAACACCCAGTAGTGTGATTGCTGGGTCATAGGGTAGCCCTATTTTTAACTTTTTGAGGAACCTCCACACTGTTTTCCAAAGTGGCTACACCAACTTGCATTCTCACCAACAGTGTAAGAGGGTTCCCTTTTCTCCACAACCTCTCCAACATTTGTTGGTTCTTGCCTTGTCAATTCTTGCCATTCTACCTGGGGTAAGGTGGTATCTCAATGTGGTTTTGATTTGAATTTCCCTGATGGCTAATGATATTGAACAGTTTTTGAGAGTTCTTTACATGTTCTCAATGCTAGTCCCTGTTCGAACGTGTGGTTTGCAGATATTTTCTCCCATATATTTCTGGTATTTTCATTCTCTATATAGGGTCTTTCACAGAACAAAAATTTTTAATTTTGATGAAGTCCAGTAAATCAATTTTTTCCTTTCATGGATTGTGCTTTTAGTGTTAAATCTAAGAGCTCTTTTCTAGGGGTGCCTGGGTGGCTCAGTTGGTTAAGTGTCTGCCATCAGCTCAGGTCATGATCTCAGGGTCCTGGGATTGAGCCCTATATTGGGTTTCCTGCTCAGTGAGGAGTCTGCTTCTTCCTTTCCCTCTTCTCCCCCCCTTCAGTGCTCACTCTCTTTTTCTCTCAAATAAATAAATAAAATCTTTTTTTTTTAAAAAAGAACACTCTTTTAGCTGCAGATTCCAAAGATTTTCTCCATTTTTTTCTAACAGTTGAGTTTTGCATTTTATTCTATAAAAAAGAATTAATTTTTATATAAGATCTAAGAAACTTCAAAGGTAATTTTCACATCCAATTGCTCCAGCACCAATTATTAAAAAGGCTGCTTTGTTTCTAATGATTCAATATTTTTGTGGAGGGCCAAAAATCAGTTGAACTTACTTGTATGGGTTTATTTTTGGGTTTTCTAATTCTCTTCTGTGGATCTATATGTCTATTCTTATGTTCATTTTTGTCACACAGCCTTGATTACTATCTCTGTACAGTAAGTCTTGCAATTATGTCAACTGACTCCTCCTACTTTATTCCTATTTTCCAAAACTGTTTTATTTATTCTAGTTTCTTTACTTTTCTACATGAATTTTAGAACAATCTGTATCTACATTAACAAAATATCTTGCTGCAATTTTGATCAGAATTGTGTTCAACCTATAAATGGGTTTGGGAAGAATTGCTATCCTTACTATGCTGAATCTTCTAATCCATAAAAGTGGTACGTCTCTTCAGTTATGTCATTATTCTTTGATTTAATTAGTAATGTAGCTTTCATAATACAAATCCTACCATACTTTGTTAGATTTACATCTAAGCATTTCTGCATTATTTTATCTGATATAAATGCATTGTATTTTTTACCACATGTTCATTGCTGGCATATAGATATACAATTTTTTTAAAGATCTTATTTATTTGACAGAGAGAGAGATCACAAGTAGGCAGAGAGGCAGGCAGAGAGAGGGGGGAAGCAGGCTCGCTGTTGAGCAGAGAGCTTGATACGGGGCTCGATCCCAGGACCCTGAGATCGTGACCTAAGCTGAAGGGAGAGGTTTTAACCCACTGAGCTACCCAGGCACCCCTACAATTGGGTTTTATATGTTTATTTTTTATCCTATGACCTGGCTGATTCTAGGATTTTTTTTAATATAGATTCCTTGGGTTTTCCATGTAGAAAATTACATCATTTTCAAATATCAACAGTTTCTTCTCTTCCTTTATAACCTATGTGACTTTTATCTTATTATTTTTTCATGTGGGACTGACTAACTTCTAACATATTGAAAAACAGTAGTGAGAACAAACATCCTTGCTTTGACCCTGATCCTAAGGGACAAGTATTTAATCTTTCACCTTTAAGTATAATGTTAATAGTTTTTTTTTTTGAAGGTGCCCTTTATTGGGGCACCAGGGTAGCTCACTTGGTTAAGCTTCTGCCTTCTGATCAGGTCATGATCTCAGGGTCTTGGGATGGAACCCTGAATCAGACTCTGTGCTCAGCAGGGAGCCTGCTTCCCTCTCACCCCTGTCTTCCTCTCTGCCTACTTGTGATCTCTTTCTCTCTGTCAAAAAAATGAATAAAATATTAAAAAAATAAATAAATAAAGGTGATCTTTATCAAGTTGAGGGAGATCTCCTTTATCTTATTTTCGAGTGTGTTATATTGAATAGATGTTGAATCTTGTCTTATTCTTTTTCTTCATTAATTGATAAGATCATGTGATTTTTCTTCTTCAGCAGTTAATATGGTAAATAACATTGATTGATTTAAAAATATGGAGCCAGGTTTATATCACTGAAAAAAAATGGTGTATATGGTGTATAATTCTTTTTATATGTTGTTGAATTCTATTTGTTAATATTTTGTTAAGAATTTTTGTGCTTGTATTCATGAGGAATATTGATCTGAGGCTTTCCTTTCTCTCTTTCTTCCTTCCTTCCTTCCTTCCTTCTTTCCTTCCTTCCTTCGTTTCTTCCTTTATTTTTCTTCTTCTTTCTTTTTTTCTTCTGTTGTACTGTTTTTGTCTGGTTTTGGTAATACTAGCTTTACAAAATAATCGGGAATTATTTCTTCCTCTTCTATACCTAAAAGAAATTGTGTAGGATTGGTTTTCATTCTTTTTTAAACATTTAGAAGAATTCTATATTAAAACCATCTGGGCTTGGAGATTTCTTTCTTGATGGTTTTTAAATTAAAAATTCAATTTCGTAAAACTAAAGGAATTCGCAAATACCAAACCAGCCCTACAGGAAATATTGAAAGGGGTCCTCTAAGCAGAAAGCCTAAAAGGAACATAGACCAGAAAAGAGGAGAGACAATATACAGTTAACAGTCACCATACAGGCAATGCAATGGCACTAAATTCATATCTGTCAATAGTTACCCTGAATGTAAATGGGCTAAATGCCCCTATCAAAAGACATGGAGTATCAGAATGGATAAAAAAACAAGACCCATCGATATGCTGTCTACAAGAAACTCATCTTAGACCCAAACACACCTCCAGCTTTAAAGCGAGGGGATGGAAAACTATTTACCATGGTAATGGACATCAAAAGAAAGCTGGGGTGGCAACCCTTATATCAGATAAATTAGATTTTAAGCCAAAGACTATAATAAGAGATGAGGAAGGACACTATATCATACTTAAAGGGAGTGTACAACAAGAAGATCTAACAATTGTAAATATCTATGCCCCTAACGTGGGAGCAGCCAATTATATAAACCAATTAATAACAAAGTCAAAGAAACACATCAACAATAATACAATAATAGTAGGGGACTTTAATACCCCCCCCTCACCAAAATGGACAGATCATCTAAACAAAGTTCAACAAAGAAATAAAGGCTCTAAATAACACACTGGACCAGATGGACATCACAGATATATTCAGAACATTCCATCCCAAAGCAACAGAATACACTTTCTTCTCTAGTGCACATGGAACATTCTCCAGAATATATCACATCCTGGGACACAAATCAG
>CM052800.1:10462532-10500693 GCA_028533885.1 Nasua narica | reverse complement strand
TGGCTGGGAGGTGGGGGGGTGGATGGGGATATGGACACTGGGGAGGGTATGTGCTATGGTGAGTGCTGTGAAATGTGTAAGCCTGATGATTCACAGACATGTACCCTGGGGCAAATAATACATTATATGTTAATAAAAAATTTAAAAAAAATTCAATTTCGTTAATAGTTATAGGGATATTCACATTATCTATTTCATATTGGGTGAGTTATGGTAATTCATATCTTTCATGGGATTGGTCCATTTTATCTCTCACAAATGTATATGTGTAGAGTGGTTGCAATATTTCTTTTGATGCATGAAGAGTCTGTAATATCTCCTGTTTTATTCCTGATATTGGTAATTTGTGTCTTCTCTCTTTCTCTTTGTCAGTTTTGCTAGAATTTTGTTGATTTTATTGATCTTTTCAGAGAACTATTTATTCCCTTGATTTTCTTTATTGTTTTTCTGTTTTTAATTTCAATGATTTCTGCATTATCTTTATCATTTCTTTCCTTCTGTTTGCTTTGAGCTTATTTTGCTCTTCTCTTTCTAATTTCTTGAAGCGTGAGCTGAGATTATTGATTTGAAAAATTTTCTCATGTCTACATTTAGTGCTAAAAATTTCCTTTTCAACACTGCTTCAGCTGTGTCTCACAAATTTTGGTAAATTGTATTTTTATTTTTCTTTAATATATTTTTATAATTTCCACTCAGACTTAGATTGACCCATACGTTACTTACAAGTGTGATGTTTGGTTTCCAAGTGTTTGGAGATTTTCCTCTTTTCTTCTCGTTACTGATTTCTAGTTTGATTACACTGTGGTTGGAGGATGCACTTTGATTTCAGTTCTTTTAAGTTTATTGAGGTTTCTTTTATTCCTCCAATATGGTCTATCTTGGTATATGTTCTTTGGGCACTTGAATGGAATGAGTATTCTGCTATTGTCCTATAAATGTTATTTAGATCTTACTGTTTGCTAGTGTTACTTATTTCTTTATCTTTGCTAATTTTTTGGGGGGGGTCTGGTTGCTCTATAAATTATTGAGAGATGGGTGCTGGAGTCTCTAACTATACCTGTGGATTTCAAAAACAGTTTCTTTTGTCTTTCTATACTGTAGCTACTCATATAACCTCTCTTATTTCATTTTAATTTTATTTTAGTATATCTTTTATAATAAAATAATTCATTAATATAGTAGTGTGTAAACAGATATACATTAGGAATGCATGTTGAAAAATATTTTTCTGATTAGAATGTATGATTAGGAGTTTGGAGAAATCACCTGAGTTAATGGCAGGGACCATACTTTACGGAGACTTGTAAGTCATGTTAAAGAGTTTGTATTTTATCCTGATGGCATTGGGAAGTGTTAGAAGGCCTTCAATAAGATGCTAAGGTGAAGAAATAGATTATTTAGATAGATTACTCTTGCTACAGAGTAGAAGACTGGGATGAAGGGGATCATTTGGAGGCTGGTGAAGTTCTTAGTCCATCAATATTTTCTTATAAGTTTGTACTGGTGTAGGCCATGTAAGTGTTCACATGTGACATATGAAAGTTATAAATCTGATAGCAAAGCATTTAATTGCCTTTTCATCATTTTTTTCCACCATTATTTTTGTCCCATTTTGGGTGTCTTTAATATCCCCGTGGCTCATGTTTTTCTTGGTCTCTTGGTTTTGCTAACTTCTGACTCCATGATCTTTGAAGTTCCACTATCTTACCCTTCCACTGTCATAGTCACACACTACACCTTATCACAGACTTGACTTCAAGAATTTGTCTCTAACTATCCCATCTTTCCAAAATACTTTCATACTTTCAATTTAGCAATTATTTGATTTCATCAAGACTCCAAGTCCATTGACCTGTCATTTACTTACCATCAATGACCTCTTCCTGCCTCCAAACATGTCCCATATGATTCAGAACATCCTAAGTCAATTATGAAAAACCATTCATTCCCTCTATTAGTAATTGATTAAGGGGTAGGCTTGTGAACCAGAGCTGATCAATGAGAAATCATGGAAAGTCTCCATGGCATTTCTTCACACTGAATAGATCTTGGGAAGAATAAACATGGTCTCTATATATGTATATGTATAAATATAATGCATTATATATAAGCCTGGATCTGTGACAGACACTTTGAGGCCATAAAGGGAGTCATCTTGTAGGAATTCTGACTTGTTGAAGGTGGAAGAGCTGATTTATGGAAAGAACTTGGGTCTGAGATGGTATTGTTAAGCCACTGTTGAATCAAGCACCCTTGATCCTTAATCTGCCTTTGAACTTCATTTGATATAAGAAAATACTTTCCATTGCTCAATTTAATTGAGTCAGAGTTTTTTCTTTCTCACTTTTTTTTTTTGGCATGACTAAACATATCCAAAACTATACTCCCTTTCTCTTTATGAAACTTCTGAATGTGTCCACATTTTACCTGACTTCATGAACCATCCTCCATCCCCATACTCCTTGAAATTCCTTCTCTCCTCTCTTCTCTATCTTTCCTGCCCCCCATAGTTGATTATGTTTTCCAAAGATAATTGCAATAATATTCTTATCCCAAATGCTCTACTAGAATCTTATTACTCTCCCACAGGCTTATATATCTTATTGAAATATTTTGATGGGTTGATGAAAAAAACATGGTGAAATAGCACTCTGACTTCTAAGACTAGGCCATAAAAGTCAATTCAGCTTCTATCCTCATTGGAATATTCATTCCCAAATCCTTCAACTACTATGGGAGCAGTCCAACTGCCCTGAGGCTGCCATGCTGTAAGGATGCCCCAAGTAGAAATTCCAAAGATACTACGCAGAGAATCCCTGAGGCCAAATTAAGAAAGAGAATCCTTGCCCATTTCCTGCTTTCCCAGATCTAGCCAAGCCTAACTACAACTCCAAGAGAAAACCTGGTCCAGACCCACTTGGCCAAATCCTTCCCAAATTTCTGACTACAAAAATGATAGATAGTAAAGTTATTATTATTATTTAAACTACTAGATTTGGGAGTGACAACCAATAGAAAACCAGTAAAATTACTCTCATAAGAATTAAAAGTAAAATCATGTGAAAATGTGAATCTTCCTTTAATATTTGCACTGCTTTGTGGATAGGTGGAATTAACATTCTGTATTTAAGGACAGAATTTGAGTGGGTAGAGGGAAAGGGAAGGACAGTTAAGACAGGGCAGTAGCATCCCCCTCTCTCTTTCTGCCTGCCTCTCTGCCTACTTGTGATCTCTCTCTCTCTCAAATAAATAAGCAAAATCTTAAAAAAAAAAAAAGGGCAGCAGCAAACTGTCTCTGCTGAAAAGATCTCTACTTTTTGGCATAGCTAGCTTCTTTCATGCCCAGTTTCCACTAAATGGTCACCTCCTCAGAGAGGCCTTCCCTGAATCTATAAAATAGCTTCTTTGTGCTGTTCTTTGTCACCTCACCCAGACTCATAATTTACCTCATTGCATTTATCACAGTCTGAAATTCTATCTTTATTGGCTTGCTTTCTTTTTGATTGCCTTTCTCCTTGCTATAAATCAAGGAGGCAAGAACAATGCTATTTTTCTTTACCACTGTCTGCCGAACACCTACCTCAAGCCTCCAGTCAGGGCTCAATAAAGGTTTTTGAAAGAATAAGTAAAAGAATAAATAAAATTTACTTGGGGTCCTTAACCTAGCATCTACTCACATGGCCAACTTGCCTGTCCCAGTGTGGTGAGGTCTATAGCTTTTATCTGGTGCTAAGAAATAAGCCATGGAGCTCCAAAGATTAAGATCCACTGATTTGGGGCAGGATGTGAGAAAGGACCCAAAAAGAGGCAGGAAAGAAAATTCTGAGGAAATGAAGATTTCCTATATCTGGATTGGGATGGTATTTACATGGGTATATACATTTTTTTTTAAAGATTTTATTTATTTATTTGACAGAGAGAGAGATCACAAGTAGGCAGAGAGGCAGGCAGAGAGAGAGGGGGAAGCAGGCTCCCCGCTGAGCAGAGAGCCCGATGTGGAGCTCAATCCCAGGACCCTGAGATCATGACCTGAGCTGAAGGCAGAGGCTTTAACCCACTGAGTCACCCAGGTGCCCCTACATGGGTATATACATTTTAAAACTCATCAAACAGTACTTAAAATCTGTGCATTTTATTAAATTAACATTTCATTTAATACTATTAATGAAAAAATCCACCGAACTTGCTTCATTATATTCTCTCTCAGGCTAAAACAAAGAAAAAGGCTCTGAAACAAACTATACATTAATTTTGAATTAATTCTGAATCTGCTCTGGCCTTCAGTATGAAGAATTTGGAGCAAGCCAGTTTAAGCACTGCATTCCTAATTTAGGGACCCTTTTCACCCTTTTTTTTCACTTTTTTTCCTCAGATCTCCTCACTTTTTTTTCCCTTCTGTGCACACATAAGAGAAGCCAGCTTACAACTCTTAAAATCTTCATGAACACATGGAAAATGAAATAATTTGTGTTGTAAAATTATAATTGATGACAGAAAGCAATAAAAGACCGAAAACCATGGAGAAGAAATGTGGTTGTTGACATCAATTAGGAGTTAGGGCTTCACTCTTACTTTCTGTAAAAGGAAGACATGAAGAAACTAATAGATATTGTAGTTCCTATATGCATAAGACCCTTCTTGGGTAATTTTACATCATCAAGAGCCCACAAAGACCTGCTTTGGTAAGGTTAATTGTAAATGTGTTTTGGAAATTGAAATCCAAAATGCCATATGTGCTGGTGCTTTGGAAAGTAAAAGGATTTCACAGCATGGGAGAAATTTTTCATAACAGAATTAGTAATGAAACCTTTATTTTCTGAGTTTGTTAGGTCTGGATATTTTGATGACATTCATTCATTTATTTGGTAAGTATTTGTTAAGACCTCTTTTGTGTAAGGACCACCTCAGGTCTGGGGGTTCATGAGTCAACATGGATTGGTCCTTGCCACGGAGGAATTTCTAATACGGTAAGGGACAAGGACTTAAGAAAGAATAGTAGGGCACAGTAAGTATTGTAATGGTGGCAAATGCCTCATGGAATGGGATTATGCAGGTGGAAAATCACCTGTGGCTGGGAAGTCAAGTAAGCTTTTACACTGGTGGTTAAATTTTAACTAGTTTTTCAAAATCTGATTTGACTGACATTTTTATTAGTTATGTCTTGTTCTGTGTTTTAGTATATATGTTCTCTTGGTCAATATCTTGTTAATATATTGGGAAGTAGGTAATATTCTCCTGAAAGGGAAACCTGAAGTTTGAAAAGTTAAGAAAAACATTTTGTTTAAATGACATAGGGGGTAAGTGGCAGAGCCAGAATTTAAATCCAGGATTTGGGTGACAAATGCGACCTTTCTTCCTTCCTTCTTTCCTTTCTACCATTATTTCTCCTCCCAGTGTCCTTCCCACCATTTCATCTTGGATATTCAAATATTAAAGGAAGAATAGAATTAGCTGAAAATTAACAACACAACTAACAACAGGTGTTGGTGAGGATATGGAGAAAGGGGAACACTCTTGCATTGTTGGTGGGAATGCAAACTAGTGTAGCCACTCTGGAAAACAGTGTGGAGGTTCTTCAAGATGTTAAAAATAGAATTACCCTATGATCCAGCAATTGCATTATTTGGTATTTACCCAAAGGATACAAAGATATAGATTCAAAAGGGTACATGTGCCCTGATGTTTATAGAAGCATTATTAACAATAGGCAAATTATGGAGAGAGCCCAAATGTCCATCGACTGATGAATGGATAAAGAAGATGTCACATATACATATACAATGAATATTACTCAGCCATCAAAAAATTGAAATCTTGCCATTTGCAAGCTAGAGTGTATTATGCTGAGTGAAATAAGTCAGTCAGAGAAAGACAAATATTGTATGATTTCACTCATATGAAGAATTTAAGAAACAAAACAAATGAACATATGGGAAGGGGGAAAGAGAAAAGGAGAGAGGGAAATAAGCCATAGAGACTTTTAACAATAGAGAACAAACTGAGGGTTGATGAAAGGAGGTGAGTGGCAGAGGGGTTAGGTGGGTGATGGGCACTAAGGAGGAAACTTTTTGTGATGAGCACTGGTGTTGTAAGTGAGGAATGACTGATTCTACTCCAGAAAACGATATTGTCTTTAGATCTTGATGAGAAGATGACAGTGCAATGTCTTCTTTGGAACCAATCAGATAAACACTCGAATATTTTGACAAACTCAAATTTTGTTCCAATCTGTGCTCACCTAGCACTGTGTATTGGGGTATGGCTCCCTGAGCAGGTTGGCCTGCAGCAAGTGGAAGGTATTGGCCATGCCAAAGAGGGCACTGTGGCCCAGCGGACATCATTCTCAGTGTGAATCAATACATTGGTGTCTGTATTAGAGAAGACTTGGGGGGGAATCCTCTGTAGTTCTGAGCCCTTAAAACGTTGCCATGGTATGACTTTCTGCTTATAGGCAGCAAGCGAGACCAGCAGACTGTGACATTGTTTTAAAAAAAAAATTACGTTCTCCTTTCCATAAGTAGACCACATCAAAGACGGAAAAACGTATCACCCCAGAATAATCTTTTGTCCAAACTCTCTTTGTTTATAGTTTCTGCTAACTTGTTTTCTATGCTTCAATTACAGAAATGCAAGACACTTGGTCTTCTGTGTCCACAGCAACAAAGAGAGTGGTGACTGTTGTCTGTTTCTTTTCTAGAGGAGGATAGCATGCAGGATCAGAAACATGGAGAAGGATTACCCACCTGGTCTGAGAACACACGGATGCCCCTTTTCTCCATTGCCCTCAGAGTATTAAGTGATTCCATGTCAGCTCACGATGGAGTATCATTTGCACAGTGAAAGAATTGCACTTGGGCAGAGAAGTGGCAGCTGGGTCAGTGATATCTCAACTGGCCATGGCCTTGCATTTGTCAGGAAATAAACAGTGTATCTGGATAAAACATAACCTTTTTGTTCCTTTGTTTTGTGCCTTGTTTCTCCCAAATTTCCATCTCTTTGAGGTTAAAAACAAGAGCAACAGCAAACAAAACAAAATGAGAGAGGAATCCTTGGAAGAGAGTTAAGGTGCCTCCTCAGTCGTGACCTCTGATCATGTGTCTTTCTTACAGGGAACTGCTTGCACCCTTTTGTGTGATTCAAGGTAATGAGTGTTCTTGAAGATAAACACATGAGTAAGACAAGTCTTCTAAACACCAAGATGCATATAGTGGTCAAAGTAAACTTGCAAACCACTCAATTCTACATAGGGTGGAATGATATCAATGCTGAATAGCCGTATGCATTGGAAGCACTGAATAAGGAGGGAGATCTTTTGTCTGGAGGGTTGGGAGTTCTTCCTGGAAGAGGTAAACACTTGAGCTGTCAAACTCTGTGATGAATGGAGGACAAAAGTATAAGCGATAATGCCTGGCATGGAACAAGGGTCCATCAAGTGTTGGTGGACCATTCATGTACTTCAGCTCTTCCTTCCCTAAGCTCATGCTACATTTATGAGCCAGTATCACAGAAATACTGTACCTCCCACACTCTTTTTTTGGCTTGCTTATTCTTATACACTAGACTATACATTCCTGAGGTCCACATATTGTATGTCTTTGAATCCTTGCCACTGGTGTGCCACGGCCTGGTACACATCGGGTATTTCAAAGATTTTGTTTCTGTAGCTCGGTTATTTAAAGGTTCGTAAGCAACATCTATAATAAGTCTCTTGAGTATGTTTCACTTTCAATATTTAATGCAAATTTGCTTCATACAGTTGGCACATAATAAATGTTGCTGACTATGCCACCGAAGGTTTGAGAGAAAAAAACCCCACCTTTTTTGAGATTCTGCACCTGTCTGTGTGGGCTAAGGTAATTACACAGATAATTAAGGCAAAAAGAAGCTTGCTGTTTTCATTTGCACTGAACTACCAGGAGTCTAGGTCTGCAGTGATCAAATTCTCTAGTTGATGATTTAACTCTCTGTCTCCCCAACTTTACAGACAAAGTTAGAGCCCTGAACCACCTTCAGGAGGCAAAAAGAGTTAGAGTTAACATAATGGACAAGCATCAGCTTTAGGAGGAAGAGAGAAGGAGATAGATACGTCATTTTTTATCTTGAGAAAAATGATCACCCTGCTTACTGCATTTTGGTAAGTGATGGGTAGATGCCTATGAAGATAATGATCAAAAAAGCGGAATGGAATTGCAGAATGAGGTTAAGAGCAGACTGTGGGAGACAGGGTTTGATATTCGCTAAGATAAAATATGGTGGCCTCCTGCCCCCCTTCCCCATTTATCTCTTAGGATAAGGTCTTATCTCGTGGTCCTTGTTAGGGAAACCCTGTCTACTGGACATGGGGGAAAACCGAAACCCGAGAGCAGTGATGCTGTTGTGTTTTCCAAGCACATCTAGAGGAAAGGCCCCCTTCAGGCCCATGGACGTGCAAGGAACAGGAATCACAACATGAGCAGGTGATGAGGGTGCCTGGGATCCAGGCCTGTCCCTGGTAAAGATGGGCCACTCTGTGACAGAGGCCTCCTGTCCTCTTCCCCAGGGGCTCTGGGCACTCGTCCTATACAACCAGCAAACAAGACAGGCACCGACCCACGCATTTCTTTCCTTTTTGTCATTCATTAAGGAATTTATTAACTATTTTTACAGCATGCCTATGCATGCATAGTTTAAATGCATGTGTATATATAAACACTATTGTACTAAATTTAGTATTACAATGACTTTGTTAAGATTGCATTGAAAAGTGTCAAATAACTGGTATGAAAAATGAAATTATATAGTTCTTCCAAATGCAACAGGTCTTCATATTAATTCTTTTACATGTTTCAAATAGGAATCACTGCAAAAAAGTAAGCAGAGGAAACTTAGTGGCTATTAAAGTCTGCTGAGCGTTGTAGGGGTGATGGTTTTAATCATTCTTTTCCTTTTGATTTTATTGAGGAATAACTTTTTGCACAGTACTTGGCCCTGGGTTGCATTCTCAGTGTCGCTGCCTAGAGTTGGGCAGTATCATTCAGTGGGGTCAGCAGGCAAAGTGCAGGTTCCATGTGTTAAGAAAAGCAAAACTCGGATTCAGGCTGAGAAGTCATATGCAAGGAAATGCAAGCTGCTCAGTGTTGCCTAAAAATAAGACACAGGAAGGGGGGAGAATGGAGGGCGGGGATACTTGGGGGTTCTATCGGGAGACACAAACTCGGACATCCGGAAGGCAGGACGGTGGCTCGAAGGAGGGATGCGGCAGGGAGGGGTAAGGAGCGAAGAGCACTCCTGCCCCTTCCAGGTGGTTCACGCATCTCAGCTCCAGCTGAGGGCCACGCCGGCATCTGTTGTCGTCTTACTGACACTGACAAGCACTGGGCAAGTGCGGTTTCCTTTATTATTTTGTGTTATTACTGAGAAAATAAATTTTACCGAGAAAGAAGACTGAGGCATGAAGAGTCATTTCTCAAGAGAAGCTAGAGACACGCACCTTTAAATGGGAATATTAAAATTATTGGGGTATTATGGGCTGAAAAACATCCTTCTCCATAGAATGGAGAATGGATTTAAAGGCAACAAGTTGTGTCAGCAAGGCAGGGCTGGAGGGGGCGGGGCGCCAGAGCGGCACCCAGGGTGCAAGGGAGGTGTAAGGGGGTGCCCTCTCTCAGGGCCCTGCATGTGCCAGTGGAGAAAGACCCGAACCAGCTAGAAGAAAGGATCCGAAAGGTGACAGCAGGATTATCAGATCTCAGGGCATGGCCGGACTGGGGATAATGCGGAAATGGGGGGTTCCTGGGCTCAGATCACACAGTGATGGAGGCCTGGGGCTGGGGTGAGTTTATCTGCATTTGACATCTGGCACCTTCGCTCACCCTCCCTGACACCTGGTGTGGCTCTCTGAACCTCAGTCTCTCCTGTAACCAAAGATGCGAATTTGCTCTGAAGTTGGTGTGGGTATCAAAGGAAAGAGAATCTTGTAATCTGGATGGAAGGGATATTTATAAGGACCCCACTGGGAGAGGGAGGTATTCCTTCTAGCAATTTGGGCCTGGTGATTCCCAATCCCTGAGAAACTTGTACCAAGTCAGGGTGTACCATGATCCTGGCCCTGCCCCTTCCTGGCTGTGTGGGCCTGGGTAAGTCGTTTTACCTCTCTGGACTTATTTCCTTTTGCAAAATACAAGGATTGGTTTACATCTGTAAGGCTCTTTCTGACTCTTAAAGAAAAAAAAAAAAACCAGTGTGTCTATGATTCTGTAAACATGGACGAACAATTAAACTAAACTAAAAGACTAGAAATTAAAAAAAAAAACAAACCCCCCTGGTCTGAAATTAATCACGCTGTGTGGTATAAGTGGACGTTTCCTTGTCTGCCATAGACAGTCCCTTTGTCTTCAGTCTGGACGGTGCTCCATGGTGAGGAACGGGGCTGAGTCCAAGGGGCTTGGTGATGTAGTTCTTGGGAGTCCCAGCTGACCCTTTCTACCCAAGACCTCCCCTGAAGATACCGTGACTGAGGTACCTTTGTTTTGTGGGAGGAAATGTTCTCTTGGAAGCGTCTCTTAAAATGCAAACATTCAGCTGAAATTTTCCCCGAGGGCAGCTCTTGTTCTTATATTCTGACCCTTGGCAAGGCTGCCTCTCCCCACTTCTTCCTTCCCAGGTCACCATGCATGGCAGGCTGTAATTTGGCTTCTCCCAGAAGCTCCGGCTGGGCTTCCAGATTCAACAAGAGCTCCGACTTCTCTCTGCATTTCCAGAAAAGGAGGGAGTGATTCAAATCAGAGCCCCCAAATTAAGAGGTTTTATCTTTCTTCTGAGAGTGAAAGCTGAAGCCAAACGTTATGTAACAAAGCACATATGTTCACACAAAAACAATAGCAGTTATTAAAAAAAAAAAAAAAACCAAACCTCACCAACAATAGCAGTCATGAGAATTTATGGAGCAGGGTGGACAAAGCATCATTAGCAGCTGGGATTAGCATTTGTTTTAGGGGAGACTTGATACTTTGAGGAAAATCCTTCGATTAACCTCTTGGGGATGAAACTCTGGGGGAATGGATGAGCAGAAGAAAACACAGGGGAAAATGCTCTTGCATTCACAAATGGAGGGAGAGTTTGGGAAGTGGTACATAGATGGAAAAGTAATGTACTTGGCGTGTGGGGCCAACTTGAGGTACCTGAGGACGTTTTTGACAACTAACAGTAGTGATGGCCACAGGTGACATTTCCCGGGGTGCTTGTTAGTAGCAGAGTCTTCTGCCCTGTGGGGGCAGAGTTCCTTTTTTCTTCCCCAGCTCTACTGGGAGACCATACCCTGTTGTCACCTCTCCGGGAAGGCCTCCTACTCAGCCCAGCAAGAGTAGTTACTCCCCTCTAGATTTGGTGATGCCCAGCCTGCTTGCTGGTTCGTTCTTTTATTGGCTCATTTGGGAAAACTTCCGCTCTCTGCCTCTGTTACACCTTTCAGCTGGTGCCTCTTTGGCCACCTTGCAGCGAGAGGCGATCCCAGGGAGGACTAGGGAGGACAGCATGCTGCCAGATCTACCACTACTGAACGCTGTTGTGTGGGGCACTGACATTGTGCTTAAGAGCCCAAGGGCCTGGGTTCCAGTCCCAGCTCTGCCTATGTCCTGCCATGTAACCTCCCCGTGACTCAGTTTCCCTTTTTGTAAAGTGAAGATAATCTGAGTGCCTATCACATTGGGCTGCTGGGAGAGGTAGAGCAGTGCCAGGCACAGGGTGAGTGCAATAGCGGAGTTAGCTGGTGTCCATTTGCTCCGCTCCCACCTCTGGGCAGGAAAGCCAGAGCTCATAAAACCATTTCCAGGTTTCAGATGGGGTGACTGATGGAGGAATGCGCATATCCAAACGCAGAGCTCAGGAGCTGCGGGGATGGAGCATGGACCCACATCATTCTGACCACTTTCAAAAGGTTTGATCAGCACTTGTGACTTAAATACTGATTCAAGTTTATACAGCTTTGATGTAAATGAAGATCCAAAATCAGACTTTGTATAGAACCAAAAGTTCCACCAGGTTTTTTTCTCTTGGCGTGGGGAGAAGTCTCCACTTTCAGGAAGATAGACTTTTCTGGTAGGCACCCACAGGGAAAGAGCCTAGGGTGGTGAGGAAAAGGAATTTGGAGGTAGATAGACACATGGTAAGTGTCATGTAGGAAATCACCGTGGTAGTCTCAAGTACAACAAGAGGCAGGCTATCCCACCAGTCACAGAACAAGAAGGCTCGTAGACCAAAGTAAGATACTTGAATCCATTTATTTGATCAATGTTAGAAACCGCCAAATGCAATAGAAAATAGAAGGTACAGGTTAGCATTCTTAGGATAGGGTGCAAGTGGGGTCGATTCTAGATTAGTCCATTTTCATGTATCTTCCCTTTCCCCACCCATCCTACCCCTTCACCAGTCTTCCCCACTGCCAGTGTGATGTGGAGACTTAGAACTGGGGTTTAGTGAGGGCATGGCAGAGAGACGTCTCTTGCTTTATTGGAAAGACTGGGGAAGGGGGACAAGCATGGCTGGATACCAGCCGTAGCTGGCCCATCATCTCTTGAGTCCCTACAGGTTTTATCCATATTTCTTGGGCAGAGCACACCCACAGCCAGAATGAAATCACAGTGGATATTACCAATGGGGGCAGGTGTGTGCATATCAGGGTGCGGTGGGGGCATGAATTACTACCGCTAGCACCGGCGCACCCTATGACTGGGTCCTTCCATTGATTTCATTTATATTTAACACACATACACGCTAGTTGCTTTATCAACATGCCTCATGAGCTGCATGCTTCTATACTTGGTCTCTATTTTTTAGAGCAAAAACATTTCTTTTTAAATAAATTAAGCAAGCATACTTTACACTGGATGAGTCACTTAGGTTTTCTGAATCACAGAATTGATAAGAGGAGCCAATGAGACAGACATAAAAGCATCAGGGAGAGAAAAATGCTGTACACACACCGGTTTTTAGACCTTGTAACCGTGGCGTAGGACGTCCGACAGGGTACTGCCACTTTCTGAGCTAGAGTTTCGCCATCTGTAAAATGGGGATATTCATACCTGCCTCACAGATCGTGACGAGGAATAGGCACATAGTTGTGGGGAAGCTCCCAATCCGAAGGGTGGCACGGGGGAGGGGACAAGTGACCGTTGGCATCCATCCTCTCCTTCTCTCCTTTTTTGTCACCTGTGGTTACATCACAAAGTCAAAATTGAACAAAACTTTTTCTCAATGTGGTTCTTTTAAAAAGAAGCAAAACAGGGGTCCCTGGGCAGCTCAGTAGGTGGAGCATCGAACTCTTGGTTTCGGTTCGGGTCAGGGTCTTAAGGGTCCTGGGATTGAGCTGACCCTCAGCAGGGAGTGTGCTGGGAATGCTCTCTCTCCCTCTCGTTCTGCCCCTACCCCTCCTCACATGCTCTCCCTAAAATAAATAAATAAATAAATAAATAAATAAATAAATAAATAAATAAAATATTTAGAAAAAATAGAAATAAGTAAAAAGAAGCAAAACCTCCAATCTGACCCTTGGGAATGAGTTAATGTTAATCCACAAATTCACACAGATTTGTTGAGCACTTCCTAGGTGCCACTCAAGAAGATAGCAGCCTGCCAGGACTTCATGGTTGGATGGCCAAGGGAGAGTACATATCCATATGCATCTTCTCATCTCTGTCTTTCTATGTATCTATGTATGTATCTATTGTCTATCTATCCATCCATCAATCATCTATCTAGATATATCTTAGCAAAAATGCAAACATTATTCATTGATATATTCAGCAAATATATTTTGAACATTGTATTACTTTGCTAGAGCTGCCGTAACAAAAATCCCCCAGACTGGGTGGTTTAAACAATAGACGGGTATTTTCTCACCATTTTGGAGGCCAGAAGTATAAGATCAAGGTGTCAGCGGGGTTGCTTCCTTCTGAGGTCTCTCGGTAGTTCATAGGAAGCTTGCTACTCCCTGCGTCTTCACCGAGTCTTCTGTGGGCACGTGTCTGCGTCCTAAACTCTTCCTATAAGGACTGGTCAGGTTGTTTTAGGGCTTAGCCTAATGAGCTTAGTTTTCCTTAATTAACTCTTTAGAGATGATCTCCAAGCACAATCACCTTCTGCGATCCTGGGGGTTCAACACACGAATTTTGTGGGGGACGCCGTTCAGCCCAATAACAAGCATCAACTATGTGCCAGACCACTGTTCTAAGACACGGCAGTGAATGGTGAAAGTGGGGAGAGGTGATTAATAGTAATAATGCATGATACCAAGGGAGAGAGAAGGAGAGTTGCATTCTTGGAAGTCTCCTTGACTGAGAGGAGAGGCTTTCGACGAGTCTTACACCTCTGAGCCCTGTGGTCCGTAAACTCAGTCCTGTGGCTGGCTTTCTTACTGCCCCTCCTGCACCCTCTGGGGTCTGTAAGTCCTCCCCTCAGCTTTCTCATTGCATCTCCTCTCTGTGCTATAATTTAAATATATATATATATATATATATATATATATATATATATATATATATCTGTATATATATATACAGATATATGTTTATATCTGTATATATATATGACTCCCCCTCTGACTGTGAGCTCTCCGAGAATAGAAATGTTATCTTATTCACACAGCTGGTCCAGAGCCTAGCACGGTACCTGACATATAGAAAATGCTCAATAAATGTTTGATGAATAAATGAATAAAATGGGAGCAGGCTCTGCTCTGCAGTCTTTGCAGTCAGGGGCCTGTGGGATCAGGCTATGGGTGAGACAGAATTTTAATCAGCAGTGGAAAATTCAAGAATCCGAGACATCTAAAGGCTGCTCGTCTGACTTCCCTGCCATCAGCTGCAGGGGTTCTGAAAGGCAAAGACGGATAAAAAATTTTGTGGGCTGGTTAAAATAAAAATCTGAAGAGGGAAAGTTTTATTTTAGTTTTTAATTGTGAGGCTTTCTGTGAGAACTGTGCAAGGAGAGCTCTGCTTACCCACAAATGTAAGTCTGAAACTGTGGTTTGTCATTTCTTTAATCTTAAAAGTGCAAGGTGGGAGGTGTGCATGGTTGGGGAGAGGTGAGGCTGGGGTGTTGGGCGATCATAAAAAGTACAGTGTATGGAGTTCTCACATGCTCGGCACATCGCTCAACTTGTTATGTACGTGACCCTATTTCGTCCTCACGTCAACAGGCAAGTCTGAATGCTTTCATTTCAAATAGGGGAAAACTGCCCAGAGGGTGGAAGAAACCCACTCCGGGACCCACAGAGTTCCCGTCTCAGGCCAGGTGAATCCCAGGCCCTGCTGACCTCCGTGCCCCCGCTTTAGACCTCTCTCCTTCGATCATCTTTCTCCTGAGATGTCTCAGTTGCCTTCTCTCATCCCTTGACTTCTGTCCTCACCAAAATTCTGCCCCAACACCACTGCACCTGAGCTCGGCACTGAGACTATTGCAGCTGAACTCTGGTGCTCAAGGATCCTGAGTCAAACCAACAAACCTTGAAGCTCAGCCATGGAGCTCAGAGGTCGTTTGCATTTTTCCCCCCAATTTTTATCTTTGCAGAGCTTGGTATTCAGTATTGAAGGAAAAAACCAAAGCAATTAATTCAAGAAATCATATCGCCAAATATTGCTCCATGAAAGGTCAATGTGTGAATCTTTTTCAGAAGGTATGGTCCCGGTCTCAGTCAGCCTGGGCAGCTAGAACACAATGCCACAGATCGGGAGGCTCAGACAACAGACATTTCTTTCTAACCGTTCTGGAGGCTGAAGGGTCCAAGATCAAGGTCCTGGATGATCTGGTTCCTGGTGACAGCTTTCTTGCAGGAGGCTGCCTTCTTTCAGACTTATTATCGTCCTCACAGGATGGAAAGAGAGAGCTCTGGTCTCTCTCCTAGTTCATAAGGACATTCATCGCATCACGGGAGCCCCGCCCCCATGACCTCATCTAAACCTATTTACCTCCCAAATGGCATCACAATGGAGATTAGGACTTCATCTTATGGATTTGGATTTGTTATATTCAGTCTATAACATTTCCCTAACTGATTTTAGTTAACTTAATCTGGATCTTGGCTTACTGAAACAAACAAACAAAATCTGTCATGATCCACAGAAAGCTCATCAAGGTGTGCCTGAGGCTAAAAACTATTTTGATGGGTTTGCGATCTAATAGGAGGAAACACCCACGAATGTGGCAGCTCAGTTTCACGAAAGGTTTGGACTGTAAGCTGAACACCTACTTCTCCTTGAGCAGCCTGATCAGTATGGATACCACCTCTGGAGCATCTTTCTTCTTCCACATTATTTGTGTTGTGAGGTGAAAAAATAAATATTTGATGGAAGAGACTTATTTACCCAAGTTAGGATGCCTAAAGTGATTTCTCTTCTTGATACGCTGCTTGGCATCCTAGCGAATGTAATCACTTGGAGTGTTTTTGAAGGTTGAAGGGCCCATCTGTAAAAATATGCCCAACTCTGTCCTCCTATACGTGTATCCTATCCATGTGCAGTATTACCAATAAGTGAAAATCATATTTAAAATAAGAACATGCAGGGGCGCCTGGGTGGCTCAATTGGTTAAACGTCTGACTCTTGGTTTCCACTCAGCTCATGATCTCAGGGTCCTGGGATGGAGCCCCGGGTTAGACTCTGTGCTCAGCAGGAAGTCCGATCGAGGATTCTCTCTCTTTCCCTCTCCACCCGCCCCCCACCATCGTGCGCGCGCGCGCCCGTGCGCCCGTGCGTGTGTGCGCGCACGCTTCCTCTCTCAATAAATAAGTAAAACCTTAAAAAATAAAATAAGAACAAGCAAGGGCAGTTCTAATTTGAAATACAGGACTATTTTCTGGGTAGAGATGGAAAAAAAGTGGTTTATTCCTTTGGCGATTATTTTTCACTTGTCTTAAAATTTTACTTTGTTCACAGATGCTTTCTTCCTAGTCCCATCCTCCAAGACTGTACTCTGTGCTCCTTCATCAAATCCCATATGACGTGTGTCATGAAGGGTAACCTCAGCAGGGAAATTGTGAGATGGTGCTACATCCACACGGTAGAGCTACGTCCCCTTGTAAGGTTTAAATAGCACCGAATGCTGAGCTAGATACTGGTCACTCAGCCCTCAGCCAAGATGCTGGGATCAGATTGTTTGTTTTGGAATTAGGAATTATTGAAGTTTTAGAAAGGTAACTCAGTGGATATACATTGGATATACTCCATGGAACACCCAGGAGAAGCTATGGGAGGCCCTTGGTATTCCAGCCTTATTGTTCCTGCAGGAAAATATATCGGTAAACACACCAAGTGGGATAAAGACCATCCTTAACCATTAGGTTTTGCAGCGTATATGAATTTTGAAGAAAACTTCCCATTTTGGGGTATTTTGGATTTCAGAATTCCAAAGGAGGGATTTGTAAAGCTATAGGGTGTAGTTAAAAGAGGGTACAGGATCTATAATCTCCCTATCAGGCCATCAGCTGTCTTGGAGAAGAAAATCCCCTGGAGAAATACGGAGGAAAGTCTTTTCAAGACTTCCTCTCCCCATGGTAACTCGCCTCAATGAAGCACACAGGAATCTGTGCAATTTAGATTCAGTGTCAGAGAAATCTTTCCTCTGCATCCCTCCCCCTGCCACGACTCACCCTCTTTCCTTCCTCGGTTTGGAATTAGAAATTTTAGAGTGTGTATGTGTGTGTGTGTGTGTACTGGGGTGGGGGAAGCAGATGAGTGGGTTTTCTACTTTGTTTTGTTTGGGGCTTATTGTTCTTTATTCCTTTTACAGAAGTCATATAAATTCATGGAAAAATCAGATACAAAAACAAGAAAAAGGGTTTTAAGCTCCCGACCACCCAGAGATACTATCAACGACTTGCTATGTATCTTTCCAGATTTTTATTTTTCTAAGTGTTTAACGGTCTTTTGCAGCAAAACGAATAAATACTATGCATAATTCTGTAACACAGGATGGTTAGGAAAGGCAACATCGTACACATGTGGTATCTATTTTTGGCAGGCAGAAATTAAGAACAGAAACATCTGTAATAGCACTGTTAATATTTTGGGATTGGGCTTTAAAAAAAAAATCTTACATTTTGTTTAGGCTTTGTGTTAACTTCTTGTTGCTTGAGAACCCTGCTCAGACCCTCAGCCTGGAGCTGTGATGACCAGATCTTTGTCTTCCTCTTTAGAAAGCAACATGCAGACTCGAGGCACAGAGAATATCGTGAATTATTAGAGCTGGAAGGAAACGTAGAAATGAGGCCGAATGGGCAACCCTCTCATTTAACAAAAACCTTGGGGCTGTGGGTGGCCACTGTCAGGAATGTTGGGTCCCAGTGCCTGGGTTTCATGCCAGCTACTCCCCTAGGCAAATGACTTACCTGCTCTGAACTTCAGCTTCATGACCTGAAATGGCGGTCGTAATCCCGCCTACTTCATAGGGGAACCTAAGGATGAAGTGAGCCGACACACTGGAAGGCTAAGTATAACGCATGGGTGCTCGAGAGAGCCCAGTGGGGTTAGCTCTGCCTATTGGTGACAGAACTGGGAGGGGGACCCGGACCTCTTTACTCTAGCTGCGGGCTCTTTCCCAGACATCATGCAGGAAGTATGGCGAAGCAGCCTGTGAGGGATGGGCTTTTGGAACCATGAGGTGATGGGAAGGGGTGAAGACCAGGAGAGAGCAAGGTGGTTATACTCACCCTCTCTCTTCCTTTAAAATAATCATTACTGGGGTAAGCAGCTGTGGGAAGAACTTTCTTTTTATGACTGAAACTTGAACCATAAGCAGAAGGTCATCTACCTCGTGACCGTCTCAACAGAAGGATGGAGACGGGCGTGGCTGGGGATGCAGGGGAACATGGACTATGATTCTGGAGGGGAGTCACTGTGGAGGGTATGAGGACATCCACAAGGCAGACACCTGCCCTGAAAAAATAGTCTTTCTGCCTAAATATGGGTAGGCTTTTTTTTTTTTTAAGATTTTATTTCTTTTTTGACAGAGAGAGCGAGAGAGCGAGAGAGAAAGCCTGAGCAGAGGAAGCAGCAGGCAAAGGGAGAGGGAGAAGCAGGCTCCCCGTTGAGCAGGGGGCTTGATGCGGGGCTCGATCCCAGGACTCTGGGATCATGACCTGACCTGAAGGCAGACGCTTAACCGATTGAGCCACCCAGGCGCCCCTGGTTAGACTTTTAATGAAATTAAATGAAATCTGAAAAGCATCGTCACATGCTAGGCAATGTATAGATTTCCTCATTAGTGCATGAACACTGGAGTTTAATATCAACTTGCTACCTGAAAGATGTAAAAAGACAATAAAATTTGGCTTAAGCTTGATTACTGAAGAAGTAGACATGGCACATCAACACAGATATGTCTGGCTGGGGGACCTATTAGCTGCCCTTGTGTGGCTTGAAACACCTAGGCACACACACTCAGGCACACACCTATGTGTGCACACACATAAACACACGTCCATACACACCCGTGCATGTGCACCCCCCACACCCTCCCACATGCACATAAATATACCCATGCACATGCACACGCAAACACATGCACACACACCTGTGCACATGCATGCATATACACACCCATACACATGCACATATGCACACACTTGCATGTACACACACACATACACACACACACACATTCTCTTAAATTTCTTGGTGACCCGATGGATTAGCAAATTCATGGTGGGCTCATGATATATGATTTGCTAATCATATGAAATCCCTTTTCTTTGCTGAAAATCCTTCTGCTGTAAGATCCATCATCTTATATCTATTATTATTTTAAAGTGAGGTTGTCACAAAGGAGAAGTGACATTTGTAACAACCAGCCCTGTCTTCTAATCATATTTACTATTAGGTTTCAGGAAATCTTAAATGTTCTTTTAACTGGAGGATTCACAGCACCCAAGCCCCTTGGAAGACTGTGATATATAACCTTAATTTACTTAAAAGAAAACCCTAATAGGGTCCAATAATTTGTGGCCTGATACTAATTTTTATGCAACACTGAGATGGCCATTCATCCTTTTCCCCAGGGAAGTTCTGGGGGGAAGGTGCCATGCCCCTCTAAATCACAAATGGAATTAGCCTGCAAGCTGGAATGGTATTTTTGAAAGAAAAAAAAAAAATTCCACACCATTTCTCTTCATTGCCGTCATTATTCAGAGGAGCCTGCTTGGTGATCCCTGGGGAGGAGAGAAAAGAATTTGGGGTTTAAATATAGTTTGGCATCAGTAAAAAGAGCAAAAGGAATCTAAGACTCAACTTTGGTTTATTACAGAATTGGGGAGAAGCTGGAAACAAAGGAAAGAAGAGAGAGACTGAACTTATTTACCTATTTGAAGAAATGCCATCCACTTTTAAAGGATCAAACCTGTTTTATCCCCTTTACAGAAATTAATCCACTAGGGCCTTCAGAAATTCCCTTCTTGGGTGTGTTTTCTTGACACATTTGGAGTGGGCGCTGGTGCAAATGGATAATTTATGAGAAAACCCCCCAAATGGAAAAATAGAAAAACCCAGACCAGACACCTTAACTGTGTCTCAAACTTCCGTGAATCAAATCTGAAATGGATATGGGAAAATATTTTCTTTCCCCTCTGAAAGAATACACACATACACAAACCTACTTCCTCTTTTACCGGGAGAGGAAGAAATCCCATTAAGGACAAATTTCAAGTCCTTCCAAATCGGAGCTAGGAACCCAGGCCCATGCCTCAGGCGCACCTGCGCTGTTGTTTTAAATGCCCCAGTGTGCTACCGGGAGCTGGGTTCATGTCTGCCGTCTGGAGTTGTGCACCCACATCTAATCCAGCAGTACAAAGCTGCCCGAGCCCTACCCCCAGGAGGCTCTGAGCTCCTGGCAGAATCTCAGCTTCTCGGAATAAGATGGAAATTTATTAGGAGGAAATTATTCCGGTGTCTTCAGAAATACAACATTCCTGATAAAAATCTTGTTCATGACAGCAGACTAACAAGATACATTTGTTAACGGTTTCTGTTCCTGGGAATCCGTGGTGAATGCGTTGCCCTTTTATTGCACCATTTGAGGGAGATGCACGCAGTGACAGGCACGATTCAAGTTTTTTGTTTCGCAAACACTGGGGTGGGATGTTACATGCCGTGCACTCTAGTGAAGGCACTCTACGGACTCTGCAGTCTTTGGAGCGAGGCAGTGTGGTGATGCATGTTCGACTTATCAGCACCGTTTACTGAGCACCTACTACGTGCCAGCAGTTGTAGAATTGGCCTGCAATTCAGGGTGCCCTAGTTCCTAGAACAGGGGATCATTTCCTTATCAGTCCTAGAGAAGTCACTCGGTCTCTTGATCTCAGCTTCCATTTCCGTCAAATGAGGACTGGAATAACTATCTCGTGTGTGTGTGTGTGTGTGTGTGTGTGTGTGTGTGTGTATCAAATGAGATTTGTAAAGTATTTTACACAGTGCCTGGCACATAGGTAGATACATAATTGTAGGTGCAGAATAAATAATTACTATTTTAAATTTTTATTGTTAAGATACAACTTTTGCATCAGAGAATTCATAACCTGACAGAAAAATAGATAGCTTCAGGTACTGAAAATCAGACCTCAGGGCCTTTGCATAGGTTCTGTGTCTCTAACTCATATATGTCTCAAACTCATATAGAAGCATGTATGCACTTTACTTACCAGATAGCCTCTTAGAAAGCTGACCTCTTATTTATTTCAGCAACTGTTGTTTCAAGTTAGTTTTCTGATTTCCTAATTGCGCATAAGAAGCTGCAGTTAAGAAGGCTAGAGTTTGCTCCAAGGAGGCACAGAAGCAGCCACGTAGAGGTGTTCTAGTCATTGGAGAGCAAGGAAAGAGCTAGAACAATTATAATAATCCGGCAAAATAGTTCAGACACCAGAGATGTTTGGGGGTGGGGTAGGGGTTGAAATAGAAATTGACACAGTTGGATATTACACCTCAATACATTAACCACATTTAAGTACAGAGATGTTACCTTATACAGTTACTTATGACCTTCAGTTACAAAAAATAAAAAGAAGGCTTAAATTTGTGCAGGGTGTTGTATTAAAGAAAACTAGGAATGTATGATTTTTATTGTATTTTATTTTTATTTATTTTTTTAAGATTATTTATTTATTTGACAGAGAGAGAGAGAGATCACAAGTAGACAGAGAAACAGGCAGGTGGGGAGGAAGCAGATTCCCCACTGAGCAGAGAGCCTGATGTAGGGTTCAATCCCAGGACCCTGAGATCATGACCCAAGTCGAAGGCAGAGGCTTTAACCCACTGAGCCACCCAGGCGCCCCACCAATATATGATTTTTAAAGAAAAACTGAGCAAATGATAAGATGTTGAACTTCTGGCACTTTAAAAGGAAGCTTCACTATCTGGACAATTGGCTGATACCCTTTTCTCATTATCCACTCTGCCGGATGGATAAGATCTCCCAGCATTTGAGACAGAGGTAGATCCCTGATTTAAGTAGAGTTTAGCACATTGCTTAATTGTTTTTCTTCTTTGTTTGTTTGTTTTGCTTTTTTTGTTTTTGTTTTTTGAATGGACACATTGATTTATTAATGAGTAAATAACCTACATTACTGAGTCTAAATTATTTTAATTGGTTTTCAAAATACCGGACTATCTATCCTCTTCCAAATACGTCTTTTCTTCCATAGCACAATGCATAATTGCAAGGAAGAGAAAGATTGTGCGTTTCTACTAAGTTATAGTTAACAGAGCCTTCTAAAGACTTCCTGTAAGTCTCAGACATAGTTATTGCATTTTTCAGGATCAAGTGTTGGTTTTCCATTGCTGCTCTAACAGCAGGATACAAACATCGCGGCTCAAAACAACACAAATATTTTTTTGTTTATAGTTCTGGAAGTTCGAACTCTGAAATCTGTTTTATCGGGCAGAAATCAAGATGTTGGCTGGGCTGTTTCCTTCTGAAGGTTCTGAGGGGAGGCTCGGTGTCCTTGCCCTCCCCCAGCTTCCAGTGGCCTTCCATATTCTTTGGCTCCTGGCCTCTCCGCCCATCTTCAAAGCCAGCAGCAAGTGTCATCATCTCTCCTGTTTCCTTCCACTGTCACACAGTCTTTGCCTTTTCTGTAGTCAAATCTGCCTCTGCGTCCCTCTTGTAAGGACACTTGGGATGACATTTAGGGTTCATCCAGAAAACCCAGAGTAAGCCCTCCATCTCCAGAGCCTCATCTTAATCATATCTGCAAAGTCCCTTTGCCATGTAAAATGATACTGCCAAGACCCAGGGATTAAGGTTTGGCTATCTCTGGGGACCCTTATTTGTCCCTACTACCGATCATAAAAAAACATTCGTGATGGGGGAGACTCCTTCCTTCCCTGATCTGACTTCCCCATATAGCCTTGATCTCACTCTGCTCTCCACCCCCTCTCTATTCTAGCTGAGGAGGAGAAGGGATAATCCAATGGGCAAATAAGAAAGGAGAGTCATCTTTGTATCAGCCTGGCCCCTGCAGTAATCTTAGCCTTAAAGTTGGGGGTTGAAGGAGGCTGGACTATCTTCTATAAACTGCATTAGTAGTGATAATGTCATTTATGGTCCTAATTTCATTACGGTTTTGTCATATATCACAATTGATGTAGGCCTCAGGTAAAGAAGAGGGGTGCTTCGTCCAGGAGAGCCCTTACAGTAACACATGCTTCTTATTAAAATGAAAATAAGGGGCACCTGGGTGGCTTAGTGGGTTAAAGCCTCTGCCTTCGGCTCAGGTTATGATCTTGGGGTCCTGGGATAGAGCCCCGCATTGAGTTCTCCGCTCCGTGGGGAGCCTACTTCCTCCTCTCTCTCTGACTACCTCTCTGCTTACTTGGGATCTCTCTCTCTGTCAGATAAATAAATAAAATCTTAAAAATAAATAAATAAATAAATAAAATGAAAAAATACACATTTCATTAGACTTCATAATCTTTCTCCTTAGAGATCACAGCTGTGAATACTTTGATGTACGTAATTGAAAGTTTTATGTATACTTAAATAATTATATATACATTATCCTCCTTTTTCCATTGAATAATTTATCATGGTTATCTGTTCATGTCAATAGATAGATAGATAGATAGATGTGCTTCGTTCTTGTCGACAGAGGCATCCCGTTGTGTAAATGTACCCTGGTTTATTACACCAACCACCTGATTTGTTAGGATGCACCCAAGTGTATCACAAACAATGGTACAATCAGTTTGCTTTCATGATTCCCAAGGAAATTTGTTAAATTGTTTAACTTCTCTAAAATACAGTTTTCTCAGGGCGCCTGAGTGGTTCGGTGGGTTAAAGCCTCTGCCTTCAGCTCAGGTCATGATCTCAGGGTCCTGGAACCAAGCCCCACATCGGGCTCTGTGCTCAGCAGGGAGCCTGCTTCCCCACCCACCCACTCCTGCCTGCCTTTCTGCCTACTTGTGATCTCTCTCTCTGTCAAAAAAATAAATAAAATCTTTAATAAAATAAGATAAAATATAGTTTTCTCAGCTGTAAAATGGTGATAATAGCAGTATCTCCCTCAAAGTACTTTTTTGGAACTAAAACATTTAATAATTACAAAATGCTTATCACTGGTAGATAGCTCTACAAATAGACATTATTTACTATTGTTTCATTGTTTTTGAAAAATGTTTTATTTATTTATTTGAGAGAGAGAGCAAGAGAGCACAAATAGGGGTAGAGGGCGAGGGAGAAGCAGATAGGGGATGAGGGAGAAGCAGACTCCTTGCTGAGCAAGGAGCCTAGTGTGGGACTTGATCCTAGGATCCTGGAATCATGACCAGAGCCAAAGGCAGATGCTTAACCTACTGAGCTACCCAGGTGCCCCTGTTGTTTCATTATTATTTTCATTATTACTACTAGGCATCTTTTCACACTGTCTTTATTGACTCCTTTGGGTAATTTCTGAGAAGTGAAATTACTGGATCAAAGAGTATGCACATTGAAATTTTGATTCACATTGTCAGATCTCCTTCTGGTATGTGAGACTATATTTCTGTGCTCCTTCACCAATATTAGGCAATATTCAATTTTTGAAGTCTGATTAGGTAAGATATCTATCTCATTGTTTTAATTTCCATTTACTTAATTAATACTGAGATGACATTTTTTTTTAGGACCATGGCCTTTTTTCATTTAGTCACTTGCTTGGGATTTGCAATTTTTAAGAAACTGAATCTCTTTTCTTATTGACCTATAGAAGCTCTTTACATATTAAAATTTTCTTATTCTTTTTAGTTCATCTATTTTACAAATATTTTCTCACACTTTTTTTTACTCATCAAACCTTATTTATATTATATTTTCAATACTTCAAAGGCATTAACACTTTATAATGGCACATTTCTATAAATTCTATGGTGATAAGAATATTCTGAATAGTATTTTAAGAACCAGTAAGTAAATCAAGTAAATGTTGAGTTACTACATTTCCAGGAGTGGATGAATACAGTCTTTTCTCATTCATAAAAAATAAGAAATAAGTTAGTGGATAGATTTTCTTTTTTTTTATTTTTTATTTAAAGATTTTTATTTATTTATTAGAGACCGAGAGAATGAGAATGAGAGGGGAGAAGGTCAGAGGGAGAAGCAGACTTCCCGCAGAGCCAGGAGTCCGATATGGGACTCGATCCCGGGACTCCGGGATCATGACCTGAGCCGAAGGCAGTTGCTTAACCAACTGAGCCACCCAGGCACCCCAGTGGATAGATTTTCTTAATTTTTATTTATTCTCCTTTGACTCACAAACCTATTACCTAGTGAGAACTAACAAACAACAAAATTAATGAAGGATAGCAAGCGTATACTAAAGAGGAACTTGGAAATAGTCATGCTTAGATAAATACTCTTTTTCCATAGATATATGTGCTTATTGGAGTGTTTTATTTGGGATATTTACTTGAAATCTATATCTCTCTGTGTCTAGCTAGCTAGCTATTCTTCTAGCTCTTACATCCTTTTTAATATTCATTTATAAATTTACTCAGTTAGCATTTGTTGAGTTTATAAAACTAGGCTCATATTTGTAACATATTGTTTTTCAGAGCATAGTGGGTTGAATTGAGCCCTGGATTTCCCAATATTTTTGACCACGATTTCCCTCCTTTCCCTTGTTCTTTCACGGTATGTCATTTTCCTTCTCTCCCACCCCCACCCCCTGACAGCATTACAGGATTTCATTACCTTCCACCATGCATCAGGGTCACTCCAAGTAGATAGCCAACTTTTTGAGGGCAAGTGAATATCCTATTCATCCAAATATCTCCACAAAGCCTAGGACAGTGATTTGTTCATGCAAAGGGCTCATTAAGAGTGTTCTCACTGGAAAAAAAAAAAAAGAGTGTTCTCATTGGGAAAGAACCTAGATGTCCATCAACAGATGAATGGATAAAGAAGATGTGGTGGGACAACAACACTATGCAGCCATCAAGAGAAACGAAATCTTGCCATTTGCAATGACGTGGATGGAACTAGAGGGTATTATGCTAAGCGAAATAAGTCAGTCAGAGAAAGACAATTATCACATGATCGCTCTGATATGAAGAATTTGAGAGGCAGGGCAGGGGGTTGTGGGGGGCTGGAGAAGAGAAATGAAACAAGATGGGATGGGGAAGGAGACAAACCATAAGAGACTCCTAAACTCACGAAACAAACTAAGGGTGGCTGGGAGGTGGGGGGGTAGGGATATGGACATTGGGGAGGGTATGTGTTATGGCAAATGCTGTGAAATGTGTAAGCCTGATGATTCACAGACACGTACCCTGAGGCAAATAATACATTATATGTTAATAAAAAATTTAAAAAAAAAAAAAGAGTGTTCTCATTGGAGGGATGCCTGACTGGCTCAGTCAGAGAGGTGTGAAACTCTTGATCTCAAGGTTGTTAGTTCAAGTCTAACATGGGGTGTAGAGATCACTAAAATAAAAAAAGGCATAAAAAATATTATTTTCATTGGGTGAGCTAAAGATTAGGGGTCAGGTTCTGCTGCTAGCTGTGTGATTCTTCAAAAGTCACTGAATACTCCATTTCCTGATCTGTGAAATAAATGGCTCAGGTAGAGGACAGATGGACCAATGGTGTCATTTGTCCTACCAAAGCTGAGGATGTGTAGTGGCTTCTTGGAGTGAAAGACGCAGCATAGACACATACTGGCAAAGAAAGAAAAGGCCATTATTGAGCGCCACTGTTTGCCATGGGGAAAGCCAACAGAAACACCATGCCACGGTTCCTCTCCAGGGGAATAACTAGAGGTTCCTCTCCTCTAGAACAACCCTCTGGTTCTTTCTACCTGGACAATTCTACATCCAACGCGATCTGTTTATTAATCACCCGGTCCCTTTCCTTTTAATTTGAAACATTCTGAGCATGTAGCATTATTCAAATTTGAAGTATCTTTTTTCCCTCCTTACTATTCTGAAACTTAGAGGGATTTACAGCCTGTGGAAAGTTGCCCATTTAAAGCCAGTGACACCAGATGGTCCCCAACCAAATATATAATTACTTCTGACTTGAGCTAACAAACCAAGCAATGAACTCAAGAAAAGGTAATCGTGAGGCATTTGTGATTTTGACAATTTTAAAAATGACTTTGGTTTTTTTTAGCAAATGAATAACTTTGGAATTTTTATCAATAAAATGGAGATATACTTTTTGTTGGAGACTCAAAATGCATATAATCTGAAAGGATATTTTAAAACACCCATAAATCTACCACCTCGAGATAACTGCTATTAAACATTCATGCTGCCGTTTCAGACATTTTTTCTATTGTTAAATGTTAAATATAAGTAAATGTAGATTTTTGAAACAAAACCAGAATCATAGCCTACATTCTATTTCATAATCTTTTTTCCTAATGATATATGATGAACATCACTCTATCATTCTGTCAATAAATATGAATCTATTAAGTTATTTTAAACATTTAGCATGATGTTTCATGCTATTATGTTGAAGCTTTGAGAATACCCATAAAATAGCCACTGTCCTTGCTACCCGAGTTGGGAACTATTTGAGATATAAGTATTACCTTCATTTTTGATGAGGCTGATATTAGACACATGTGCCAATAGCTGAAGACTGGTTTCCTAATATGGAACCTTATAGTTTTATAATCTCCTACCCAGCCCCAGGCAGTGCTGGGCAGCCAGGTCCTGCCCCTATGAAGGATCCCTGTGGGCCTCTCATTTCCCCAGAAATTGCAGAGAGGAACTGGCTAAGCATGCCCTGTTTACTCTTCCAAACTCACCAATTAGAAAAGTCACCCCTCTTTCCTATGAAAGAGTGAAAAGGGAGATAGCAAGGACTATGTTACAAGTGGACCTTCCTCCATATCAAAGGAAACATCAGAAATGGGGAAGGGGGGCTCCTGCGTGGCTCAGTGGGTTAAAGCCTCTGCCTTCAGCTCAGGTCATGATCTCAGGGTCCTGGGATCGAGCCCCACATCGGGATCTCTGGTCAGTAGGGAGCCTGCTTCCCCCTCTCTCTCTGCCTGCCTCTCTGCCTACTTGTGATCTCTCTCCCTGTCAAATAAATAAATAAAATCTTAAAAAAAAAATTGGGGAAGAACTCCCCCAAGGTATGGATGTACCATAATTTATGTAACCAGGCTTTGTGGGACCTTTGGTTTATTTCCAATCATTCCATTAGATCACAAATTATTTTGTGTGGACATGATTATTTCCCCCACGGGTACAGAAAGGGATGCTCGGGGTAGTTCCCTGTGTTCTCTGGGAATACATGAGCAGGGCTGGACCTGCACTTTGAATTCAAGTTCTCCCGACTCCAAAGTCCAAAATCCCACAACTACAAGCAGATTCAGAGATCACCCAGGCCAGTCCTTCAGGCAGCTTTGGGAAAGGCTTGGCAGTAAGTGTGGAACTTGCTGGGTCTTAACTACAGAGAGAACAACCAGAAGGTTAGCCAAGGGTGTGTAAAACAAATGTGGGACGGTCTAGTGCAGACCAGCTGCACCGATGCTGCAAGTAAACGATCCCAGCGGAAGGAAACTAGGTAGACAAGATTCTGTGAAGAGAGAACTTGTGCTCCGTGCCACTAGCCTCTCTAAACATGTCTGTTCTCAAAGCTTCTCTCTCTAGGACTGCCCTGCTTCACTTCGACTGATAGTGACCATGCCTTATCTTCACTTCCTGGAATATGACAAGAGAAATTACAGACATGTGTCTTCAGAGCCCAAGTCCCAGAGGCTTTTTACTGGAGACTTTGTCACAAACTATAAAATAGAGAAAGCAGCGCCCAGGTGTCAGTGATGAAATTCAGATGGCAGGGGTCGGCAGCCTTCTCCAGGCACCAGGCGTCTGATCTGAAGGCGGATGTTTCATTGACAGCAGATCCTTCTGGTGCGTCACATCCCACACCAACAGATTACTCTCGTTTTTCTAGTTTCTAGCCTAATGGTCTGCGGGGTGTGAGTAGTTTTTTCTTCTCTTTGTATCTCAAAGCCTTGCTATTATTCACTGTGCCTTGAGATATAGTCACAATATTGTTTTTTTGTTAAATGTGTGATGTACTTCCTTTAGCCAGTACCCAGACACCCTCAGACTTCTACTTTCTAAGGAGGGTGATCTTTTGAGTTGAGGAAAATGGGGATATATCTGTTTGTTTATATATATATACAAAGAAATATGTATACTTGTCTTCAGGGTCTTTTGTGATGAAAGGTTTATGTTTGGGGAACCTGGGTGGCTCAGAAGGTTAAAGCCTCTGCCTTCAGCTCAGGTCATGATCTCAGGGTCCTTGGATCGAGCCCCGCATCGGGCTCTCTGCCCAGCAGGGAGCCTGCTTCCCCTTTCTCTCTGCCTGCCTCTCTGCTTATTTGTGATCTCTCTCTCTGTGTCAAATAAATAAATAAAATCTTTTTTTTTTTTTAAAAAAGAAAGGTTTATGGTCACATAAGTAGCAAATAATCATTCATGCCATACCTCTTATTAGAGATTCAGTGTATGCATTAGGACATCAAAGGTCCTGAGAAGTCCTGCAATGCATATATATAATATGTATACACACATATATATAGTGTGTGTGTTTATATATATATATATATACACTATATATAACATAGTATACTATAATATATACTATAGTATATAATACTATATACTATATATTTTTTTAATTTTTTTAAAAGATTTTATTTATTTATTTGAGAGACAGAGAAAGTGAGAGAGAGCATGAGAGGAGAGAAGGTTAGAGGAAGAAGCAGACTCCCCGTGGAGCTGAGAGCCCGATGTGGGACTCAATCCCAGAACTCAAGGATCATGACCTGAGCCGAAGGCAGTTGTTCAACCAACTGAGCCACCCAGGTGCCCACTATATACTATACACTATATATGACTTCTCAGTATTATATACTATAGTATATTCTATATATAATATCTATAGTATACTTTAGTTTACTATACTTTAGTATTACTTTACTATACTAAAGTATAGTATATATATTATATAGTATATAGTGTTATATATAGTATATATATTTTATATAATATATATAGTAATATTCTATAAACTGAAGTATTACCTAAGTATTAAGATGAGTCCTTATATTAACCTAGAAAGTTGGTGGTCCTAGACATATATGAGATTCTTTCCTGTATAATTGCTAAGCACTCAGAATACAAAGCTATGATTCCAAATTTCATGTTCTTTGAAATCTACTGAAACATTTCCCCTCCATATCATCTCGAATTTTGCTTTTTAATGTTTACTGCTGATGCTCTACCATCTAAGAAATCCTATCTTCCCCAATTCTCAAATTCTACTCAGACAGTTGGCTCTACGGGGTTTTGAAGGTAGCAAAAAGTGTTATCTCCAGCAGCGTGTCTAAAATTGCACATATCATCTGTCCCTTGAAATTTGCTCTTCTCCTGTTTCGTTTATAAGTAAGTTGCACCACTGTTCACCAGGAATTCACTATTGACGCACTATTTGCCCAAGTCAGCTTTCTGAACAATATCTTTGGTTCCTTTACACCCCTCGCCATCCCCAATGAATCAGTTACCTGGTAAAATCTCCCAAATTTGTTTTTTTGATTCCATTCATTTATAGATTGAAACACGTCTTCCTAAAAACATGTGTTCAGGCCCTAAACCTCAGTACCTGTGAATATGAGCCTTTTTTAGAAATAGATGAGGTCTATTTTCAGACGCAATCAATTAAGATGAGGTCATTAGTGTGGGCCCTAAGCCAATGACTGGTGTTCTTCTAAAAAGAGAGAAGTTTGTGCATAGAGAAAAAGATGCACTGGGAGAACGCCACATAAGCATAGAGGCAGAGGTTGGAATTTACACACCAAGGAACACCAAATGTTGCATCCAACCACCAGGAGCCAGACAGCGGTAAGGAACAGCCTCCCCTAGAGCCTTCAGAGAGACAGAACGACTCTGACGGTTGCTTGATTTCATACACCTAGCTTCCAGAACTGTGAGGGAATCTATTTCTGTTGTTTAAGCCACAAAGCATGTGATGCTGTGTTATGGCAGCCCTAGGAAACTGATACGCATGCCAGAATCATTTTCCTGAATCAGGCTCCCCTCAGCTCCTCCCTGGATGGCTGACTACAAGTGCTGCCTATAGATCTGCCTGCTCCCACCCTGCCTCTGGGCTTCCCAGCCAAGTTCCATTCTGCACGTGGCACCTGAGTGATCCCGCTAGAATGCATGGAGACCATGTTCCTTCCCGGGGTAAAATTCAGTGTGCTCTTAAGATAAAGCCTCCACACTTTTTGACATAGCTTCTCAGCTCCCTGCCCCTCTGATTTAGCTCACTCTCTGTCCTGGGCTTGCAAGACACTCCCACTCCCCTAATTGAGGGCAGTCGTCTTCTCTGAGCTTTCAGAAGACTCTCCACTGGCTCAAACATTTCACATGATATTAGAGTTGCCAGTTTCTTTGTTTCTCTTCACTAGACAAGAAACGCCATGAAGAGAAGTCCTGGATCAGTCTTCATCGCCGTTGTTTTCCTGGTCAAAGCACAAGCAGATATATGAACGCTCACTCTATTAACTAATGCATCACTGCCTGAGGTAGGGCTGTGCAAACCGAGGCTTGGTGTTTGCATGCGCTCTCAGGGGAAATACCATGGAATTGTTAGTATTATAGCGATCCTTGAATAGTCTGTATTTGTTGCCAGGACTGAAACATCTTCACAACAGTTCTTCGAGGGGGTGTTTGCTTTATTATCCCTCTTTGCAGATGGAACAACTAAGGCACAAGAGGGTTAAAGAGACCTGCCTGTGGTCCTACCACTAGACAGTCGCTGGACCCAGGCAGCTGGACTTGACATTTCACACTAAGCTCCATTTTCCCAGGACACTTCAGGTCAAATATTCAAATCTGTTTTGGACCATGTTATCAGAAGGTCATATGCCATTATTTTTTGTTTTCTGTGTATAAAGAAATGGGCATTGTCCATATACCTCCCGCACAATGCTTTCCTGAAGCCTAGATAGCAAAGTTCAAGGTCTGACTTAATCTTCACTCAGTATCATTAAGTGAGGACCTTCTGTGCCCCCCGCACTATGACAGACACGGGATGTACAGACATAGTCTCAACCAGGCACTGGCTGTGTAGCTCGAAGTCAGACAGGGAGATAGGCAAATAGAAAACATTGTAGTTCAGTGTGATTAATGTAATCAGGGATTCATATCCACGGTAAAGAGGTAGTTCTGGGAGGGCTGGGCTCATTCAATCCGGAAAAGCTTCCGGCTGCTGAGTTGTATGAGATGGTAGAATGTTTCCCAGTGGGAAGGGCAAAGACTTGGGAGATACTACAGTGCTTTCTTCTTCTTGTGTTATCAATTCTAAGCAGTTTCGTACTATCAGAACAGAATAAAGAGGGCAGAGAATAAGCCAAGGGAAAAAGTCTGGAGCTGGAAAATAATGAGATATCAATATTTTTCTAGGAAACCTGGATTTGACCAGGGCAGTGATATCACTACTGAAAAATATAGTGAAGAGAAGAGACACAAAGAGTTTTGCTTTAAAAAGAGCACGTGGGTGGTCTCTGCATTATAAAAAGTATGTTTGTATTACATGTACATATGTGTATTTCTTCTGTGCCTGTATTTTTATGGGGTTATTTATATGTATGCAGATATGCATATACTTCTACTACGATTCAGTTGAACTGTAAGGTATTGCCATTTTTATAGGTCAAAAAATGGCCCAATATCACAATTTCACAGTTGGGCTTAAATTTATCGTGTGGTGGATTATACAGCCGAAAGCTTTAGGTGTGAATCTCATTGTCTTGGTTTGAGTTCTCTAGAACCAGACTCTGACACACGATTCAAAGTCGAGGAGTTTATTTGACAAGTGAAGAGTGTGCTTGCTGGGGAATATGACATAGACATAGGAAGACCAACAAAGGGTACATTGTCAAGGAATGACAGGAAACAAAAGCTTGATCTCACTGAGGAAATGTGGAAACACAGATGCTCTTCGCAGGAGTGCGTTAACTAAGGGTGAGGAGCTGAGGTATTTATACTCCTACATCCATCAGTGATTGGTTGAGGGCTGTTCCCGAGGGGGTTGTTCATTTCAGGCACTTCTTGCTGAGCGACAGGCAAAGTGACTTTCCAAGCTTCAGAGAAAATCTCCCATGAATTAGGACCAGAGACCGGTAGTTGGAAGTCAGCCAGGCTACATTAAAATGAAGAGGCCCCTAGGTAACAAACCCATTCTTACCTGTTACTAGCTAAAGAGCTCCGACCTCGTCCTTTAATTTCTTGAGGCTCATTTTTCTTATGAGTGAAATGGGGACAATAGCTATTTCGCCTGGTTATATAGGCTGAATTGTGTCCCTTCAAATTCATAATGTGACTGTATTCGGAAATAGGGTTTTTAAGGAGATAATCAAGGTAAAATGAATCATACGGTGTATGGGGGGGTTAATCTGATATGCCTGCCATCCTTATAAGAAGAGATTAGGACTCAGATATATAAAGAGGGGTGACCACATGAAGATACAGAGGAGGACCGCTGTCAACAAACCAAAAAGAAAGACCTTAAAAGAAATGAAACCTGCTGACACCTTGATTTCAGACTCCCAGCCTCCAGAATTGTGAGAAAATGAATTTCTGTTGTTGAAGCTTTCTGACCTATGACACTTTGTGGTGGCAGCCTCTAATGTCCCAGGGGAGGATGAATATATTTTACTAATCATTTACTGTGATTTAGACAAGTTCTACTAATGTAGTACATTTTGAGTTCATAAACACCAGAAAACATAGCCATCTCAAAATCTGAGAAACAATTTCACTTTTCACTTAGCCTTCCTTATGACTGAGCTTTCTCCCGGAGAAGTCTGCTAGGTAAGTTGTGTGAAGCGAGAACACTGAACTCCATGGGATAAGCTCTTAGAATTGGGAAGTAAGATATGTCTCTCCGTAGTGTTCCTTCCAGTCAAAAACAGCCCACTTATCACTGATAATATTTCTGCTGTTTCATCCAAGGAAGATGTCAGAAGCAGGGTCACCTGTGTGGCCTATAGAGAAAGCGAGCGTGGTTTCCATGGTGCCCCACAAAGAATTCTGGATTGCTACCGTAGCAAGAGAAGTTCAGACTACAAGGATAGCTGACTGCCCTGCCTTGATGCCTAAGAAAAGGTGAATTCAGGTTTCTCAGGATGATCAAAAAGAGTCCTGAGTCACACAGGTTCACCCCTGGCAGAAAGACCAGGTAGGTGTGTCCTTGCACCTTAAAATACCTCCCTTGCTAGTGTCTGAAATGCCACCGCTATCAACACGTTCCTCTGTGTTAGGTATTTCTCCTCTCTTTAAACTGGAGTATAATTATATAGGGTAAAATACACAGATCTGAAGTATAGAATTTGATGGGTTTTGACAAATGTATACATCCATGGAACCAATAGCCCACTCAAAATAATAATACAATTCTGTCACCCCAGAAAGTTCCCTCCTACCCTTTTCCATTCATCTTTCCCTGACAACCATTGTTTTCATTTTTATACCTACAGATCAATTTTGCCCGATCTTAGAATTCTTAACAAAATCATACAATATATATTCTTTTGTGTAAGGCTTTTAAAATTAAACACGGTATTTTCAGGATTCATTTATGTTGCTACATGTAACAGTAGTTTGTTCTTTTAAATGCTGAATAACATTCCATAGTATCATATGTCACCATTTCTTTGTTTTCCTGTTGGTGAACATTTGAGTTGTTTCTATTCTTTTCCTTTCTTTTTTGCTATTATGAATAAAGCTGTCATGAACTTTCTTACACAGGTCCTTTTGTGGACACATGCTTTCATTTTCTCAGGGAATGTTAATTGGAATAATGTTTCACAAAAGAAGATATACAAATGCCCAATAAACACATATGAAGATGTTCAACCTCATTAGTCCATCGAAGGGATACAAATTAAAATCACTGTGAGATACCTCTACATCTTCTTAGGATGTCTACATCCTATTTTGCAAATACTCTGTTAGAATGGGCAAATCAATCTGGAAAGAGTGTTCTTTTAAGTTTGTAATGTTTTTGTTAGGAAAGTTTAAATGCACATCAGTAGAAAGATAGTATAATGAACTATCACCTAGTTCATTGTAGGTGATATCACCTACCCATCCCACAAATTCAACAATTATCAACAGTTTGCCATAATTATTCTGTGTCATTTTTCAACAACAACCAATACTTCAATTCTCCAACACCAACTGAGTGACTTCCAACTCAATTTGATTCTGATATTAGCCACCCGGAATAAGCATAGACCCTGCAAGTCAAAGACGCAGCCCAATGTTAACCATTGGTGATTAAACTCAATTTCCAGCCCCTTTTCCCTTCCTAAAGGTTGGAAGTGGAGCTGAAAGTTCTAACCCTCTAATCATATGGTTGGTTCCTTTGGTGACCAGCCCCCATTGTGAAGCTATCTAGGGACACCACCATGAATCACCTCACTAGCATAAATTCAAGTGAGGTCGAAAGGGGTTTCTTTTGTGAAGAACAATCCTATCACTCAAGAAATTCCAAAAATTTTAGGAGCACTCATCCAGAAACAAGAGACAAAGACCAAATATGTATTTATTGTACTGTGTACCCCAACTATGCCTTATTTGCATATTTATCAATTGTTCTATTTCTTTATTTTGCTCTAGTATTTTAAAGAGAATCCTTTACATCACATTATTTTACCCTTACATAATGACATTTCATACATAACCAAAATACTGTTTTCATATTTAGTGAACAATGATAACTTAATATCATGCAATTCTCTCTCCCTATTCAGAGTTCTCTAACCATCTCAAAACATCTTATGGTAGGTTTGCACATTGCATCTGGTTACATTTTTAAGTCTTTTTTTCTTCTAGAAGACTTCCCCTCCTATCTCCCTCCTTTTCCACGCCATTGACTTATTAAAGAAATCGGGTCAGCTGTCCAAAGAATCCACATTATATTTTTTTCCTGATAGTATCATGTTAGTTTTCCTTGATCTCTGTCTTTTCTTCAAACAAGAGGATTGAGCTAAAAGACTCAGGTTTGTATGTAATATTTTTAAAGCAAAGATGCTTTATAGGTGGTGTCATTTTTTTGGAAAGCATTTTATTTTTAATTTTTATTTTTTAGGGTCTATCATGCTTTTTAGTTCTGGAAATTGCAACAGTAAATACCTTATGTCATAGTCTTGCCATTAAAGATCTTACAGTCTCTTAGGGGAGAAAGGTATGGGGGAAGAAAAATAATTTCCCCTCGACCCTTCCAGGTTCTTAGCTGAGACACTCCTGCAATAAAAAGACAGATTAGCTGAAGAAAAACAAACAAGTTTCATAATACGTTTACCTCCTGTATACATGGGAGATATGCAGGAAAAGCAGTAAGTGTCTGAAATGGCCCAGACCAGATCATAGTAAAAATCATTTTCTACAAAAGCAAAAACAGCATGTTGGGGATTAGGGCACCACTTATGGGAGGTTACCAGAGAGCACAGTAAACAAAAGTAGGATTGTAATGAAGATTTAAGTCCTTGCAATCTGCATTGGTAAGGGTCTCTAGAGATTTGGTCACCCCTCTTCCTGGTACAGTGAGGGAGACACCCTATGAATGGAGATTCTGCTAATACATGTACATGTCTCTTACAAAAGGTGACTTCTATCTGGTTATCAGAGCTTCCCCTCTGTCTGTAGTTTCTTAAAAACAACTAGCTTAAAATAATCCTTGATGCTGAAGAAGCATATTTTGAGGTGACGAATTCTGATCCCCTCCGGCATGTAAACCAATCAATATAATAGTATAAAGGCCATGGAGGATTGGGTGTGGATATAAATTCTGAAGGGGCATCAAGGCTGCACGAGGAAGTGATAAATGAACTGACTCTGGAAGAAAATGTAGATTTTGCTAGTCAAAGGAAAGAATGTGGAGAAGTTTCTTCTTTTCCTGGACAGCTGAGGGTGCATCAGTCCCAGCTGCCTGATGTCCCACCATGGCTGACTCCCTCAGGCCCTTTTTGCTTATTAATGCTTAGAGGAGTAACTGTAGCACATGCATGCTCAAAGGAATCAATAAATGAATGGCAGGTCCAGTTCTGGAAGACTCTAAGAGTGATTCAAAGAAAAAAAAAAAACTGCTTAGAAGTGCTAGAGCAGAGAAAGGACAACCAAATGTCACCTCACTGCAAGCTGTGGCCCTTGATTCAATTTTCTCACCTGCATATGGAGTCCAGAGACCAGGTATAAGACCGTTACAAAATACTGACTTTCAGCTCTTGTTTGTACATGATTCCACCAAAGTGAGACTTAGGTACCGCTTTTCAAAAAATTTCCAGGTGATTTTAAGGCATCTGAGTTTGCAAATGTAGGAGAAGGGGTAGGATCCCCCCATCCCCCAAACCAAGAACTTTTCCTCTACTATCTTATATTCAGTAGCCGGGGTCTATGAATTGAACCAAGAAAGGATAGATTAACAGGAGAAAAGGTTAATTTTACATGCATATGGAGGCTTCACAGAGTAGAAGTAAAAACCACAAAGAAGTGGTTAGACCTAGGGGCTAATATATCATCTTAACAAAGAGTAATACAGCACGGAGGAGAGTAAAGGACAACAGGGATGGGGCTTCGAGGGAGGGAGCTAAGTTATGGGAAGGGGACTAAGAAAGTAAGGTAAATAAGAGTTGATT
>CM052800.1:10339463-10462032 GCA_028533885.1 Nasua narica | reverse complement strand
GGGGGGTGCGTCTCTCCTGGCAGTTCTTGAATGGCACAACTGATGTTTGCCTTAGTGACTTTCTTGGTTGCAGGGGCCACTTGGCATGGTGCTTCCGAGAGTGGGTGTCGGAATAACATAAGTGAATTCTCACTGCAGCTCAGTCTCCCACTAACTCAGTGATCTTGGATGAGTGATAGCCTATCTGAGCCTTACATCTCTCCTCTCTAAAAGGGGATGATGGGATAACAATGCCCACTTCCTAAGACTGTCATAGGACTAAATGAGAACACACACAATGTGCGACACAGTGCCCACTCATGGCAAACGCTGCAAAATGGTGGCTTTCGTCCTGTGGTCAATGCCCCTTTTCGATTGACAGTTTTCCCTTATATATACTCAGCTAATACGTTGGATTGTGTTTTCATTTTTTAATTCTAAGTAAGCCATCATATTCCAGATATGGGAGTGGGTGGGCCACTTCCTGTTTGTTAACTGCACCACCCTGGAAGACCACCATCCCCTTCCCCTTGAGTCACCACCTAGCTTCCAAAGCATGAACCCTCAGGCTCCTACCACTACCGTCTTCCAAAACTCCACCACGCCCTGGATCTTGGGTCATTATCCAATTTCACCATTACCTTAAGCAGAATCCTATAAATAGCAAAAATGGATGGATCCAATTTTCTTACAGGACAGGCAATGGAAAGAAAAATGTGTAATCAAATTAGGTTCCAGTAGATGACAAGCTCAGTTTTAAAACCACTGAAACTCATGCATCAAAATTCACATATAGCAAAATAATTAGGATTATGTCTCAGACTTTAACATAGCAGAAGGTGAAACGAAGGAGCTGATATGAAGACTTTAACGGCAAAAGAGAACTGCCTTCAACATTTTAGGCTCAGAAGAACACATTCCTCACAAGAGAATGTGATCTAAGATCTGGGTCACTGACCACATTGACTGCTGAAGCTGACACACTGTAGAATTCTAAGGCAACACTGTTGCCATTTACGTGGTGACTAAAAAGGATATCGAAATTCTAACTTGTCTTAAGAAATATATAGTTATAATAAATACTCCAAAAGCAAAATTAAAGTCACTCAGTGACTGGGAGACAGGTGGTAACACATATACATCCTGGAACAGGAAAAGTATATGACGACTCCAAGTTTTCTTTTAAAATAAAACAAAGACATGCTAGTGGTCAGTGTGTAGATAGCCTATATATTTCCAAGAGAAGTTTGCATTTAATGTGCTTTTGTCAATATTCCAACCACTTTCCTGCATGCTGAAATGTATTTTGCATTTTTTAGAAGAAGCTGCAGAGTTCATCAATACTGTATGGTAGTTATAATCAGACTGGAAAAATACCCCAACTATGCTGACCTTTGGCTTCTCCCTAAATGACTTTGGGGAGCAAGAGAAATGACAAGAGAACACATTTACATCAAAAACACCATAGAACAACTCTATTAGTCAGGGTTTTTCAGAAACAATCAATAAGAGATATATAGATGAGGATATATAGATATAGATCCCATTGATTCTGTTTTTCCAGTGAACACTAACAAATATATTTACAGCCCTGTCAGGAAAGAAGAGTTAATGTTTCAGATGAAGTCTGAAGGAAATCTGTTGGAGAATTTTCTCTTACTTGGAGAGGTCAGGGGTTTGTTCTATTTAGGCCTTCAACTGATTAGATGAGACCCACCCACCTAATGGAAGACAATCTGCTTTACTCAAAGTCCACCAACTTAATGATATTCTCATCCAAACACACCCTTGCAGAGACACCCAGAATAATGTTTGACCAAATATCTGGGTATCCCATGGCCCCTTCAAATTGATACATGAAATTAGTGATCACAGCAACCTACTTGTAGAGCATGTCCTTGGGTGAGAACACATTCAACCCAGTCTTCCCTGCAGACATCAGCATGGAAGCTCAGAACAGACTCCTCAGCTTGGGTGACATGAAGAATTCATCAAGGGAAGATGTTCTTGTAAGTACTAAATTTAGAGATGTGGCAGAAGAGAAGGGCAAGAGCAAATGTTCCTTTAGTCTACAGCAGACATATTTAAAATCTTGGAATTTGTTTCTTCAACTGTAAAAGGAACGTAAGACGGTAGTACCCATCTTCCTTCTCTGGGTTTCGGCCAGATCCATTCGGAATCATCACACATCTGAGAGAACATTTTAGAAGGATGCTTGACCAACCTAAAATGAGAGGTAGATTGGTAATGATAGTGTTGAATTCAACAACCATGGACGTCGCTTGTGTGAACACACAGTAGGGCCTCAGATAACTGCAGGGTGAGTTTCTGCTGAAGAGAATAGCTTGAGCAAAAACATAGGAACAGGAAGCACAGTTTGGAGCAGAAGGTACAATTTGAGGACTCTTCAGAGCAAGGTCTCTAACATAGACTGGGCAAGAGGACCCACCCCGGGGCACCTGAGTGGCTCAGTGGGTTAAAGCCTCTGCCTTCAGCTCAGGTCATGATCTCAGGATCCTGGGATCAAGCCCCGCATCCTACTCTCTGCTTGGCGGGGAGCCTGCTTCCTCCTCTCTCTCTGCCTGCCTCTCTGCCTACTTGTGATCTCTCTCTCTCTGTCAAGTGGATAAATAAAATCTTAAAAAAAAAAAAAAGGACCCATCAGGCTTGGGAAAATCATACTACAAATTCTACTAGTATATATAATTATTTTTATTTAGAAAAAAATTTTACAGTTACAGAAAAGTTGCAAAGATAGTACAGAGAGTTCTCCTATGCGTTTCACCTGGTTTCACCTACTATTATATCTTACATAATCATATCACAATGATCTAAGCCAGGAAACTAATACCGATACAGTACTATCAACTCATTCATAGACTGAATTGGAATTTTGATTTTTCTACTAACATCCTTTTTCTGGTCCCGGATCCAATTTAGAAATCTACATTGATTTAATCGCCATGTTTATTTGGTGTTATCCAGTCTATAAGAATTTTCTGTCTTTGTTTTTCATCTTTGAAGGCTACTGGTCACTTACTTTGTAGAATGCCCCTCAGTCTGGGTTTGTCTGATGTTCTCTTGTGATTCGACTGAGGTCATGCGTTTTTGGCAAGAACTTCACAGAGGTGATGTGCCCCTTTCTGTACATTATATTCAGTACATAGATGTATATACTATATACATGATGCCAACGTGTCTGGTTACTGGTAATGCTACCTTTGATCACCTGGTTGAGATGGGATCTGCCAGATCCACTGTAGAGTTATTAATTTTTTTAATATTTACTTTAGTTATTTGAGAGAGAGGGGTTGGGGGAAGCACAGGAGAGTGAGAAGGAGAAGCAGACTCCCCACTGAGTGGAGAGTCTGACATGGGGCTTGATTCCAGGAGCCCGATATCACAGCCTGAGCCAAAGACAGATGCTTAACCAACTGAGCCATCAAGGCACCCCGAGTTGTTAATTTTTTTCCAGCAATTAAAAAGTTTATGATGGGGAGAGAGTTTGAAACTCTACATATAGCCTATTCTCACCCTACCTTGGCCCTGTAAGATTAGCATACACCGCTAGCCTCTTCCTGCAACAGTAATTGTTGTGGTATTTGCCTAATGGTGATTTTCTAATTTCATCAAAATATAAGAGAGGAGGTTAGGTTTATTAATATTTAATTGGGTTTTCACGGTTGCTTTTGTCGGGTCTGTAAATCAAGATACATATATAGGATTTAAAAATAATAAAACTGCTGATCTGCCCAACTCCAAATTTGATATTATCAAGAAAGCTATTTAAAATAAGAATTTTTGGGCTCCTGGGCGGCTCAGTCATTAAGTGTCTGCCTTTGGCTCGGGCCATGATCCCGGGGTCCTGGGATCGAGCCCCATGTCGGGCTCCCTGCTCAGCGGGAAGTCTGCTTCTCCCTCTGCCACTCCCCCTGCTTGTGTTCCCTCTCTCGATGTCTCTCTCTCTGTCAAATAGATAAATAAAATCTTTAAAAAAAATAAAATAAAATATGAATTTTTATGTCCATTATCAATAACCATAAACTTCTTCTTGAGTACATATTGCATGCATGAGCTTTTCCAGGGTAATTTTTCAGTCTTGACAACTATGATAATCAACTATATAAATAAATTGGACTTAAAACCTAGTTTTTAAATACTATATCTCTATGTTAAACTATGATTCACCAAACCTATTGTTATCACAAGCATTTATCTATAATAACTTTAGTAAGATTTCTCCCAAATTGTCATTCATAGTGTTATTTATTTCATTTTTATTTGATCTTTTAAAACTCCTAATCTAGGAATAGTTAGCATTCAGAAACAAATAAAAAGTAAATAAGTAAAAGACATTCTTTGTGGTCATTCATTCAATTTGTTTTCCTAATTAGGATGTATAAGCAAAAGATTTTGGAGCCCCTTTGTTTTCTTGGGTTTTCTTGAATAAGTAAAATTTCAAAAATGTTTCTAAAAGTTGCCAACTTTTCAGTTTTTCCTTTAAAAATCCTGTATTATTTACTGTTGCTATTGTTTACTAAAATAAAGAACATCTCAATATTGGAAAGTTAAGGAGGATATAATCTTAGAATAAAGTAACAACCCTTGTAATGGAATACATTTAGGTTCGCTTAAAACCCATGTGATAATCTTTCTTACTGTTCACTGGGGAAACTTTCTAGAAGACCCTAGTATTATATAGGTTGAATTGTGTGCCCCCTTGAGAAAGATAAGTTGAAATCCTAACCCCTAATACCTTAGAATGTGACCTTGGAAATATTGTCATTGCAGATATAATTAGCTACATTAAAATGAGGTTATACTGGAGTAGGGAGGGTCCCTAATCCAATGTGACTGGTGTCCTTATAAGAAAACAGCCACATGAAGACAGAGACACAAGAGGAGAACACTGTGCGAAGACAAAGATTGGAGAGATGCATTTATAAGTGAAACAATGCCTGGGGCTACAGAAACTAGGAGAGAGAGGAAGACAGATTCTCCTTCAGGGAGCACTGCTCCAAAGCCAATCTCGTCTACGCCTTACTTTTGGATTTCTAGCCTCCAGAACTGTGTGTGTGTGTGTATGTGTGTGTGTGTGTAATGTACTATAAATAAAGTTTTTATATATTTATGTATATAAATGCATGCACGTATAGTTATGCATCCCTAGGAAACAAATGCATTCAATAATTAGCAATATTTGGGGAGAATGTGGGTTATACTATATTGTGTAAATTCCATAGTGGGTTTATGTTTCTTTGACCCTTAGAAGATTTCTGAACAGAGACGTGGTAGGCCAGAATCCAGCTGTAGTAAAATTATTTGGCCATTGGGGTGTAAAATAGATTATAAAATGAGGTGCTTACAAGTGGAGACCATGGTTAGAAGAGGACTGCAAAAATATGCATAGGACTATCAAGACCCAGCCATGAAAAGGGGCGTCCCTGAGAAGGAACAGATAGTCCCAAGATTAGAGAAAGAGTGGATTTTTTTTTTTAATTAGAAAAAAAGAATGGTACTCAGAATTGTCAGAATGTTTATTGGATAGGAAAGAATTTCTAATATTGTTCAAAAGCCTTAAAATTGGTTCTGCCTTTAGAACTTAGAATCCCATTCATGGGAATCTCTCCCATGGTGGTCACAAAAGTGCGTCTCTCAGGTCTCTGAACGCCAGGAGTGTAATTGACAGACGTCCCAGCTGCTGCTCTTGAAAGCCACCATTGCCGCCCAGCTGAGACCACTTTTACCATGGGCTGCTGCCAGTGGCTCCACTCAACAGGGATGCAGGGGCGGGAAGCTCCTACAAGAAAATGCAGGACTCTTCTCATGGGTGACTTTGGTCTGAGTAACCTCATTCGACTTCTGACATTTTCTTAGAACTGCACGTCGCTTAAGACTCTTCTACACAACGTTCCTCCCTTCCCTTCTCCTTTGTAGGGATTAGATCTACATCGTGATGGCACAACTCTGCCAGCAACCCCAGCTCCCTCCCCATTTTCCCCAGGCACTTCCCCTAATAAATCTCTTGCATTTCTAATCTTGCCTTGTGTCTGCCTCTCAGAAAACCTGGCCTAAGGTATCTCTAAAGGAGGTATTAAGAAATAGTGCTGGAAACTTCAAATGAATATTCATCACGGTAGTTTTCAAAAGAGTGAAAAAGGAGAAATTTCCTAAAAATCTAATAAGAGGAAAACGATTATATCAGTTGTGGTATCTCCATAAACTAAAATATCATGCAGTTATTTAAAATTGTGTTTTTAAGATTAATGATAAGAGAAAAAGGTTTTATATACATATACCTATATATATAATATTAAGTAAAAAGATACAAAATGAGCCTGGGTAGCTCAGTGGGTTAAAGCCTCCGCCTTCGGCTCAGGTCATGATGTCAGGATCCTGGGATAGAGCCCACATTGGACTCTCTGCTCGGCAGGGAGCCTTCTTCCCCCTCTCTCTCTGCCTGCCTCTCTGCCTGCTGGTGATCTCTCACTCTCTGTCAAATAAGTAAATAAAATCTTTAAAAAAAAAAGATACAGAATGTTAAATATAAGCTTTTCACAATCATATTTCAAAATAGTTTATGTATGCATAAACTAGGAAGAAATATGGCAAAATGTTAGTGATGTTTTCCTGGGTGACAGAATTTCCCCTCGATTGTCTTTTAATTTTTAAAACTTTCTATAATGATTATTACTATAATTATAAATGGAAAACCACTTTACAACTTAGCAAATAGATTCCTCCTTCAGTTTTATTTAAATATGATATATAAAATATACAGTATATCTGGGGGATTTTTCTGTTTTACTGCTTACATTTTCAAGTGATCTCTCACTTAATTCCTCTATGCAACTCTTGATGAGTTCTTGCGTAGCTCTCTCAGGGAAAGGGCATTGGCATTTCAGAAGAAACAAGTCAATAAAAGAGCGTGGTATGGTGATCGCAAGAAGAAATGACCTGTAGAATCATGTTCACTGTTATGGGAAGGCGTCCTAGTTCCCAAAGATTGGAATGAATTACTTTGCACTCCCAATGTCCTCAGCTTATATCTTGACCACTCGGCAGTCCTCATTGCGAATCACATCCTAGGTACACACGTTCTTTTGGAAGCACTTCGAGGGCATGCATTTTGGGTCTCTCTCGATACTTCCTGCCTGGTTTCAACCATAGAGAGCACCTGATTATGGCCTGGATCTTCGAACTGAATCATCTGTCACCCATAAAGCAACCTAAAATTTTTTTCTTAACCAGTGGGACCAAAAATAGCATTTGTTTTAAAACAATATCATTTTCACACCCTTTCTGTTATTTTATATCAGAAAGTGTAGGTGGATAGTCTTTCATGTGGCTATGCTTGGATAATTCTTCTGGAATCTGGAGTTTCTTTCCTTCCTTCCTTCCTCCCTCCCTCCCATCCTCCCTCCTTCTCTCCCTCCCTCCCTCCCATCCTCCCTCCTTCTCTCCCTCTTTCCCTCCCTCCCTTCCTCCCTTCCTTCTTTCCTTCTTTCCTTCCTTCCTTCCTTCCTCCCTCTCTCCTTCCTCCCTCCTTCCTCCCTCCCTCACATCCTCCCTCCTTCTCTCCCTCCCTCCCATCCTTCCTCCTTCTCTCCCTCCCTCCCTCCCATCCTCCCTCCTTCTCTCCCTCCCTCCCTCCCATCCTCCCTCCTTCTCTCCCTCCTTCCCTTCCTTCCTTCCTTCTTTCCCTTCCCTCCCTTCCCTCCCTTCCTTTCTTCCTTCCCTCCCTCCTTTCTGTCTCTCTCTCTCTTTCTTTAAGATTTTATTTATTTATTTGACAGAAAGAGACACAGTGAGAGAAGGAACACAAGCAGGGGGGATGGGAGAAGGAAAAGCAGGCTCCCTTGGAGCAGGGAACCCAATGCAGGGCTAGATCCCAGGAGTCTGGGATCATGATTTATTTCCCATCTTACATGAAAATATTTATTTATTTACTTTGAAAAAATAGGTATTTATTTATTTGTCAGAGAGAGAGAGAGAGAACAGAAGCAGGGGGAGCAGCAGGCAGAGAGAGAAGCAGGCTTCCCACTGAGCACAGAGCCTGATGCAGGACTCAATCCCAGGACCCTGGGATCATGACCTGAACCAAAGGCAGACACTTAACCAACTGAGCCACCCAAGCATCCCATGTGAAAATGTTTTAACCAATAAGTCTAGAGTAGGTGTAACTTCTTATTCAGTAGGACCAATCAGCATAATGTTATCAGTATAATGGACCTGTGTAGTGTTATGTAGAAAGGAAAGGTGATCGAGATCCCTAAATCACTAAATTATGACGTAAAGCTGGAAAGCTGATGTAGAGGTGAGGTAGGACAGTGAAGCTGCCTTGTTGGGCATGTCACTCAAAAGCAAACTGTGTCGGGGGGAGGGGGTCTTTATTGACAAGTATAGAGGACAAAGCATTTGCCAGATCAAGAGTGTGTAAGTCCCAGGTGATGTGCTAATTTGCTCAAGCAATGGAATTATATCTCATACAATTGGAGTCACCACCTGATTAAGCTCATAGTAATCCACGTCCTTCTCCGAGTTCCCTGTCTTCTGCACAGGCCAGATATGTTGAATGGGGGCGTGGTGGGATTCACCACGCGGTCATCTCTCAAGTCCTTGATGGTGGCACTAATCTCAGCAAACCCTCCAAGAATACAGCGTTGCTTTTGTTTTTACTATTTTCCTGGGTGGACACAGTTCTAGTGACTTCCTCTTGGTCTGTTCTAGCATGATAGTCCTCAGTCCGCCGGCCAGGGAACCAATGTGGGGATTCTGCCTGGTACTGAGTATGTCTGTTCCAATGATGCATCAGAACCAGGGAAATAATCACAGAATCGTTCAGACACCCAGGGCCCACTAGGAGAGGGACCTGAGCTAAAACTCCATTGAGCACCTGCACTCCGTAAACCCCTGCTCTGAGCGGTGAACCACAGTGACGTTTTGGGTCTCCTGGAATCAGTGTCAGTTCAGAGCCAGGGTCCAGTAGTCCCCAAAGGTCTGATTATTTTCTTTTCCCCAATGCACAGTTATAGATAGAAGGCCATAGGTTCTTTTGGGGGAAAGTTGAGAGAAAGATGAACGGAATAATTTTTGGCAGTGTATCAGGGTCCTTCTTCAAAGGGACCCAACCTCCCTCTCATTCAAAGTGTTTTGGGTCTGTAAAGTGGCTCGACTCTTCAATTGATTGAGGAGCCATGGCTTTCTGTTTTTAAGATTCAAGTTATACTCTTCTTCACTTAGCCTAGAACTTGTCCGCTTACACAGATCAGGTAAGAATTTAGCAGACTTCCCGTTTATTTCACTTCTGGGAAATCCACGATCAGCTAGTCAATGCTGCAGCTATCCATGAGTCAAACTGTAACTCACACAGGCATATGTCACTGGCAAGTGATTTGACTCTGCTTTCCATCAGAGTAATCACATCCACCTTGCCTTTGGCGACCGAGTGCCTCCGTTTGACCCGTGTCGCCCCGGGATCCAGTTGTGCCCACCGAATTTAGGTTTCTTGGTTTAGTGACTGACCTCACCCATTGTGGGGTCAGAACTAGGGAGAGTAATGATCGCAGAGCTCTGCAAAGTCACTGGCATTCCACTCATAGGTTTCCTTCAGTCATTGTGAAAGGTGTCTTGTGGCCCCCTGTCCCCTGCCATGTTGGTGAGTAGGTCTTAAATGACAAGTCCACTCCCAATCTCTGTAAGCCTTTGGATCCCTCCATCTACAATGAAACAAGCAGGTATTTCCAGCTACCTCACTGTGGGTTCCCTTTTGCTCCATGTTTCAGCCAAGGAACCAAACTGTTAGAGTCCTTTCTAACTCCTCAAGCTGCCGCATGCAGAGTCTCTTCTGAGTGAGCCCAGTTTGTTCTGACCCGACTTTCCATTCCTTCCACCACTATCCCATACCCTTAATATCTATTCCTACACATGTTCCCAGATTTCTCCCCATATAAGTTGGAAAACTCAAGCGGTTATTTTGCAGTTGAGTGAGTGTCCTCATAGGTCACACTTTGTACCTCACCTTTAAGGGCCTTCTGGGACTTGAGTCTAGTTACAGGTCTAGAAACAAAGAAGGGTAGTGAGTAGGGGGTTAATTCTGAGGAGAATCAGTATTGTCTTGCATAACAACTGCCTCCGGGGAGGTCATTGCTGTTTCCTCAGTTGACAAGGGTTAATCCCCTCAGACCATGGAGAAGCAGTGCACCTCCAGAATGCAGAGACATGTTTCACTAATAAAGAAGACTTATTCAGAATTTGGGGGCTCAATGTCCCCAGCCTTATCAGAGTTCTCCCGCATATCCTCATTTCGACTTTCAGGATTCCAGTCTTCCCAACCAGTGTCCTCACTTTAATAATAAACACGCTATGAACACACAGAAACTTTCAGGCCATTTATTTAGTGCTGGAGCTAAGAATTTGAATCCCTGAGCTGATCCCTTACTTTCCCCACTTTGTTCAGCGACATTAGGAACAACTGATCAATCTTATTATATTTGTTAGTTGGACAGAAGTGTTTAACAGTATCGTATACATAGTCACTCAGATTGTTGCTTCTTTTAAGTGGGTTATTAGGAGTACCCATTGGTGATATTGTGTATGTCTCTATTGCAAGATCATGCCTTTGACTGTCAGCTCTCTTTACTACCATGAATAGAGTCATTAGCATCTTTAAATCTGATCATATTAGAAAGCCTATTCCAGAAACTACACTTCAGGAACTTATCCTCAAAACTGTTCCTCTAGAACCATTCTTAATTCCAAAATCTGTCTTAGTCCCATTCTCCAGAGAAACAGAGCCAATAGAATGCTTATTTCCATCTCTGTCTCCATCTCTAACTCATAAGGGACTTACTGCAAAGAATTGACCTCATGTGATTTTAAGGGCTGACAAATCCCAAGATCTACGGGTAATCAGCAAACTGGAGACCCAGAAAGCCATTGTTTCAGTTCCAGTCTGAAGCCTGGCTTGAGACCTAAAAGAGCCAATTCAGCTTTAATTCAAAGGCAGGAAAAATTCTTCCTTACTTGTGGGAGGGTCAAGTTTTTTCTTTTTAGACCTTCAACTGATTGGATGAGGCCCATCCACACTGGAGGGTCATTGACGGAGGGCAATCTATTCTACTCAATCTAGCAATTCAAGTGTTCATGCCATCTAAAAACACCCTCACAAACACAACCAGAATAATGTCTAACTGAATAGCTGAGTATCCTCTTGGCCAATCAAGTTGATACATGAAATTAACCATCACAGTCCCCAACTCTTGTGTAGTACCTGATACATCATGATGCCAACAAATGTTTATTCAATTGAACTGAGCATACAGGACACTGTGTATATAAAATATTAGTCCATTTTGAAATTAGGTTGTAACCGATAAAACTTCTCACAACATATGTGTTTTGAAATGATTGGCACATATCCATAGATGCATCCGGACTTAGCTTCTCATGACGTGCTAGGTACAAGAGACCACGTGGGTGTTAGTTTCTCTTCAGAAGACTCAACACCTTTTGGTCTAGTTAATGAGTCAAAGAAAAAGTTGACATATAGACTGGGGAGTTGGAGAAGTCCCCTTAAGAAAGTGACATTTTGGGCGCCTGGGTGGCTCAGTTGGTTGGGGAACTGCCTTCGGCTTGGGTCATGGTCCCAGAGACCCGGGAACGAGTCCCATGTCGGGCTCCTGGCTCTGTAGGGAGTCCGCTTCTCCCTCTGACCTTCTTCTCCCCTCTCATGCTTTCTCTCTCTCTCTATCTCAAATAAATAAATAAAAAATTAATAAAGAAGGAAAGAAAGAAAGAAAGAAAGAAAGAAAGAAAGAAAGAAAGAAAGAAAGAAAGAAAGTGACATTTCCATCCAGATCTGAAGGATGACTATCAGGTCATTGTTTTTCTGTAATTGTGAAAACTCAGAAAAGAACTGGGGATCTGTCACCTCCAAACTACACATCACACAACAGATGCGCTTGCACCAGCTCCCAGTGGAGGCATCACAGCTGGGTGCCCTGCACATATGCTCACAGAGGCGAGTGGCCGAGTCCTCTCCGAGAGTACGCATGGACAAAACCAGTGGCGTTTCACGTTTTCCTTCAAATTGTGAAGTAGTAGGTAAAACTTCTTTCATGAGGATGAATCGTGCTTTCCAACATAAGAACTAAGTCAAAATTGCATGTGGACTCTATCCATCCAACTCACGTATAGGGCATTTTGGCAACATGTGCAACCAAAGCTTTACTTAGTACATACCCTTTGCCTTTAGATGACTTTACTTTTAGAATTTTGTTGGGATAAATTTGGTTGTACAAAAAGATATGGATCGCTACCAAAAGAGGGTAACCGTGTGAGGTGATGGATGTGTAACTTAGCTTGATGGTGGGAAATATTTCACAGTGTGTATATATATCAAATCATCACATTGTATACCTTAAGTAGATACTGTTATTGGTCAATTATACTTCAGGAAAGCTGGGGGAAAAGATACGATAATACTCATTAAAGAATTGTTGCATTAGAGAGAAATTGGAGATAATGCAAATATCAACTCTAGGGGGCAGTTAGATCAGTTAAGGTCGATTCATGTAAGGAAATCCTCCTCAGGTCTTAAAAAATGATGTGCAGAGAACAAGGTAATGACAATCCACTTGGGAAATAAGTAGATAAAAGCAAAAAGTGGACTGATAAAGCAGTGGGTAAATGATAAGTCCCCAGCAAATAGTAGGGACACTAAGTGCAGTTTTCAGGAACACGGGAGTTTCTTCACGTTACCTTAGCTATTAAATACTTCAAAGCCGATGGCAAATGACAGGGGGAACCTGGCCAGTTCTAGAAAATGTACCATTATGTGCAGTTATTTTCCAAAATAAATTGTTTGATCTTGGATTAAGATAGGGCTTTTATGAAAGAAACACACACAAGCGCATCGGATGTCGGTTTCAATAATAGAGGGACTCAGAAGTCAATTTAGAGAAGACACAGGCGTCTGGGCTCCTTTGTTCATGAATGATTGTCCAGGTCCAAGTTGTACCATTGAAGATCATCCTTGGCAGGCTTAGGAGACTTTGTGCAGCCACACTGTCTTTCCTCCAGCCTTTGGGTCTGATGGAGTCCTGGAGTCTGCAGCCAATCTGCACCTGGAAGCTCTGCAAGCTCCAAGGGAAGGAGAGAGAGGCAGGAGGCAGGGGACTGAAATCCGGATGAGGGAAGCTAGTTCTGGCAGGTTGGGGTGGGAGGCAGGCAGCAGGGACAGCAAGGTGGGGTAAAACAGAGCAGGAGAAAAAGGGGATATCACAGATCATAGTTTTTAGTCTGTTAGGAAAAAATCTGCAACAGTTAGGGATTTAGCAAGCATAGACTGCCATTTATTCCTTTGTGAAACATTTGCCACCCATTTCGTTTGGTGCAAACACAGGTTGGTGGTGTAATACAGGTGCACTTGTGTGTGTGATTTGAGGAGAAGGTGCCATATAAAGATTAGGAAGATATAGAACCAGCCTTCAGCGATCTTATCCATAATTTCAGAAAGAGGATCATATTCTGTACAGGGTAGCTCCTTCATGCAGAGAGGGAAAGATATCTAACTCAGCAGGAGCATCGTGAAAGATATAATTTTATGTAAAGCACCGAAGTCTATATTTGCATGGCAATTAGCAGCCAATCAGTAAATGGTGCTATTATTATTATTATTGTTATTACTCTTATTAGTACAGGAAGAGACAACATACAGGCTCTCTCCTTGCACTCCCTTCCTAATCACGTTGTTTTGAGCTAAGCATGCATCTCTGCGCTTCGATATCAAAGGCTTTGTGTACCAGATCCATTTCCTGTCTATTAGACTTCCAGGGCCACTATACCACACACTGGGTGGCTTAAATCATCAGCAATGCATTCTTTCAGAGTTCTAGAGGGCAGGGCCATGTTCCCTCTGAAGGCTCCAGCAAAGAATCCTTCCTTGCCTTGTAGCTTCTGGTGGTTTCTGGCAGTCCTCGGTGCTCCTTGGCTTATAAGGGCATCGGTCCTGTTTTTGCCTCCCTGTTCACATGGCTGTCTTCCCTTTCTGTGTCTCCAGTCATTGGATTTAGTCCCAGCCTAATCCAATAAGGTCTCATTTTAACTTGACTACATCCACGAAGACCTCATTCACAAATAAGGTCATAGTCACAGGTACGGAGGATTAGGACTTGAACATATATTTTGGGTGGACACAGTTCAACCCACTACACCTACCTTCTGCTGAGGACCCTGCCATTTGGTCAGGCCCCGAGATTTAGAAGAATGAACTCTGGCTCAGGCTGGAAAGGCGAACATGTAACCTAACCAGCCACTCTCTTGGCCACAGTGATTGGTTTAGATGTGGGTATTCAGGTCCAAACCAGGCAATGAGAGTCAACACTGGCTTTTTTTTTTTTTTTTTTTAAAGATTTTTGTTTATTTATTTGAGAGAGAGTGAGAGCACAGAGGGAGAGGGAGAGGGAGAAGAAGCAGGCTCACCGCTGAGCTAGGAGTCCGACGTGGGAGTCCGTCCCAGAACCCTGGGATTGTGACCTGAGCTGAAGGCAGACATTTAACTGACTGAGCCACCCAGGCGTCCAACCCTAGCACTTTTATTGAATCTCTTATGGAGGAAACTTCTCTTCTGGCTGGGCGACTTTGGACAGATCAAAGTTCAGCCCTGTCTATGGTCATATATGGACAAAGCTTGTCTGTGAATGAAGAAAGCTTGTAGGCTTGTAGGGATTAATTTGGGCCCCTGGATCCTATTGTAACTGAACTCAGATACTTCTAACTTTTTCAACGACATAAGCCAATAAATTCACTTTTTTTTTCTTTTTTGCCTATGACATTTAGAATAAGCTTTCTTTTACTTGTAAACAAAAAGAGTCCCAAATGATATACTGTATCGTCTCATTTACATTTTTGTGTCTTCATGACCATATGTGTTGCATGTCTACGTGGCCATAGACTAGCGAAGGTCTGTTCTCTGTTCTCAAGAAGCTCAAAACCTAGCCTGGGGATAGACAAGGGCTGTGGACCATATTGGTTGACAGAATCAACAGGAAGAAGTCAAGCTGCCTGGGTTCAGCACCCATCCCACCTATTACCAGCTGGGTAACCGTGGGCAGGTTACTCGCCCTCTCTGTGCCTATGCTCCCTCATCAAAAAAAACAGGACCAGAATCATCTTTACCTTATGGGGTTGCTATAAGAATTAAATGAGTTAATATTTATAAAGTGCTTAGAACAATGCCTGACATTTCAGAACAGCTGTATAAGGGATTAGTTATGGTTACTAAGTGTTCTTCCTTGAGTCCCATAATGGCCCAATGAAATTAACACTATTACCTTCATTTTACCAATAAAGAAACAAAAGCTAACTTCCGTCTTACAATAATTGCGTGGAATCCAGTTCATCCGATGGGAAAGAGACAAAGCTGCATCCAGAGGGCAGTGTCTTGACACTTAACCACACGGTCTCCTGTGGGTTGGAAGGAGATTACAGACATCTCAATAGCAGCCCTGAGATCTTTTGGATACTGAACAATTCATGACAACAAAGGGCCTGATAGGTGACTGGATCCTGGGAAAGGGGTCTTTGAAGTTAGAATATTTGCCTATTTTTTTTTTTTTTTGCCCAGTCCTTACCAGTACCTGTACCTGATCGCAGTAAGTACCCAATGCATGCTTTCTAAATGAATGAATGAATGAATGAATGAATGAATAAGAATTGCATACATCCTTATTAAATGGAGAACCTGGCCTGGAATTAGGGAATGTAAATGGCTAGGACAGCTCTCCTGAGATTCATTCTGATAAGTTTCATCCAATTATTTGACAAAAATATACTGAACACCCACATGTACCAGGCAACAAGTTAAACTCTGAGTATAAATGGGGGGATGAAATGAACACATCATCCACACTCACAGAATTTACACCCTCGTAGTGAACACAGGCAACATACAAGCAAATAGCAAATGAAAACCTGCTTACGAATAGTGATTCGGGGTAGAGACCAAACCAACAGAATTCAGTGATAGAAAGTGAGGGATCAGAGATGGGTTTTTAGGTCTTTTGATTTTGGATGACCGCTCCAAAGGGGTCATATCTTAAGCTGAGATTGAGATCTAAGGAGGAGATGGTCATGTCTGGGACAAACAGAAGAGGATTTCTAGAATTCAGAGGAATGAGCTTGATGTGTGCTGGGAATGAAGCAGAAAGAGAGTCATGGGAAGAAACAGAGGTGTGGATGTGGCTAGAAGGGGAGGAGAGGGCCAGATCGTACAGAGTCTGAGGGAGGAGGGTCCAGCACACAGACGGCCCTCAGTGAATGCTTCTGGAGGAATGAAATAAATATTGGGTAGTCCATGCTGTGGTTGGATTATACTATTGATACTTGAGAAGTGAGTTGTTCTCAGTGGCTACGGCCTTCCTTAGCCATTACAATTACTTATTAAATTTGGTTTCGTCAAGAGGACATTAGAGAATGACAGTGAACACCACAAGAAGGGAAACCCAATATGTCTTCAAAACAGCAGGGTGGAGACAGATTTTTCAAGCTCTTTGGCACAGTCAGCAGTGCCCTCCTCAACCTCAGACTGACTCTATTTGTAAGTCTGAAATGCCTGAACAATGGCCACTGGTACTGTGGAGAAGATGGCCTTTAGGAATCCCACAAAGTCATCGGTCATTTTAATTCTAGGTGAGAACCAAGAGCAACAAGTTTTTCAGTCTCTATTCTGGGTCTTCTGTTTCAGATGTTCCAGAGAGAAGTTTCTGAGCAAAGGTATGCTTGGGATGCCATTGACTGAAATCAACTTCCCGAAGCAGAGTTCAGTCCGTGGGTCTGTCTGGGTCCAATCTATCCTCCTCATGTCTGCAAATCATCTTGCTCAAACAAAGCACTTATCCTGTCATTTTGTGACCCCCTGGTGCCCATGCAATAAACGCACTTTCTTTAAAATGGTATTTAAGTCTTCCAGAATTGGGCTCCAACAGCGTCTTACTGTCTCTACTTTTGCCAAGTTTCTTGACTTTGCTTGACATCAAACGTGTTCATTTCCATGGTGTCCCTTTGGCTTAGCATGACCTTTCTCAGACTTTCATGTCTGTCTCTATGACAAATCTGTTGAGGTCAAACACAAGTGCCAACTCCTCTGTGAAGCCTTCCTTGATTTAACTCATTTGAATGAATCCCTCCTTCCTTGGAGGCTCTTTGTAGATTAGCATTTCATTTATGAGTTTGAAGATACCTGCTGTAGTATGCCCTGTTTTTTTTTTTCTTCCATATCTCTTTTGTTAATTCCCTAGTCCCTATCCCAGCCTGTCCATCAGACTTCACAGTGTCGCTTTACATTTATTCCTGAGATCGGAGAATGCCTGTCACCTCTTTGTATAATAACGGTATTGTGAACACTTACTAAATGCCAAACACTCTTCTAGTCAGTTGACATGTATCAACTTACTTAATTCTCAGAAGAACGAGAGGATCGTTATTAGCCTCATTCTGCAGAATAGAAAACTGAGGCACAGAGACGTTAAGGGCCCAAGGTCACCCAGCTATATGCAAGATTCAAGATTCAAGCCAAGTCTATGAGGCTCCAAAGTTCATCCTCTAAAAGATTCTTCAAGACTCCTTCTCTATAGTAAAGATCCTGGGGCTGGGGATTGGTTCTGTGTTTGTTTTTGTTTTGTTCCTGGAGCTTTACGCTCAGTACCTGGCATAGTGCTTAGTACAGTATAAGGCCTGAATGTGTACTTGTTGTGAATGAAGGAAGCACTTGTTCTTATATCTCGAAGTCACCTGAAATTAGACCACCTCTTCTATGTCTTTGTTTATTTTTATCCCCCTGCCACATCTCTGCTGTATTTTGCACGTGTATGTTTGCTGAATGCTTAAGGAATGAAGCGGCAGAAGGAAAAAGACAGGGTTCACAGAAATGGATGAGGAAGGAAGGCCAGGAGGGAAACAGAAGAGTGGTAAGAAAACTAGCTTTCTGAAGCAAACAGAGCTTGTAGAGGGATTGGAGATGGTGCAATTGCGTAGATTACCTAGAGGGATTGGGCTGGTAAATGGTGGTTAGGGAAATTGGCTGGAGAGGGCCATCTTGCCGTGGGGACCTAAGCACTAGGGGTCAGGCCCCCCATGCGCCGCCATAGAGGCAAGGATGGGGCCAAGGGTTCCCAAGGCCTTACGATTTTTCAAGACAAGATGAAAATCTGGATTTTAGATGAACTTCATTATTTTTGTACACTGTTGGCAAGTATTTCAAATTAAAGGAAAAATAAACACTCTGTGGGTTCGACCTGGTGTGAATGTAGTGAGATGAGGTCCCCAGCTTAAAGGTCAGGCCAACTTTTCGGTCCCTTGAATGTCTGTGGGAGGACTTTGGGCGCTTATTCAATACTCAGCATGCAAAATCATATGTGAACTCCTGGCTCCGTCTTTGGGGGTGATACAAGTGTCGCACCACGGCTTAGTCGTCTTCAATCTTCTATGGTCGACAAATATTGCTTAATGAATTTCCCTATGGTTTCCCGAAGGCGTTGACTTGCAGCCTTAAAATGAGCATGTCATTTCTCTTACTTATCATGCTCAACCCTGGGCCCGAGTGAAATGAGTCATAGCTAGTCCCTCCAGAAACAGGGAAGTGGCAAAACCAGCCAGGTGACCTAATTGTGCAAAGCATTAAAGACTTAACTGGGCAATTTTGGGAGTCTGTTCTAGAAGATTTGGGACAGTAAGAAAAGTAGGAGTAACTTGGCAAGGCTTCAGGGAGAGTGGGGGAGGGGGACAATGGATGCCAGAAATCGAGCAGGACAAAGAAGAAAATCTAGGTAACAGAAGCCACTTCATCCTTTTGTCTTTTCTTTCATTTAATTAGGTGTGTATGGTTTGAGTACCTACTCTGGGCACAGTACCACACTGGCCACTTGGGTCAAAGAACAGATGCCCTAATGCTGAAGACGGACCTGGGCTTCCAGCAGCAAAATGCATAAGGATCTTATCCCAATCACTTTCTAGCTGTCTGACCTTGAAGAAGTTTCATAGCCTCTTGAAGCCCCAGTCTCCATATCTGTAAAATGGAGAGTGTGGTCGAATCGATCTCAGGTTTATTGCAAGATCAATAAAGAATATTTGTGTAAACCATTCAGCATGGCGCCTTCCACATAAGTAAGGACTTAATAAATGATAGCAATTAGCACGTTTACATGTAAATCTTCCAGTGGAAGAATACAGAAGACACGGTGTTGACCCAAATAGGGCATCATTTTCTATCTCTTGGTTTTATTTATTTTTTAATTTTTTGATTTTATTTATTTATTTGGCAGAGAGAGAGATCACAAGTAGGCAGAGAGGCAGGCAGAGAGAGAGGGGGAAGCAGGCTCCCTGCTGAGCAGAGAGCCCGATGCGGGGCTTGATCCCAGGACCCTGAGCTCATGACCTGAGCCGAAGGCAGAGGCTTTAACCCACTGAGCCACCCAGGTGCCCCTATCTCTTGGTTTGATTTACAACAGTCCCCCCATCCCCCTTCTCTATGGTTTTGCTTTCTGCAGCTTCAATGACCAGCGGTCAGCTGGGAGCTGGGAGCAGATAGATGCTCCTCCTGGCAAAATGGTCAGAACATCAAAGGCAGGCCAGCACTACGTCACAATGCCTACGTCATTCACCTCCTTTCCTCTCATGACGCAGGCGCTTTACTATCTTGTATCATCATAAGAGGGGTGAGTACAGTACAGTAAGATTCTGAGAGAGGGAGACCATAGTCACGTGACTTCTATTACAGCGTATTGTTATAATTGTTCTATTTTATTATTATGGTTGTTCATCTTTTACTATGCCTAACTGATGAATTAAACTTTATCAGAGACATGCATGTATAGGAAAACACAGTATATATTCCGCTGGGTGCTAACGGTGGTTTCAGGCATCTCCTGGGGCTCTTGGAACATACCCCTTCGGAACTACTGTATTTCCTTCATAGCACACACTACAGTTTGGAATCATGTTCCCAAAGTCTTTTTAGTTCTCCTACATTGTGTCCCCTCTTACCCTCAGTGGACTACAAGGGGCCGGAAGGCAGGAAGCATATCTGCTATCCACCCTGACCTCCTAATATTCCCTAGTACCTAAGCATATATTAGGTACCTAATAAGAATAATAGTTTTTGAGAATTTATACTTGTGGGTTCTAATACGTCGTGGTGCGTTATCTCACCTAATCCTTTGCAATGATCTTACAGTTTGTCACATTCTCTGTCTCCAGTCTCAAAATGGGGCGACAGGGTCACAGAGAGATGAAGTCACTTGCTCACGTTTACAGGGCAGAGAAGTGGCGGAAACCAGGGCTGCAAAGTGCTCTGGCCAGTGCCATGGTCCCTGCCCCCTTCCGCTGTGGGTTGAATATCTATAGAATAAATGAATTAATGAAGGAATAAGGAAAAGATTCAGAGGAGAGGAGACAGTTTAGTTGGACAGAAAGATAAGTAGGAGTTTGCAGGGAAACAAAGGCTAAAAGTACAAATGTATGCATGCATAAAATAAGATTGTAACTTTAGGAAGACCAAGTGTAACAAACAAACAAATAAATGGGGTGTGTGTGAAAGAGACAGAGAGACAGAGAGGTCATGCATAAGCACAGGTCTTGAGCTCTGTGTCATGCTAAGGTGCATGGACGTTTTCATACAAGGGGCAGGGACACACTGAAGGGAAAATGTGGGGCAAGATCAGCTTTTCTTTTCTGCAGTCAACATTGTGATTACAAGAACAAAGCACAAGAATTGTGGATCTGAGCAGGGAGAACCAGTTTGGAGACTCTTGAAGTGGTAGAGATGAAAAACTACATGGCCCAAGCATGATAAACTTTCAGATATTTCTGAATTTGCCGTCTTTAGGTATTAACAGGAAGGAGTATTTCCAATTATAACTTGGAGTGGTCTGCAAGAATTAACGAGAGTCAAACTTAACCTTGTTAGAAAGGAGTTCCTTAAGTGGATTTTTGAGCTTTTCCTTTTTTTGATCAGTATTGGGCTGTACATGCCTACTAGGTGTGACTTTGCTTCTTCCTCTGAAAACAGCCACATAAACACAAACTCAGGCAGGCACTAAACTCTTGGAACGTCTTTAGTTTGGGAATCTAAACACAAGGAGCCGTTAGATTTTGCAGTGGCCATGATTCCAAAACATAAATCAAGCCAAATTTGTTTGAAATCCTGTCTTTAGAAGGTTGTGTGTTTTGACAAACCTTGCAGCAAATTTAGTCCAGCTTTTGGGTTTGTAATGAAACCTGAAACCAAGCATGCTGGCCTGCCCTGGGGTCTTCTCGAGAAAGTTCCAAGCAGCCTTAGTGTAGGGCCTCCCCTAATCTCATCCTGGCAAGGGACATTACCGTGTTGGGTTGCACTGGAAGTTTGGGGTGGACTCTGCAAACATTTCAGGCAATCACGGGAAGGGACTGAGCAAGACAGCAATTTGGGGGTATTTCTACCCCTGAGTATTCTTAAGAGTGTAATTTACAGAATTAGTGATACCTTATCCCCTGTTGGCTAGTGACTTGGAGATACCCCAAGCCATGATTGGGGCAGAAAGTTAATTAATCTGCTTATTAAAAAGAAGAAATGTCTCATTTGCATGCATTTACATTCAGGTCTTGCATACATCACCCTTTTTGGTGGTATCTGCTTTCTTTTCTTAATACCACAGACCTCGCTAGGTATTAGCTCAATACATTTACATTTTCTGTGTCCGGGCTTTGTTTAAGGGTGTGTGTCTGGTTATCATTGGTTCCAGTGGAATTTGATTGTCGTATAGATCATTTAATTCTCGGTAGAGATCCTTACCATTCCCGGAGCTGTGCAGATTTTCCTCCAGTTATCATACACCTCAGTTGTGAAAAGATTCATGTTCTTGACCAATCTTGGAAAATAAAGACCTTCCCTCCATCAGAGTTGGACATGTTATTTGGGGATGAGCCATTCAATTATCTGCAATTTCCTACTCAACTGAATTTTCCATGGTCATTTTCGTGGGAGTTTTCTCCTTCTTGCTTTTCCTATCTTATTTGGAGGGCGGCTTTGGGAGTAGTTTTTTTTTTGTTTGTTTGTTTGTTTGTTTTCAAGAAGAAAAAAAAAACAACCCAACCCATTGCTCCATGGATGTATCTCAGGCATTTCATATTCCAAATGATTGTTTTTACCTGAAAATCCTTCTGTAACCTGAACCCAGGCCCCCTTAAACCTGCTTGAGTGAAGCCTTGGGAGAAGAGGGAGGGGCTGGGAAGAGGGTTGATTGTGGGGGCTGGGGGTGTGTAGGGGGTGAAATGCAAAGGCTGTAACAAGCCCTTGGAACACCAGCAAATAAAACCAAAACTAAATAGGGAGCTGAGTGCAGAGGGAAAGCTGGACGCGCCAGGGACTCACCAGCCCTAACACCGGGAGCGGGTGCGGGGTTTCTGTATTTGGTAGCAATCACATTTCTGATACCCTACAACAGCGTGGCTGTCTGGGGTGAGTGGCTCAGGCAGCGGTTAAACCACCTCTATGCTAACAAGCTGAGGAATCAGGTTGTGAAGGGTCCTGGCTGGAGGAAAAAAATTAAAACCAAACCTTAGACTTCTGTCAGACTGCGAGGAGAATTATATTTTTGAACTAGTCTACAGTGTGGACAGGAAATGACCTCTCCACAAACTGCTTCTTTAAAAACAAGCAGTGGTGCCTAAAGCTATCCAGCTTCTCTCTCTCTCTCTCTCTCTCTCTCTCACTCTCATTCTCTCCCTCCCTCCCTCCCTCCTTTCCTCCCTTCCTCCCTACCAACCTCCCTTCCTCTCAGAAGCTCCTGCTCTCTCCCTCTTCCTCCTCTCCCGTGCTCCCTCCCTCCCTCCTTCCCTCCCTCCCTCCCTCCTCTCTCGCTCTCCCTCTCCTCTCCTGCTATAGAGGGCTCCGACAGCAGTTCCCAGCCAGTGTGTTCAGCCTGCCTGCCTGTCTGCCTCTGTGTGTGTGTGTGTGTGTGTGAGCGTGTGCGTGCGTCTACTTTGTACTGTGAGGAACACAGCCCATGTGCTCTGCATGGACGTTACTGATACTCTGTTGAGCTTGATTTTCGACAAGCAGGCAAGATGTCCAGCACACCACATGACCCCTTCTATTCTTCTCCTTTCGGCCCATTTTATAGGAGACATACACCATACATGGTGCAGCCAGAGTACCGAATCTATGAGATGAACAAGAGACTGCAGTCTCGCACAGAGGTAAGTACTTCAACCTTGGGTGTGTGTTTGCGTCTTTTTTTTTTTTAACTGTGCATGGGCTTTTCCTGGGTTGCTGGCTGAATTCTGTGGGAAGTGTCCCACTAGATACTACCACGTACGTGGAAATGAGCGCCAGGATGAATCCACTAGTTTGAACGCTGGGTTTCCAGGCACAGCAACTCTTGGAGCTGGGGACAGTTTCTGCCGGAATCTTGAAACAGACAACCCAGCACTTGATTCGCCTGCCGGGTCTCCAGATAGGCTGGTCTTCCCGAACTCTGGGGCTTGCAGGCTCTGAGTCGGTCCCGTTGGCGTTTCGTGAGATATAATTCCCAGGGATTTGGGGAATCATTTGAATCTGGCGAAATAAATTTTTAACAAATCCCCCGAGGAAGTCTGCTTTGACCTGCATTTGCTTTTCAAAGTCATCAAAATCGAGGTGGAGGGGGCAGCAGGGTAACCCCCTACACTTTTCAGAACTAGCCCTGGAGGGACACATTGTTTGTATATTTCCGTGTTAAATTCAGAAACCAGTTGCTTGGGGCAAGGGGGTTCTCGACTTTCTCTTATCGCAGATGGGAGTGTCTCCCAAGGAGCTCTACCTTCCACCGGGAGCTGGCTCTGCATTCAAGTGAGCTCGAGTTTTGCATATTTGTAATCTTGTGCTTGAAAGAGGGAGCGAGCCTCTGCCTTCTCGGTCTCGGCCAGCAACTCTGGGAGCAGAGAACAGGACTTTCAGAACTTTGTAAATGCAAAACTCCAGACTGCCTCCTGCAATTTAAATATTTAATGCCAGTTGACTTTTTCTCTGTGCTAGCGAGGCTGGCGGGTCCTACTGCTGGGCTGTCCATTTGCCTGTAAGTTGGGGCTTTGTGTTGAAGTGTTCTGAGAAGGAGTTTGTTATAGGTACACCAAAGTCACTTTAGGAAGTAGAAATCGCTGGGACTCCCGTCTTCTCTGCCTGAGTGCAAATACCCAGAGGGTGGATGGCAAAGAGCTTTAAGGGAATAGGTTTGGTGGAATTTTAGATTGCAGATTGACTCTCAGCTATGGAAGGGGACTGAATTAATGTTTTATGATAAAATAGAACACACTTGCTTAAATTGTCAACAGAGCCATGGCGAATTCATGACGCTTAATGTATTTAATACAGCTAACAAGATGTGACCTGTTTTCTGATTGGCTAACTGCTGGACAAGGGCTGATTTTTTTTTTTAAACTAGGTTGTCTTTAGCACTGCTATTTTCTTTATATGTCAATACATCATAGAAGTTAAATATAATTGATGATCCTGTTGCTTCCCCAGAAGTCAGTAGCTTTTACAGAAGTGTAAACCCTGTTTTGCTTAGAGTGGTGACCTATTGGCAGTAAATGGTATTCTTGGGTATATGTTGTTGTGTTACAGTTTGTATATTTCATTCAGTTTTTCGGAACTATCTGGGGGACTCTTCAGTTCTCGCAGAAACTGTTGGCTGTCATAGCCTGCTGATCAGAATTCGGGGGACAGAAGATGTCTTGTAGTTCAGACACACTTATTGCCATACAAATTTGAGGTGAAAAAAGGTCTTAAAAATATACTTGGTTGAAAACAAGAGAACAAGGGCCATTAGGGCTCAGTTCTTGAACAGCCACAGGATTTAAAAATAACCCGCATCCAGCTTACATTTTAGAAAGTTTCTGAGAAGTTGTGGAAAGCGGTTTTTCTGCCATCCTCCTGGGTTAGGAGAACAGGCAGATTTCCCTCATATCTGTGTTCCCCTATGCTCCTAAATTATCACTTGGCCAGTTCAGAGCGAGATGATGCGGGCACTTCCTTGCCCTGGCCCTCAGGAAAATCTGCAGATGCAGAAAGCTCCCCCATTTGTTTCCCATTTGAGAGAAAACCTTTGAAAAGTCCCCTGTTCCTAGTATGTTTCTTAAAAAAAAGTCACATTATCTTTTGTGAGAGCTGAACTGAGGAACTCCTACCTTTTGGATTACGGGGTATTACTTTTCAAGATTTTCCTCTGAGTAGGGAAAAAAAAAAAAAAGAAAGAATGAAAAGAAAAAACCTGTTCAGTTTCCTGGCTCAAGAAGCTGGAGAGAAAAGCTTGCTCTGACAAATCTTAAAGATTTTTTAAAATCTCTCTGACCGTGACAAAAAAGCACTGTGAAGTGTTTTCTGGTATGTTCTAGAGCCAACCCCGAACATTTCCCCCCCTTAATTAGATCTTTTTTTACAATTATCCAAATAATTGCCTTGACACTTCTTTTCCCTTTGCCAAGCAGTAAATGATGTCATGAACCCAAAGGCCATAAATTTGTTTTCATTTCATGTGAAAAAGAGGAGAGAATAAAATAATTTCTCTTAGGATATTTAAATATTAATATTAAATATTAAATTTTGAGTATAGTTTGTACTTGGAAAAGAAAATATTTAGACAAAAAACTTTTCATGAGGAAGTTACATTGTGCCTTCCACGATGATTATTGATGATAAAGTTCATCTGAGTTTTAGAGACGGTTGAAACAAAATATAATAATAGCCAGCAAAGAGTTTACGAGGTTATTCACACATAATATCAAATAGATTGTTGAGTGACTTTTGCAACTTAACCAAGTTGTTGAATCATTTTGGCCAGAGAGACTCACTTCTTTCTCTGTCTTCTGATTCCTGATCCTATAATACATGACATTATTTCATTGATTCCTAATACACAGACACACACACACACACACACACACACACACACTTTGTATAATACTCTGAAGTACCCATTCCTATTTGAACATAGACTTGGCTGGAAAGACATTGTAGCAGATCAGTGTTGATGAATAAATTGTAGTCAAGTTGGTAGAAATTTCCTAGAAACCTCCTTATTTATGGAAAGAAAAGAAAGTGCTAAAGAACTATGGGGTTTACCTATTCTCCTATAGGTGAGCCCAGGGGATTCGCTCCTGCAATTGGTGCATTTCTTCCAATTAAATCAAAGTCCTTCAGAAGCTGGGTAGTGAGAGTTTAAAGAGCATTGGATTTGGAGTTAATCCTGTTCCTTTCTTGTTTCTGTCACTTCCTAAAACTTTGGCATAGATCATGGTTCCTTATCTGAAAATTACCTCACGATACCCCTAAGATTCTTAAAAATTTCAGACCCTGCAAAAGTTCTGGGTTTGGTTTTCTTTCGTACAAGAAAGTATTGTGAACCAGCATGAGGAGCACAGACATTATTTCTGTGCTCATGGTATTCAGTTCGAACTCACAAATAGTACTGAAACAATGAAGTCATAGTGGGGAAAAAGCTGAAGGCAGAGACCTTGCCAGTCTTGTTTAAAGTAGTGCTTGGAGCACGGAGTTCCTGGGACAAAGTAGGTACTCAGTAAACAATTGTTAACTTGCCAATCAGCGAACCAGTAGATGGAAGAGGAGAGAGAGTTCTAGAACTATGTTGCTGGAATTAACACAATCTCAGTGCCCCCAGGGGCTTGGTGTGTCCAGAAACTGCTTTGGGCACTGGCCTCCCATTCCCCTAAAAGTGCTCATCCCTACCTTCACCTTTATTTTACCCATTAGGTGACTTATGTCCCTAATCTTTGTGGCAAAGGAAAGCAAGTGTCTCAAAGAGAATAGGACCTTTTTAAAGGAACATGAATGTATTACGAAGTGAACAGAAACAACAAAAAAATATGTTTTAAATGCTATTGGTTATTCTGGGAAATAAAATTTATTTGCAACATTAGAATCTCAGTGGACTCTCATAAAGAAATGTGTGCGTGTTCCTCCCCCTTTAAATGAAATTAAGAGAAACTCTTTGAGCTTTGCGTCACTGTTGGTCACTGTAATTCCCAGGCAGGAGGAAGGGGGTGACATTTTCCATTGTGTATGCTGCCATGATTTACCCTACGTCTTCCAAAATACTTGTATTTGAATGGTCTTGCTGTTGCAAATGTATTTGGGAAGAACACAAATGCACAATTAGGGAGTTTAGCATTGCACGCAGAGTGCAGTCCCAGATAGCCTATGAAAACGTGGTCTACAGATATCAGAACCTGCTCTGTAAAAAGCTTCAGTAATTAGTTAACTGTAAACACGTTTTTTTTTTTTTAATTTCCTGAGGTCTGTAAAATGAAAATATAGGTAAAATATGGGACACATCATAATGATCTTCATTTTTAGTGAGAGGATTTCACTAATGTTGCGTTACTGTAGAATTTAAGAAAGTTTATCAAGTTATAAAAATCTTCATTCTCGTAGCTAACTTTTCTGTACCTTTTTTTTCCTCAAATGACCCAACATGTCTCCATTGCAACAAAGCTGTTTTTAAGTATATATATATATTTTTCCTGTTGGGCATACTCTAATTTTAATAAAACACCACAAACTCCAGGAAAGTGTGGGTTCCATTATGTATTTCTTCTGTTTCGAGGTTTTTTTTTTTCTTTTATCAACATTACACATCCCACTCCAAAAGAGAAAACTGTGATTACAATTGGAAGCCACACACACAAGGTTTTTATTAGAATTACAGTTTTTGGTTTTACAGGATTTAATATGAACGCGAAAAATGTTTGAAGACCTTGAAATTTAAATCTGCCTGCACCCCTCCTTGTTCAGCTCTGCAGCTCCCTAGGGAGGGTGTGGGAGGGGGTGGGGGGTTCTCATTCTTCCCTTTCAGTTACATTTTTATATACTTCAGTCACAGGGTTTCACGTTGTAACATCATGTTTATTCATGGAGTAGCTTAGTATCCTTGATGTTCAGACAGAGTCTAGTTAAAATGAGATTAGGTATTTTGGATAGGTGGAAAAACATGAGCAATGTTTTGTGATAACTTGGATTTTTTTCCCTAGAAATTTAGAAAGAAAAATGCTGCTGTTACTCTGCGTCATTTGAATGATTTTCAGTGTTAAACAGAGAACTTTCCAAGTTTTTCCGAAGGGGGTTGTGAGGAGTGGGGGGAGGGGTCATTGGTAGTGGTAAGGAAAGCTGTTTTGAAAATGTTAAATGAAACCAAAAGTGCAGTTTTAAAAATGAGAACTTCCAAACTCTCTTATTTTTCAAAATCTCTACATGACCTCAGAAAACAAATTGCAGGACTCTTGTACCGATTTTATTTTCCTGATGTCTTTTTTCCCCTCATGTTCTTACAATGGGAACTGTTTTTAATTAAAAATTGCTGCAAACTAACTATTAGTAGGAGGCCAAGAAGAAAAAAAAAATCTCTCCACTCACAGTCAACACTGATTCTTATCAGTTTAAAATCAATGCATATTTAAATTTCTTCCTTTTTGGTGTGTAAATTATGATTTAGGATTTAAAACGTGTATGCATTTTTTATGCATTTCGCTTTTTGTTTGGGTTTCAGAAAGAAATTAATTTAAATTGTATGGAGAACAGGGCTATAAATCTCCTTTTATTACATTTGTCCACAGTAACTCATTTTTCATGAGGAACACAGAGCACCTCCTTTCTGAACAAGCAAACAAAACATAAAACAAACAACTCTAAATATCCAACTTTATCCATTGTCAAAGAGCAAGATTCATAAACCTATTTGGGCTTGGTTGGTGGGTCTCAAAATACATCTGATCTTAGAAAACAATCTCTTTTTTAAAGTGTTAGAAAACAGCTTTAATGAATGTTCAACTGACGTAGATATTACATATACCTTTGTCATTATCTGACAAAGATATTGCTCTTTCTCCCTTTCTCTCTCTCTTTCTTTCTTTCTTTCTCTTTCTCTTTCTTTCTTTATTAGTTCAAGTTTAGCTTTTTTAAAAAACTTAAATTGTAGGAGTACGCATGCATCTGGACATAGGGAACTATTAATACTTAACACAAAATTTACTTATTTCTTCAAGAATTGCCATACTTCAGGCAATCACAATACCAGAGTCTGGAAATACAGAGATGATTAAAACATTTTCTGTCCTCTAGAAGCTTACAATTTGATAATAAGGGAATATATACAAACCGAGTCTTACAAGGAGGGGCCATGCTAGATTAGCACGTGATGGACTATGGGTGTGTCCAGGTCCTGAAGGGGATATGCCCTTCAGAAAGGTGGTCAGGGTGGTAATAGCTAACATCTATGGGGTGCTTACTATGTGTTGAGTGTGGCGCTGAGTGCTTGCTGTAGGTCAGCTCATGTAACCCTCACAATTACCTCAGGAGGTAGGTACCACTAACTGTGTTTTTCCTGAGGAAACAAAGGGTCAGGTAAATTGTCCAAGGTCACACAGATGCTAGTTGAATTTTGGAGGTTGTGCTGTTAACCTCTCTACTGTAGCATGTCTCTTGAGATAAGAAATACTAGCTAGGATTCCAGTTTCACCTAGAAATTTATTTGGCAAATAAATTCATTTTTTCTCTCTAGGACAGGTTGACTTTGACAGTGGCTCGAAAGGTGACCTCATCTACCTAACTTGATTTGACTATTTGTCTCTCAGATTCCTGATTGATTTCAAAAGAGACCCTGTGCAGTTCCAGAGGATGGTGCCAGAGATGGACAATATACCCTGGTTATTGAGAGAAAAGAACCACAATGACACTTCCTCTTGAAGAATGACTGTCTTCAGTATTCACTGAAGTGGTCTTCTCTCAAGAGTCACTGGATTACTTGTGGAATTATTATGCATAATCATCTAAAAGTTTAACTTCTTTACTTAAAATTATTTAGATGTCCATCCAGTGCTTGACTCTTCTCAGGCATGTTCTGTGGAAGATGGTGTTTTGATTGTTTTAAACAATGAGATATTAGGAGATTAGATTAGGACTAGAATTAGGCATGGTGTTGGCTTCCTTTGCAGGTACTCAGTGAGGAATCTTAGGGAAAATAAAAGCATACAGGGGCTTCCCACTCACCTAGTATGATCTTCTTCTAAGAGGCAATCTCCTCACCTTGTGTCTCTGCCTTTCTTTGTTGCCAGTTGGTGTTCCCTCCCTACCCTTGCAGCCTACTTCAGCTCCCACTGAGGCCCTTGTCTTCACTGTAAATGCCTGCCCATTATTGGACACAAGATGGGTTTCCTTATTTGATCTACCCCAAGCCTGGGACGCATGCATTCTGGTTGTCCTGTAACAGATATGAGAAAAGTGAAGTTCAGAGACGTGTAGACTGAGTCCATACCTGGGCATCCCTGGGGCTGCATCTTCTCACTCCCCCATTCGGTGTTCTCCTCCAAAGCATGTGTGTAGTAAAGACCCCCCACTCCCCTTTGGAAGCCCTGACTTGCCCTCACTTTACCACCACTTTTGACTCACCTAGTTTGAAGTTTTAGTCTTCCAACTAAAAACAGAAGGCCCAGTGTTAGAGATTTGACAGACCCCTCTGAAGAAGAGGGGGCTACTTTGTTCTGGTGATGTCGCAACCCCAACCTCTCTTTTCAGGATCAGGATGGCTTCCTAATCGTACTCCCTGCACCCTCTCTCCACCTTAAAATCTATTCCCCACAAGCAGCCAAAGTGATATTTTTGAAGCGTAAATTCGATCACGTCACTCTTTAGTGACGTTTTCCCTTACACCCAGAATAAGCTCCTTGCTCTTGCTATAAGAATGCATTGATCTGCTCCTTCTAGATGTCCAGTCTTCTCTCCTTCCACGTGTTCAGCAGATTCCAGTCACAAAGAGCATCTTTGGATCTATTAACTTTCTAAGCTCATTCACGTCTCGTGGCCTTTGCCCTCAGAGGTGGGATGGATATACAGATTCCTCCATAATAACCCATAAAAGTATTAGCAGATCTAATTTGAATTAGAATTTGGCACGGTGTTGGCTTTATTTGCAGGTAATCAATTAAATATCTCAAAGAAGGTAGTGACAATGAAGGGCATGAGTCCCAGCACTTTGTGGGTCCTCTACTGACCAGCCTAAATGTCCCCTTCACAGAGAACCTTTCCCGGATCACCTTGATAATAACCCTTAACTCCACTCATTTTTTTTCTTTTCTTTTTTTTTAAAGATTTTATTTATTTATTTGATAGAGAGAGATCACAAGTAAGCAGAGAGACAGGCAGAGAGGGCAGGAAGCAGGCTCCCTGCTGAGCAGAGAGCCTGATGTGGGGCTTGATCCCAGGACCCTGAGATCATGACCTGAGCTGAAGGCAGAGGCTTTACCCCACTGAGCCACCCAGGTGCTCCAACTCCACTCACTTTCTATCGCATGTCCTGATAATTTTCCTCACGGAAATTATAGCAAGCTGATTATTTTCTTGCTTCTAGTTTATTTCTGGAGCATCTGCTTGTCCCCCATAGAATATGAGTTGTGTGAAGACAGAGACTGTCAGGTTTGAATCAGCGGTAAAGGTCAGGTTTGCTTCAACGGTGGGAAAGGGGAGCCAGGCGAGTAGAATAGAGGCGAGCTTTAATGGATGCGCTCTCGGGCGAGGTTCTGTGGACAAGGGAATGAGGCCGGGAAGCAGGCGTGGAGGGGTAGGGCTGAGGGGCTTTTAATTAGGGGCCTTAGGGTGTGGAGGGTTTGCTGGCTATCTGATTGGCTACGGTTTATGTATATGAGGGATACAAAATATACCAATCAATTGTAAGCTCATTATACAGAAAAAGGAATCCAAAGTCGACCAGTCAGATTGGACCAGTCCTTGTGGGGTGATCTGGAAAGTCTCTGAGACAGGAAGCCCCATGGCTGAAAGTCCTGAGCCACCATCTTGTGAAACTCGGTGGCCATCTTGTCCACTCTCGGCATCCCTGGGCCCGGCCAGCCTAACAGAGACCTCATTTGTCTTGTTCATAGTTGTCCCCCTAGTGCTCCAGAGCACATGGTTGATATGCAAAATATACCGGTTGAATAAAGGGAATTCCATTGTATCAGTCCTATCCACATCAACACTGGAATTTACCTTGAGTCTTACTGACAGTTACAGCTGGAAAAGAATCTGTGAGCCTAATAGCCCGGTGAGTGTTCACTGATAGACTGTTCAGCCACACCTGCAGAGGAAAGAAGGCTGGAAAGGGAATTTCTTCTGAGAAGAAAGTGTTGACCTGAGAATTTTGCCTTCCTGGTGGTGTGAATCTGTTGGGAGTCTCCCGACTTCTGATTAAAAATATTTACACTTACCCTAGTGTTTTTTCTCATTTGATATATCTACCACTTCTCCCTCTTCGGATCTACCTAGGGGCCCACAGCCATGAATTATGAGATGAAGCATGAGCGTACCTTACATTTCCTGGAGCACTTTGCACTTTGGGAAAGGGCTTTCAGGGCCATTAATTAGCTTATTTGAAGTGATTTGCACAACAGAAAATATGGAAAGTTATATTAGTGTATGATCTTGTGGTTTATAATAACTTCGTGTTTGCTGACTATAGTGTGTGTGTGTGTGAGAGAGAGACAGACAGAGACAGACCTCTGGAGAGAAAGAGAGATGCTCTCCCCAGTCAGACTGTGTGTATGTGTGCACAGTGTTTCCACCAGTGCTTTTCTCCTTTGGAGTGAAAAGAGTGACGTGTCTGGAATGTAAAGATCCGAATAGAAGCAGGACTTGGAGCAAGTCAGATCTGGATCCAAACCCGGCTTGCCTCTTGCTTGCTGTGTGATCTTAGGGAAGTTCCTTAACTTTTCTGAGTGTTTGTTTTCTTAGCTTGAGTTTTAGCTTGGGAGGTGAATGGCTAATGGATGTAAAATGCCTGGTACAGTGAGCCCCTCTCCCCCACTTACCGGCTGTTTTGCTTTGGTCAGTTTCAGTTCCCCGCAGTTAACTGAGGTCCAGGAGTAAATGATCCTACTTCCACCATCTTGTCGGAAGGTCAGTAGTAGGCTAATGCTACAGGGCGATGCCTACGCCATTCAACCTCACCTCGCCTCCTCACATAGCCATTACGTTATCTCGCATCTTCACTGGAAGAGGGGTGACAATAGTACAATCCGATATTATGAGAGGAGACCACATTCACATAACTTTTATCACAGCATATTGATACAATTATTTTGTTGTTAGTAATTGTTGTTAATCTCTTACTATGCCCAATTTATAAATTTCACTTGATCCTAGGTGTGTGTTCTAGGAGAAAACATAGGACATAAAGGGTTTGGTACTCTCCACGATTTCAGGCGTCTGCCGGGGGTCTTGGAATGCATCTCCCACAGATAAGGGGGGGGTGTTTCTGTGTATAGTATATGCTCAAGGAATGGGAACCAAGATGATGATGATGGTGATGATGATGATAATGATGATGATTTGCAGTCTCTATTCTCTATCCCAGCAGCAAATTAAGTCGCATAAGTAATGTTAGACTGCTTGATTTTCTGCAAGTATCTGTACAAATATTTTTTACATGGCTTGTACTGGCACACTGCAATTTTATGAACCAAACTTATAATGACGTTTTAAGATTCATGGATTGGGTGTTCTTATAGGATAAGGTAACACCATCAGGGTCTCTCACTGTAGCACTAACATAATAATCATATGCTTTCTTGTGGCCGTGATCTCCCCCCAAATCCAGGGTATAATGATCTCTGAGACTTACCTGTAGTTAAGGATTAGGAATTGACCCATGCGTGGGACACACACGATCCATTCCGTTGGGAGAAAGCTGTGTTCGGGGCTCACTCCTGCTAAGAACCCAGTGGACACAACAGAACATTGGAATGTTCCCTTGTCTCAGCAGCGCCTCTGCAGGGCCACCTAAATGGGGCCCCAGGGAGGGCTGGGGAGCCCACACCTACTGTCCTGGACTGGCCTTTTCGTCTAAAGAGGCGCACCTCTCAAAATGCAGCACTGAACTGTACAGACTTCTCCAGGGGAGCTGTGTCAGCACTGGTCGGAAGCCCGAAACACCACCCGCGTGCCTGGACTGGTAACAGCCCTGCCAATTGATCCACTGTGACACCTTGTGGCTTACTCCCTAACATGGCGGAAACGCGCGCAGGCGAAAGCTCGGTGTGCTGAGGGGCACCAGGCGGTATCTTTCTGGCCGGAGGAGCGGGGTGGTGGGTGGGGAAGCTGCCCCCTGCTGCTCTCCTTCGAGTTGCCCCTGCACCTTACGAGGAGGTGCTGATGTGTCCCCTTGGTCTCATGGCAGAGCTTCCTTGATTTTTCGTCATTGAATCCTTTCAATTACACCTACCTTCCTACGCTTCGTCCCCCGGACCCAGGTCACCTGAGATTTTTTTATTGAGAGTGCCACACTAACAATTTTTTTATCACTCTTTCTAGTCAAGTATCTTGCATCGCTCAAACATTAAGTTGTTTGCATATATATATGCATATATAAATATACGTATATATATAAATATATCAACTTTTTTTTGGAGAAGTTCGTGCTTGTTAAATTTTGCTTCCTGATATGGGTCATTTCTTAGGGCTCATGAAGATTGTCTTGAGACTGAAAATTGTGTAGACAAGCAAAAGCTAAACTAATAAGCAAGGCTGACCATTTGACAGTACACACGCTCACCCAAAGTCCCCTTATGCCTTATAAGTTTTAGCCATGGTTACCCTGCAGTTGGCTAAAATTTCTTGCTTGAAATTGAAATTAAGCAGCTGGGGCATATCTCCTGCCTTTGAAAGGTTTTGAAGGAGAATATTTGATGGAGAGCGTACCCCTCTCAGCTGACTCCTAGAATGTCGGAGCTGGAATAGACACCAAAGATCATCTAGCCCACACTCCTGATTTTGGAAGTGTGGAAACCAGGTACAGGTGGGACTTCCCTGGATTCTGGAGTGCTGCTAAATTGTCTCAGGTTTTGTAGATCATAACACTAGTTGTCTGGTAATAACCAGGGCTGGCCAAATTAAACACTCTGGCCGACCACTAATTTGTACTTCAGTCCTGCAAAAATGTCTGTGTTTCGAACCCCTTTCTTCTTTTCCAGTTTTCTGATTGTGCTAAAATTGTATCAGTCTTTAGTATCAGGCCAGTGATGTTGAAAAACACCTCACTAACCTACCTTGTTTCAGAATATGTGATTGTCTTTTTTGCCAATTTTATTTAAAATTAAATTGTGTGTGCTTTAAAATCTTTTTTATTTTTCTGATTTTAAAAACATGGTACGTTATCAATATAGAGTATGTATAAAATACAACAATATGCGAAGAGGTCAATACAAATTTTCTCTAATTCTGCTCTGCAAAAAAATTCTGTTTACATATTAATAGATACATGTAATACATACAAGCATAGACATCAACCTTTTCATGCCTAGGAGCATATTGAGCTCCCTTTTGAATCTAGCTCTTAACTAAAATTATGAGTGTTTCACTGTGCTCTTAAGCCTCTTAAAAACATATTTTGAGTTGTCTGAATTCTTTACACTCATGCTTATGTTTTAAAAATTAACACCATATAAATATTTAAAAAATTATCTGGCTCCTTTGTACCATGATTTAAACTCAAAGAATTAGTATTTTTAATAATCAAGCTTGTCTCCCAGGAAGATGGGATGCTGGTGCTAAGGATTTAGCTACGGTGACTATTATGATTACCATTAGCATTTAATACCAGGCCGAAACCATCGCCAAGGGCTCTCTGTCTCCTTTTAAGGATTTCCCCTCCTGTATGAGGACAGATCTTTTCCCCCTGTTTTTCTTTCTCTTGTATTATTTCTGAGTCAAGAGGCAGTTGGCATGCAACCTTGTGCAAGGTCCATAAATCAAAAGATTTTGCACAATTTATACTGGGAAGAAGGAGCTCGAATTAATGTTAAGAGTTAGTGTTGATCTAGAACCAGTAGGTTGGGATATAGCAAGTTAATTTATGATGCTGTTTGAAGGACATATATTCGATTCAAGGAGAAAAGTGAAATCTCAAAAAGTGAGCTATGTCATGAGTTGTAGGCAATGTTATCTTATTTTCTCCACTGGATCGAAGAGATCCTTGGGGTCAGGCACTATCTTATTCATGTTTGTATCCTTCGTGACAATTTACATTCTCTGTGGCCAATAGTGGTCTTTTTTTAAAGGCACATTTCACAGCCATTTTGTAACCAGATTCTGAGTTACCACTTTTTTTTAACATGGGTAATATGCACTTTCTAGATAAGTTTCATACACATATGCTTCTACTACAATACTGTGGTGTGCAATATCATTTCCTACCACGGCACTAATATTAAATGACTAACTTCTGGAGTCATGCAGACTTATTTTTCTTAGTATTTGTACAATCTCGAGTGAGTTAAGTTACCCCTCCGTGTCTCGGTTGCCCTCCCGGGTACCGTAGGAATGATGATAGAAACTATGGCTTTGGGTTTTTATGAGGACTGCTTGAGATCATTCTTCTAAAGTGGTTAGCATAATGCCCGTCCCCTGGAAGAGTTGACTGTTATTCTCATGGCCTCTCTGTCCAGTCGGTATTGAGCATCAACCTTATGTGGTCTTACTGGTCTAGAGATGAAGAGAGTGGCATCCCTGTGGTGAAGGAGCTTAGTGAAACACAGTAAGGATTTGTAGGAAGGAGGGTCTTCAGGGATGAGTGGGGCTTCGCCAGTCCGAGAAGGATGGTGGGAAGGAGGTTTTTGGCAGAGGGAACGGCACATGCAAAGAAACCGAGTCTTGAAAGGTGATACTGTGTTTGAGGAAGGGTAAGGACTTTGGCATGGCGGAGGCCGAGGGTCTGGGAGTGTGTTTGGTATGCCTATACACGTGTCAGGTGGGGTTGGTGAAGGCGGTCGAAGATAAGCCTGGAGAGGAAGTGGGGGACAGACGGCGAAGGCTTTGGTAATCCAAGCCAGGAGCTTTGGGCTTCACCTTTCAGAGACTATCTATCTACTGGACGTAACACGGTCAGCACAAACAGGGTCCCGATGGGACGGTTTCATTTCTGTGCCTTGGTTTCCTCATTTGGAAAGTGATAAAACAGCACTCCTCCCCTCACAGGATTGTTTTGGGAGAATTTAATGAGATAAGGCCTTTAAGCCCTTAGACGAACACAGGACCTCACACATGGTAAGGATTAAATCAACATTAGCTTCTACTGTATTGAACAAAGGGAACCAATAAAGGTAGATTTTTGCCTGGGTGGTGTGTATGTGTGTGTGTGTGTGTGTGTGTGTGTGTGTTCAAAATAATTTGATCTGCTTTGGGGCAAGATCGCTCTGGTCACTTTGTGGAGGGGGACTAGCGGTCTGTCCTGAAGCATATTTGTCTGTTGAGAGAAAGGAATCAGTGAATGGGGAGATGCACAAAGGAAAAATTACACACAGTAACTGGCTGACTGAGCTATTTTTAGCCTAGCCTAGTGTCTGAAGCAAAGGATGGATTTTCATGGCATTTTTTTTTTTTTTTTTAAAGATGCAAAATTCCCGTAAGCTCGGGTTATGTAACTTGCCCAGGGACACTTTATTTGTCTACCAGTGAGGTCCATGAGGTAGTTCATGAAACTTTTAGCAGTCATTTTAAAGGGTGGGTCCCCAGGGTCTCCAGCCCTGAATTTCCTCCTGCCTTTGCCAGGACTGGGAAACTGCAAGGGTTGGGCTATGCCTTCTGTGAAAAACCCCCTTACATGGTAGCCAGCCTGGCATGAGGATCCCATAGTGATGTGGCAGTGAGTCAAGTGAAAAGGCAGAGTGGGGAGAGTTGAAATCCTACCCTATTCAGGGCATGTAAGGTGGGTCTCGGAGACTCAGTTTCCAAGGGAGCAGACTGAGAGCGGCCACCAATATCCCGTGCATCTTGAACACTAAATGGGACCATAGCGGTAAATTGGCAAGACTGGGGTGGTGTCGGGTAACGACTCTTTCCTTCCCCACAGGGTGCTCCATGTGATGTCAAGGGCCCCCAGACTTGGTTCACTTGAGGGATGGGTTTCCTGAACTCTTCTCAAAACCACTTTCCACCCTAAGCTGGAGCCTATGACCCTGGATAAATCTTTCCTTCTTCCTGAGCCTCTACCCTCCCCTGACAGCTTTGGCTGTAGATGAGATGTGAATGGCAAGATTCTCTTGTCGGCCCCAGAAGCTCTGACCACATGGACTGCTTGCTTCTGTTTTTCAACCTACCACATTAAAAATAAGATCAAGGTAAATAATGTGTTGACTCTGTGTCATTCCTCCTGCTCCTTTTCTCCCACCCTCCTTGGTGAGGGGAACTTGCTGAGTCATAGCCCCTTGCTTTTCCACAGGGACTGGCTGAAGCTGGAGAACCACGCTTCTCCAAATGCTCTGTGCGCCATTGTCTTCAAACTTGCCCATGAAAGAAGGTCCAGGATTGTTTTTTCCGGTCACAGTAAAAGAACCTCAAAATGCAAATGCAGGATGTACTAAAATTACAGAGATCAGTGGGTGCCCTGTACTGTCAGGTTTTTTTTTTTTTTTTTTAGAAAGGTTAAAATTCATCTGAACCAAGACTAGAAAATAAGCTTAAGGTGTTAGGTTATTCTGAAAAGATTGTTAATGCCTGTTGGCTAAGTGCATTAAACTGCTTTGAAATCATCACTTGTGTGTACTATTTTAAAAACTGCTTGCTGGGATGGTGATTTAAACCTGTTTTTTTCTGGACTCAAAACTTCGCATTTGTCTGTTGAAAAAAAATACTGTATTTGAGACAAATAAACATTAAAATATAGTTTATTGTATTTCTAGGCGTTTGTCTGTAAGGAAAATATGTCAAGACATTTATAGTTAGAAACTGAAATCTCTGCCTCAATTCACTCCATCATATTTCTAAGGAGCCTAACCGTGTATATAGTATTACCAGGTCTCCATGAGACCTCCTTGAAGGGATACCAGCTACTCTTGGTATAACAAGAGGGTAGGGGGTGGGGAGAGAACGGATAGGGAATGGTCTCCAGTCCTAATTCTATATTTACTGTGATTTTTTTTTTTTTAAATGGAAGCAGGGGAAAAAGGAGAGATGACAGAATGCTGTTATTTTTATGACGGCTTTGATTTTAAAACCATTAAAAAAGTAGCATTACTGTGGCACCCTGGAGTGTCTATGGTGGGATTGCATCAGCTTACTCATCCCTCAGTAACTTATTGAGTTTTTTTATTATGTGCTTGGTGAAGGAGGACAACAAGCAAGTCTTGCCCTCGGGATGCTCATAGCCTAGTGGGGACGATAGCCAACCAAACATCTACTTATGGTGAAAGGGGTCCAGGGTCCTGAAGGGCAAGACCAGGCTGTTGAGAGCAGTGAGGATGGAAGTCATCCTAGCAGAAACTAGTATTGCCATGCATGTGCGTGCGCGGGCACACACATGTGCACACATGCACACGCACACATACATGTGCATGTTCACACTCTAAGTTGCTTATGATATGTAGTAAATTGCTACATATTGTAGTAAATGATATGTAGTAAAAATATGACCCAAATAGTCTTACTTTTAATCTGGGGCACGCCTAACTTTTTGACAATGTTGCATATCTGATGATCTTTAGAGGTATTAAACTGCTTATATATCCAAACCCAGGGAGATCAACCATGCAGCATTTAAGTGATGGCTACAGCATTAAAGTGATGGCTGCAGGGCGCCTGGGTGGCTCAGTTGGTTAAGCAACTGCCTTCGGCTCGGGTCATGATCCCGGAGTCCCGAGATCAAGTCCCACATCAGGCTCCCAGCTCCATGGGGAGTCTGCTTCTCACTCTGACCTTCTCCCTTCTCATGCTCTCTCTCATTCTCTCTCTTTCCTAATAAAATAAATAAACAAAATCTTTAAAAAAAAAAAGTGATGGCTGCAGCATTAATGTGATGATTGCAAGGAAGCCTTTTAACCTACTATAATAGCAACTTCAGATGAGGGAGAGAAATAAAAAAGGCAACCTTTCTAAGCCTACTTACAAGCCAAGATACAACAAAAATAATCCTTTTGTTTTTCCTTGGCTGAGAAACTGTTCGATGTGTAGGGTAAAAAACTTCATCCTTACAAAAGTGTTGGTTGTAGTAATTTTCATGAAACTTCTAGGTTGTTACTTAGTGAATCTTAAAAAAAAAATAAATAAATCCTCCTCCTCCAACTATGGTATCTAGCTAGACAATACTGAGAAAAATTGGGGAAGAAACAGATCACACAGAGCCTTGAATGGTTAGGAATCCCTAAAACTGAAGGCAGAGACTTAATGAGAATAAAGCAGAGTCTCAGAATTCAACAGCAGGACCATATGAAAATCGTAGTGAACATTTATTGAGTGTTTGCTGTATGCCAGTCTCATAGCTAAGCGCTATGAGACACCCTTGTCTCAACTAAGCCGCACACCAGTAGTAGTATTGGTAATATTTTTAGGTAATAATAATAGTAGTACTAGGGATGGTTATTACCTCTACTTTTCCGACGAGGACACAGAGGCTGTAGGAGGTTTAGTAATTAGCACAGAGTATCACAGCGAGCAGGAATCCCACCCACAGGTGGCTTGAACCCAGCTGCACCCAGGGCCAGAGTTAATCTTCACTCCTCAATTCTACTGACTCTCAGACAGTGCCCCACTTTACAGAGGAAGAAACTGAGGCCCAGAGAAGTTACATAGGCCTTTGGTCACAATGGAAGGAGACTTTTTTATTGGTTGATGATTTTTTCTTCCGTTCCTAAGTGGGAGCCGGTGTGTGTACACTGAGAATCCGCTGTGAGTGGCCCATCGCTGTGAATATCACATCCCTGGGGCCTTCTCGAGGTCAGGGACCACAGCTGGCTCATCTTTGTATCAGCAATACAGAACACAGGGCCAAATGCAGAAGAAATGCTCTAGACAGAGGGAAGACTATGAGAGAAGTAGCAGGCTCAGAATTTTAAACACAAGTAACCATAAGCTCCCACAGCACAGGCGTGTCTGTCTTTCCAGGCACAGCAGCCCGTAGGACATGTTTATGTGAATTAGTGAAAGGTGCTCCTTCTAGGTGAGCCTACAGACCTTCTGTACAAAGGGAATACTTTCTGGTTTTCCTGGCAGACACTAGCCCCGAAGGACTTTGCGAAATGTTTTGGATTTCAGCCTCATCTTCCTATTCTCTTGGCCAGCTGTCTTTTTGCAGTGTGGAAACTGCCCAACGGTACAAGAAGGCCTGTTTTTATTTAACTTAATCATCCAGAATCTAATATAGGACCTGGAATCTGACTGATATTCACTAAATATCGACTGGACACATGAAGAATTTTAAAGAAGTGCTAAATTGTCTTCTGGCCTTATAATGCAATAACCACAGTGGAGTGTTTGGGCTATGTGTCCTGGGGAAGGTTGACATTGAATTGGTTCTGTAAGGAATTATAGGATTTGGATTTGTTGGAGGAAGAAGAAGGGAATCCCAGCAGGAAGGAACAAAGGCTTAAAATGCCACCGAGCAAACAGGTGTGAGGGAGGAATAGGACGAGGTGGGCTGGCCTCTGCTCAGGGAAGTCTCTTCAGGTGTGAAGGGCGGTGCATGTCTGAAAGAGGTACCAGTGTCCTCCTTCCCATGCTTGGACCTCATGTCCACAGCATGCAGTGTGAATGGGGTTTCACAGACTCGTTGAATTTGCTTCTTGTCTCTGATATTTCTATCTAGGAAGACGTTTATTATTGGAAGCCATTGGTTCATGTGATTCTGGAGGCTGAGAAGTCCCATGATCTGTCATCTGAAAACGGGGGATTCAGAAAAGCTGGTGGTGTGGTTTGAAGACCTGAGAACTGGAGGGCCGACAGCATAGCTTCCAGCTGGGGTCAAAGGGCCTCAGTCCCGGGAGCACCGAGGGCGGGAGAAGATCGGTATTCTATCTCAATGATTCAGGCAGTTTGTCCGATCTTCCTCTGCCTTTTTGTTCTTATTCGGGCTCTCACCCTGTTGGATGATGCGCACTCACACTGAGGAGGGCATCTGCTTTACTCAGGTTACTAACCGAAATGCCGTTCTTTCCTGGAAACACCTCACAGACACGCGCAGAAATCATGTTAACCAGGTAATCTGGCATTCCAGTACCTGGTCAAGTTAACAGTAGAATTACCTGTCACACTTTTCCCTGCTAAGTTTCTGTCTTCTCAGCTGTAAGAGTGTGGTTTTAGAGGACCTTGAAAGTTTTACTGAGGAGTTTGGACTTGACTTTGCAATAATAGGAGCCATGACCCGTGTTGAGTGGATCCATTAAAAAATCTCCTTCATTCTCTCATTCAGTGCATGTATGTTGAGTAGTGGCCAGGTGTTTAGCAAACAGAGGTGCATAAAAACAGGCATGGGCCTTTCTTGTAGGACACTTAAAACCAAGTTAGGGAGGTGTATAGTAAGCAAATAATCATACTAATTAAGATACAGCTATAATGGATAAAATGTGTACCATATAACACAGTGGGATAAATGCACTAGAGAAATCTAGTATGTTTCTGTAGAGCATACCATAAAGAAACCTGATCTATGCTGGTGGGAACAGTAGTCAGGAAAGTCTTCTTTGAGGAAGTGAAGGTTTAGCTGAGATTTAAGGAACAAATGAGATTTCATTAGAAAAATGGGATTTGGAGCACCACGTTGGCAGTTTAAAAGAGGAACAGCAAGTGCTAAGGTCCTGTGGTAGCTGAGGGCCAAGCTGTCTGGAGTGTAGAGTGCAAGGAGATAGAAAATTCAATCTGAAGCTAAAGATACATCATGTTTGACTGTGATCAGACCATGTTAAGATTTTGGCCTTTGAAAAAAAATCATGCTAAGAGCAATGGGAAGTGTACTCTTTTTGGTGGGGGTTTGAAAGGGGGTACAACATTGGAGTGGCATTCTGGAAACATTACTCAGGCTGCCGAGTGGAGAATGTTTTGGGAGGATTTAATAAATAGCAGATGCAAGAAGACAAGTTAGAGAAAGATATTATAGTTTTCCAAGAAACAGATGACAGTGCACTGGGTCACCTGGAGAGGGGAGAGAGGAGCATGGGTGGGACAGTGCTTGGTGAGATGGATTTGCTATGAATGGTGTTGAGTAGAAGAGGTCTCTAGGCTGTGGTAAGAATAGGGACTCTTCTTAGGTTTCATCTGTATCCATTGTTGTCAACAGCATGTACCTGTGTCCTCGAGCCCCAAATCAGTGTATGGTGTAATGCTTTCCACTTTACCTGCTCCCCAGAATCCACTTGAAATAGCTGTACCAGCATTATTTGTGTTTATCAGTTCTGTCACACTCCTTTGGAGCCTTATCCACCTCCCCTGCATGGTGCATTTCTCAAGCTCCTTGCCCAACTTACTTTCGATTACCTTCTATGTTCACAATATCTCCATTACTTACCAGTTTGTTCAACATTCTTTGCATTTTTTTAAAGCAAAGATTGATTGAGTTCATTCTCTTCCCCATTTTGAGTCTCATTATTTCCCTGTTTCTTCCTGGTGATTAGTGGTCCTGTTTTCTTTCAAGTGCCTCTTATCTTTGAAAAGCTCTTGTGATTCTCTTAAACCCATTTGCCATTTTGTTGGCCTGTCTTCCTTTCCGCTATAAGCCTTAAGTATGGCATTAGAGTTTTCTTTCATCCCCTTTCCTTCTTCAGGTACAACTAGAGACACTTCACTACCCGAAGATTGCCAAGCAGTGTCTGACACAATATAGAAGCTCAATAAATATTGGTTAAATTTGTTCCTTTTATTGCATGCACAGACTTTGATGGAACCACTTAAAATGCTTCTTGTACCTGCTCTCTTTTATATTTAAATATGTATGCATGTGGCTATCTGAGTCCAGGCTTTCCCTGGGGAGACTAATGAAATCATTCATTTCTCTGTGGCTCTGTAACAGGGAGGTAGATTTTCACCCATCCCTATGGGAAGGCCTCAAAAACATTGGGTGAGCATCATAAATGTAGGTAAGTTTGATCAGATCTTATCAATGCATTTATTTTCCTGGTCAATTGCTAGATGACATTTGAGATCCTTGCGTAATGATTCTGCGTCTCAGTGTCTATGTCTGTTAAGTGACAATAATCAAGGAATTAGAAAAATGTAGGGACATTTAGAGAGTATGCATTTATTCCACATACGGAAATTGTGCTAGATTCCAAGGATGCAAGGATGATTCAGGCTGGGAATAAGAAGGAAAAGAGCATGATTTGTTCAATGAGCCCCTTGAAGATCAGTTGAAAGTCAAAGGATTGTTTGCCCTGGATTGGAAGTAAAAGTGACCCTTGAACCACGTGGGGGCTCGGGGCACCGACCCCCGTGCAATTGAAAATCTATGAATAAATTTTGACTCCCCCCAAACTTACCTGTTCTTCGTCTGGTGTTGACTGGAAGCCTTATGAGTAACATAAAACAGTTAATTAATGTATTTTGTATGGTATATGTATTATACACGGTATTCTTTTTTTTGAGAGAGAAAAAGAGAGAGAGTGTGAGAGAGCGTGCATGAGGTGGGGAGGGGAAAGTGGGAGAGGGAGAGAGAGAATCTCAAGCAGGCTCCATGCCCAGTGTGGAACCCCATATGGGGCTCAATCTCAGAACCCTGAGATCCCGACCTGAGCCAAAATCAAGAGTTGGACACTTAATCGACTGAGCCACCCAGGCGCCCCACGAGGTATTCTTACAATGAAGTAAGCTAGAGAAAAGAAAATGTTATTAAGAAGATCAGAAGGAATAGAAAATACGTTTACAGGACTATACTGTATTTATTGAAAATAATCCGTGCATAAGAGGCTCTGAGCAATTCAAACCTGTGTTGTTCAAGGGTCCACTGTAGTCCCTAAAATGAGGTCCTTTCTTTCCTCAAACTCTGTCTGATTGTCCCTCTCACCAGATGAATGTGAGGTAACAAATTTGAAAGTGTTTTGAATAAATAAAATGACTTTCCAAATCCACACTGGGAAATTATCACTGAGTCAGGGGTTGGAAGACTTATACAATGGATGGGGTGTTTGCTTAGTGGGAGGAGATTTTTGAGAATCAATGGAAATAGTTATTTCTGGAAAGAGCCTGTTGTTTGCTTATTACTGTTAGTTGGCATCATTTTAATGTCCTTCCCCTAATGTACCTAGAGATTTGTGATGGAATTCTCTATGCAAATTGAATACTTTTAAAAAACTCTCTACAAACCTTTATGTTATATTTATAAACTTTACATTGTACTAAAGTCAGCAAATGTCACAGAATTAAAATCAGTAAATGCAAAAGTGAAGGTTTCCATAGCAACAGTAACTAACCCATATTGCATGTAAAATGGAGTGTACATTAGGATTTACATTTGATCGTCGTCTATTAGTGGAGAAAAATACTATATAGAACAGGTGCAGTATGGATACATCGGGTGACCTTAGCAGCTCTTTATCTTTTCCACTTCAGGCTTTATCTGCTCTTAACTCTTTTGTATCTACCAAGCATTAACTCCTTCAAGGGAAATGAGGCAGGGAAAATTAGAGGCGACATTAGGGCAGAGGTGCATACCCCTAGATTTAAATGCAGCAGAACATCATCCTTGCATAAATTATCAATCAACTCGGTAGTTGTTTCAAAGAAAGAAATAGACCTAGAATACTAAATGTTTAAGAGATGGTTGCACATAGGGTACTTAAGAATTTCTGTCTTCACAGTCAGTTTATCTAAACTAAAACATGGCAATGCGGGATGAACTTGTGACTTGGAGTTGGCTGTATAAAAGCGCAATAGGATGGTGGCCGAACCGGGGGCAAAAGTTGGGTCAGGGGCCCAGCCCTCCATTTGTATGCATCTAGCCTCCCTCATTGAATTACATTTTCTTCCTATAATGCATCCTTTACCTGCTACCAGAGGTTCTCAGTATCTCAGATTCAGAATGGGAGGAGGTGGAGGATATGGGGTACTTTCTAGATTCTAAAGCACCCTATATGGATGATGGCCTTGCTGGTGTGTGTGCTGCCTCATAAGCAAGCAACCTCCCTCCACCCCCCAAACTTAGAGGAGCTGTGACTGTCTTCCCTGGGGAGGGCCTGTCCTTGGCTGTGGCTTACGTAACAGGATGTCTCTCTGCTCTGCAGGCCTTCCCGGCCCTTCTGGTTGAGTGCTCTGAGTCATCACCCAGAAACAGTCAGGCCTCCCTCTCTGTGAGTCCAGATCGGGAGATGGCTCTAGATCGACGCTTTTTTATTGGACAAAATTTCCTTTTATAAAATTGGAAGAAATGTTGGTACTGACTAAACTTATGATTCACTCGAAAAGGCGGTTGATTTTTAAAAATAATTTTAAGTAGAATCAATCATAAGTTCCCCCTCCTGCATAAACTTGACATGTCTTAAGTATTTCTTGGCCCCGCTCTCAAGCTCTCCGATATCATAGGTCTAGAGTAGGGCACGGAATCTGCTTTTCATCAAGTAACCATGGTAATTTCTTAAAATTTATTTTTAAATCAATCAGTTAATTTCATATAGCTTCAGGAGTTAGGATGAGCTTATCTGGCTACGACCGAGATCAAAATTTTGCAGTAGCCTGAAATTCCTGTCCTGGTCACAACCCCTCCTCGTGTAGTATCAGTGAACTTTTTTTTGGTATTAACTTTCTGGTGTTTTTCCTCCCAGTTTCAGCTGCTATTTTCAAATCGGCCTGCCTCACTTTCTAGTGAATACCTGTTGGCTATTTTTGGTTCACTTATTTTCTGTTCCAACAAATGAGCCATAGAGTCCTTCTGCTCCTTCCTGCCCAGACCTGATAATATAAATTGATAACATGAATGTCTTGGGGCTGTTGGTGGCAGATCCGTTACAGATCTGTCCCACCTGCTTGTGTTGGGGGTTCATCTCACCTTTTCCTATCACAGAGAATTTTTATTTTATACTTATTGAGAAAGCTTTTTCAGCCTTTGAATTTTTTTTTTTTAAATCCAACATCACTCTTGTGCATACAGAAACAGGAATATAAATAGGTTAGGTGTTCCTAAGATGTTTCACATTCAGGGTCTAACTTTTCAGAATTGTGCTCTGACTCATAGCTGTCCATGATTTTCCATGTAGAATAATCTCTATGCCATCAAACATGTTGGTGAGACAGCACTCTTCAAAATAACACATTAAAAAAAATTAGGGCTGGACTCTGAGCATGCTTTGCATTATGTAGAGCTTGCCTACTTTTGAATTCAGCTTTCAGGAATGTAGCTTATCATGTTGGATGCACAATTTTGCTGACTCTTACTCTGAAACATCGATTCTGAGAGGTTAAAGAGGGATCCATTTTTGTCTTGCATTTTCTTCTAAGTCATTTACACCTGCTCTGCAAATTCTGATGTTTCTGGTTTTAATATCTGCACATGCACAATGACAACAATGGCTTGACAGGGATGGTAAATTAAAGTCTTATTGGGAAACATGCACTGAGAATTCAGAGCCCAGACCCACTGATATTGGAAAATATGTGCATCCTTAGAATTAATGAAATCATATACAGATATAAATGGTTTTACTGCACTTATTATTTTGTAGCCTACTTTCTCACCTGAAAATATATCGTAAACATTGTTTTATTAAGTATGATGTAAGATAGGACTTTAAGATCTGCACACTTTGCAGCTTATGTAGCATCATAGTATATACAAGAAACACATTTTTGTCTTCTTCCAATTTTGTTGTTTTCTGTGGGTTCTTAGTATTGTGCAACTCTGTCGGTTTATGTGGGGAGTTGGAGACATTTCAAAATGATGGTATTCATTGTTTATAACAGTCAAAAAGCAGAAATAATCCATATGTTTGTTGATTGGTGAGTGAATAAACAAAATGTGGTATATCCATTCAATGGAATACTTTTTTTTCAAAGATTTTATTTTTTGTCAGAGAGAGAAAAGAGCACGAGCAGGAGAGGAAAGGGCAGGCAGAGGGAGAAACAGGCTTCCCACCGAGCAATGAGCCCGATGCAGGACTTGATCCCAGGACCCTGGGATTATAATCTGAGCTTTAGGCAGATGCTTAACTGACTGAGCTACCCAGATATCCCTCAAATGGAATACTCTTAAGCCATCAAAAGGAATAAAGTCTAATACATGCTACAGCATGAATGAACCTCAAAAATATCATGCTAAATAAAAGAAGTCTGCCACAAAAGACCACATACATATACTGTATGATTATGTGGGTGGGCATGGGGTGGAAAAAGGAGTTCCTGCAGTGGGCACAGGAAAATGTGCTGTAAAAGGGTTGTGGAGAAGACCTTACAACTTAGTACATTCACTAAAAATAAAAACACGTGAATGTTATAATTTGTATATCTCAGGAAAATCATGAATAAAAGCTATCTGCCACCGCTGCTGTTTTCTTAGGATATAAGTTTTAAGACTAAGCACAGGCTAAAAATATAAAATCTTAAAATGTTATTTGTTCTAGAAAACTTTTTTAGAATTCAAGTAATTTGTATGTTTGTTTATTTTTTTTTCCTAAGGCATAAGGTTAAAAGCGTAGAAAGCATAAAGACAAAGAGGACGTTTTGTCAGAGAGACTTCTGGTGAACAGACAATATCTCCTGTTGTATGAGAGATCCAATTGTAAGAAGGAATATAAGAAATTAACACAAGTCGGGTTTTTTCGTCGCTTTCAAACGAACAAACATGTTATACATACATGGGCTTTTTGAAATGAACTTTACTGATTGAAAGATATGTAGTTCACAGTTTACATATAATAAGTCGATCGCAAATCCTTTTCTGAGCTTGTAGGGAATGAGTTCGTTCTCTGCTGTGAGATTGCTCTCCTGTTTTCTAATATTGGGAGCTAATTAGTTCATGGCTCTAGGTCTTCTCATTGCTGGGCTCACAGTTCGCGGGGGCTCAGCTAGTCCAGGGTTGTGGAGACCCTGTGGGTGCATACGCCATCCTCCTTCACAGCGTTCTTGATGTCCGCTCTCTTGACTTGTCTGACACCTCATTGTCCTCATTGGACAATGGCACCTCTCTTGCCTGGTGGTTTTTCCTGGCCATTGGATTGTCAATGAGACTCTTAGAATGTGGCCTTAGAAGCAGGAAAGCCACCCCACAGTGGATGTGGCCAGTCTTGGTTCCAATCTGGTGGCTTTCCTGCTTTGTTTATAGCTGTTATAAGAAGCTTCCCTACAGATCTTGTCAGCTTTTAGTGAACAATCTTGAAAGTTATGTAATAGTCAGAGGCTAGTTACACAATGCTCATCAGAAGCTGTAACACCTTTTCCTTTTCTTTCTTTTTTCTTCCCTTCTTGTATTGATTTCTAGGTTACTTCCACATGTTCTTCCTAAGTGTAGCACTATGAGAGAGATCTAGAGTCCTGCCAACATTGACTTCGAACAAATGGTGCCACGAATTTACCTAAGAGTCCGAGAAGGCCAGTTGCACTCATTCGTTTTTTTTAAAAAAAAAAATTATTAAGTTGTCTTCTAAGTGCCAGGCATCTATTCTTGGCACAAGGGGAAAATAAGCAGTAACCCAAACAAATTATTTTTATTTTTTTGCCATTTTAGAACTTATAATTCAGTGGAGCAACCAGATAACAAACAGGTAAACAGATACATATATGACACAGCATTAGGTAGTGATAAAATACCATGAAGGCAAATAAAGTGGACTTGAGATAGAAAGCCATGAGGGACCCCACTGATGTGGTCTGAGAAGACTTCTTTGAGCCAATGGCAGTTAAGCAGAAACCCAGATAAAATGCAAGAGACCCCACGTGTGTGGGTAACTAGCAACTAGTTCTCTAAAAAACAAACATGTCATATATACGTGGTTTTTTTTTTTTTAATGAACTTTACTGATGGAAAACTATATAGTTCACAGTTTACTATAATAATAAAATATACAATATTCTTTATTATGAATTCTATATGGCCAGCTAAATTCTCCCAAAAGGCTTTTGTTGATTTTCTCTGAACTCTTGTTTGTAATCACAGCCAAACTAAAATTTTAATTGACAAGAGTAGTTCTGATGTGAATGTTGGCCGATATTTTCTTTTACCTTAATGAATGAGAAAAAGTGAAACAACGGAGATGACAATCTGAATTTCACCCCATTCGTCAATGTCATGAGTTACTGCTCTTCCGAACAGGACAAGAGTTTTTCGGACAAGAGTTTACCTGTTTGTTATCTGGAAGAATATGTCCTCAGATGTGCGAGTCACGAAGTCATGGGTATCGGCACGACACACTTTTATGCTTAATCTACATACATTACTAGCATTTTTTGTCGGTTCCTTTTGTAAGTCTAGAACAAAAAAAAGCAAGTCCTGGTTTGTAAGATGTGCCAGTTTTTGTGGTGGAAATATGGGCGCCATGGCCAGTTTCAGGCTACCAACACCAAGCTGTGAAGGTAGAGTTGTAGTCTCACCAAATTGATACAATACATACAAATAACCTCAAGGGCACAACAGTGAGATGCAGCAAAGTAATTAGGAAGCGCTGAGCATTTATTACCTTTGTTTTTCTTTAATTTTTAAAAAAGGTTTTATTTATTTGAGAAAGAGAGAGAGAGTGAGCACAAGTTGGGGGGGGGGCGACAGAGGGAGAAGGAGAGACAGACTCCCCTCTGAGCAGGGAGCCCTATGCAGGGCTTCATTCCAGGATCCCAGGACCTGAGCCGAAGGCAGAGGCTTAACCCTCGGAGCCACCCAGGCATCCCACCTTTGTTTTTAATATGGTAACATTTAACTATAAATTAACAACTATTTCACAAAATTCCTGAAAATTTGACAATAGGGGACCAGATCTGAGCTGGCTCCAGCACACTGCAGAGTGAGACAAGTGAGTATTTGAGGAAAAAGCATTCCAGGCAGAGGAAGAGGTATGTGCAAAGGCCCTCAGGCAGCATCATGTCTGACAGATTAAAGGCAAGCCAGGAGGTTGGGGCTGTGGCTACAGAGTGGACGTGAGAGGGGAAGTGGGCAGCAGAAATAAGGGGCCAGATCAGGAAAGGAACTTTGTACCTGGGGGAGGGGCCGTTTAAAGGGAAATGGGAGTGACCCACAGGGCTCCATACCCTCCCTACGGCCACCCTTCACTCATACACACCACCCTCTACATAGATGAGGAGCCCTTAATCCGTGATATGACTTTGAGGGAGTCACTTACCTTCCTGGCCATCACTCTTCTTAACATGTAAAATGAGGAAGTGGACTAATGCAGCATTTATGATTCCTTCCAATTCTAACAATCTGAATCTAGATAGGAATCAAAAAGAATGTGAGGCCTTTTCTTACAACGAATGCAGTGGGTCCTGCTGCCTCTTCACTGTCTATGTGGAGATTCCTGGGTTTTCTCCGTACTTCGGCCATATTAATGTGGTTATGTTTTTTCCCCAAACACTGCGAGTCTCCTGCCTCTTCTGCCTCTCCTACTTGCCTCTGAATTTGGTGGCCTGTTTTTGCAGCTGTCTTGCAAAAAATACAGTGACTTGATTTTTCCAGCGAAGCATTTGGGCTCAGTGGAGAGCAGCCCTATTCATTTTAAGTGTTGTTGCTGGAGAGCATTCAGCTGGGGCACCCACTCACATCAGCTCATGTCACTGTCACCCTGAATGAGCAGGTCCCCAGAGACCGAGATGCCTGGCTGAGGAAATAGCTGCAGGAGGGGAAACCGACTCACGGACCTTACTGAGTGCCGCTCTTGGGTCTCCACATTGTTCTTCTGGACTGCTTCCAAATGAGGAACTGACAGCAGCTCGGTGTCCTTTAGGTTGTTAGGTTGGAAGATGATCGAAGGTATCCTGGGAGAGCGAATATCTACATATGGCCAACTCCCAACCCGAGAGATGAAGCACATGAACTGTATCCTTGTGACCTAGGAACTTCCTGCTTCAGTAATAATCGTGATTGTTAGAAATACTCCTAATGCAATGGTTAAGATTTCAGGTGATAGGACCAGACCTTTGCATTTGCATCCCAGGCCAACCATTCCTTGGCTAAGTTATTGGGCCATGAGTCAATTTTCTCATTTTTAAACGAAAGGCGGTAGTAACAGTAACTATCTTGGGAAGTTACTAGAATAGATGAATTAATGCTGTTACATCATGTTTATAGGATGTGGTAGTTTCAGAAGCCCCACCATACCAAGGATTTCATTTTTTCTTTAGAACAACCTCTGTCTTAGTGAGTTTGGGCTGCTATAACAAAAATAGCATAGACCGGGTGGCTTAAACAACAAATATTTATTTCTCGCAGTTCTGAAGGCTCTGAAGTCAAGATCAAGGTGCTGACAGATGTGGTATCTGGTGAGACCTACTTCTTGGCTTGCAGGAAGCTGTCTTCTTGCTGTGTCTTGCAAGCTCTAGTCTACTTCACTTCTTGTGAGGACCCAGTCCCGTCAGGGAAGCTCGACCTTCTTTACCTAATCACCTCCCAAAGTCCCTGTCACCAAATGCTATCACACTGAGGCATTAAGAGTTCGACCCATGAATTTGAGGGGGGGGCACAGATATGAAGTCTGTTAACGAGTCCCTGCTCTGAAGAAGGTTGGCCAAAATCGCTCCTTCCATTTCAGAGGGGTCGACCTAGCATGATCTACTTTTCCCGAACCTTTAGGCATTTGCGAACCATTTGTTAGGATTTTTGCAATATGCCTACTAGAATTCCACTTTTGTAGCTGGCCTGCCCGAGATTAACTTCTAATTTTAATCATTTTACTACTTGAGAATCTTTGGGGAAATTAATTCACTTCTGTAGGCCTCAGTACCTCATCAGATAGAAGGGGGTGGTAATAACAGTAATTATACCCATTTCCACCTCATAGTGGCATGGAAATTAAATGGAATGATCTTTATGAAGCACCAAGACACTCAGCATGGTGCCTGACCAAGGGCTGGACCAGTTCTCATCACCAGTGACGTCATTAACCTTATCCTCCTTCTTATTAATATCATCGTCATTGCCAGTGTCGTCGCCACCACCGCCACCATCATCATCATCATCATCATCATCATTGTCCAGGAGAGGAAACAGAACCTCAAAGAGGTTAAGTGATTGGGCTGAAGAAGAGTACCAAGGTGAAAGTCTTGGGCAGGAAGTGAGTGCCCTGTGTGAATAAGATATGTTTCTGTGTTATACTCTGTGTGTGCATGGTTATGACTACTTTGGTTTTCATGCTTTGGAAGCATTTGTCCCTTCTCAAGAGACTCCTTTATCTGACTGACTACGAAACATAATGCAGTGGGGAAAGCATTTGGGCCTGGAGTCCAAGTTCTGTTTTTTAGTCTATCTCTTCATTGACTAACCTTGAGTGTGACCTTGGGCAATTCACTTTCCCTTGAGGCTCAGTTTCTTCATCTGGCAAATGAGGGTGTGAAAGCAGATAGTTTCTGCGGTCTTTGGAATGTTACAATAGTCTGGTTTATTTAGTGGAATTAGTTGATTTATATAATTATGTACTTAAGCGTTCTCAAAATTAATACAGTAATATAAAGTAGTATATGGAATTTCAAAAAATAAGGAACTATTATTACTTATTATTGCATCACTTAAATCTCCTATTTATCTATTTTATCCTCATCATTTCTAGTGTAGTTGAAGGTGAGTGTGTTGCTTTGTATTCCACATTTTTCGTTAACCTTGTATCACGTGTACTTTCCATATTGAGGCCTTTTTTGGGTATTGATTGTTTTTAAATGGAACTTAGAAGGAAAAAAAACCCAACATCTGCACAATTACCCTCCTTTTCTCCAGGTCTTATCGCCCAGGCCTCTGTAGATAGCCTGTTAGGCCAGAACAACAATTATTACACTTCCATGTGGCGATAAGGCCTTTGAAGAAAAATAAAATGGGACAAGGCGGCACAGAGTGACTGGGGTGGGGACAACAGACTTAGAAATGGTGATGGAGGGAAGTCTCGCTCGGGGAACAGTGAAGCAGAGGCCACCGCCTGGAGGCAGAGGCATGAACCCCGTGAAGGTCCGGGGGAAGAATATTCTAGGCAGAAAGAGAAGCAAGCTCGAAGGCGGGAATGAGTTTGGAATGTCCGTGGGGCCGTCAGAAGACCACGGTGGCTGGAAGATTCTGTCCCTGAGCTCTCTCGGATGAATGACACTTCTCTTCTCTTCTCCAATGTCAAACTGGATCCCTCCCAGAGTGACCGTAGACAGCCTGGTGGTGGAGTCCTGAATCACACATTCTAACTCTGCTGAGGTGAGGCCGATGTGGTTTAGGGAGAAAGGGAGGAGCTGGAGATGCTTCCTCCTCCATCTGAAGGGTTGGCTTCACAGGTGAGGCCATATTTACTAGATGGAAAACGGTCCTGCTCTTGGAGGCTGTGCAGTATCCTCGCTGTCGCTGGGGCTGGCTCGCGAAGATTCCCTGTGTGAGTCTCCAATGGGGCTTGTGGAGAGTCCTGAGCCTTGAAACATCGGAAACATCAGACATAGTCACACAGTTAAGAAGGCAGAGGCTTTCTGCCGTAGGGCTGAGGGCAGTGGATTCTGAATACCTGTTTTTGTGGAGCCCAAGGGGGCCTCAGGATGGCCAAGTGAAGTATACACACGGGCCCCTTCCTAAAGGATGGCTGTGGCTCCCTAGTTCCTGGTTTGGGACCAGTTCCTTTGTATTCCTGGTGCCCAAGAGGGGCTTGTATTTCCCTGGGGATAATTACCTACTCCAGTCTCTGCATTTCACTGGAGTCTAACACTTACTGCATTAGTTTGGTGCCAAGGTCAGTAGAGATATAAGGTGTAGGCTCGGATGTACAAAGAAAGTCCAAGAGACCTACTCTATTTTAAGGCAGTTGCATTCTCGTATCTGAGGGGAGGATTAGATTTTGATGTGATGAATCAACTTGGACTTTCCTCTGTTTGTTTCCCAGTTCTGCCCTTAAAACATTTACCTTGGATCTTTAGAATGAAGATCTAATAAAATTGTAGAAGAGAGAAGAGTAATGAGTATTTGTCAGGTTGGATGAGCCACGCTAAGAAAAACTCCAGAATCTCTGAGGCTTCATAAAATAAAGTTGTTGTTTCTTCTCCCCCACCCCCCACTCTTGGGACTGTCCAGCATGGGTTGGGGGGAGTAGGGATGGGACTCTGCTCCACTTCCTCATTCGGGGAACTGTTCGGGCCATACGGATGCTGCCTCCTGTGCCCGGAGCTCCCCCGGGGTCCTCTGCGTCCAACCTGCCGACGACTAAGGGTGTGTGGATGGTGCAGGAGGTCTTCCAGCCAGGCCGGGAAGTGGTCCAGATAGCTTCCCCCCACACTGGACAGAGCTCATGCCCCAGCTCCATGCAAGGGGGACGGAAAGATGTACTCTGGGAACAGCTGTCGAGTAAGAGAGAACACAGCGGCTCTGGCGCCGTGTTTCTCAAAGTGGTTTGCTGCCCGCCCGCATCACAGTTGATTGGTGTGGAAGGTGAGCGGTAAGAACGCACATTCCTGGGCCCAAACCAAGATCTACCAAAGCGGAAGAGCTGAGATTGGAGAGCGCATCTGCAGAAGTTGCCCCAGCCTATGCTTTCAACACCCTCATGTTCAAAATTCGCAGGCTACGAAGGTGGGGGGGTGAAGTGATATCGAAGTCAACATAATAAATGCTCGTCCTGTTCTGCTTTCTCTACCTTTGGCATCTTTTCAAAGAGGAATTAAATTAATAACTTGTTGATTTGTAACTCCTGCCCTTTAAACGTGTACGCTCTCAGCACGCTGGATGTCAGAATCATTAGTCAATACATCAATACTCTTAAGGAGTCTGTTCGCTTAACTAATAAAGCAAAGCCAAGGTTGTTTTTTTCCTCTGTCCTTGGCCAGCCGGATCTGGTGCCCTCTGTGACTGGAAACGTGCAGGCTGCCCGGGAAGCGTTGGTGATGGATGGTTCCTTTCCTCAAGTGGCTGTGACCCTCAGTATCCTCTTCCTTTTCCTGGTGACCAATCTCTGCAGGGCTTGGCATCCTTATAAGCGTGACACAAAGAACTTTAAATTCGCTGGACTTCAGGGGCGGAGGGCTGTGGCATTGTTCCAGTGTCTCTTATCGTTTGGTTTAATAATTCCAATTTCCTTATATTCCCGTGGGAAACTGGAAGCCTTTTGAAAACTACTGACGGTTGCAAACAGTGTGGGTCGCAGATAGCACTGTTTAGAGAGAACTCACCCAGGGCCAGAGCTGGAGGGCTCTTTGATTCCCGCAAGATAGGACTGTTTCTATAGTTACGGTGGTATCAAACTTGTATTCCTGTCTCCGAATATTTAGGGGAAAAATCCAAAAACCAAAAATGGAAAAAGCGGAATATTACTCAGGATTCAAAAGAAAGAGACTCGAAGGCTTTTAGTTCTATTTCTGTAATCCAAACGCGTGAAGATCCTGTAGCCAAGAAAGTGAGCCCATTCTTGTAAAATAATTCTCATGGATTGGTAAGAACAGCAAGATAAAAGAACTTCTCATTGAAAACTTATTACACTTGATGTTCTTTATTTCTCATAAAAACGTAGTGAGGAAGGCATCACAGTGCCCATCTTACAGATGAGGCAATTGAGGTCTGTGCTAGTTGGGTGGCCTGGACTGAGGTCGGGGCTGGGGCCACTGAAAAGAAGTGGATTCCATTCAGTTCAATTCTAATAGCTCTTGAGCACCTGTGGAATGTTCACAGCAGGTGCATGGGTTCAGGAGGATGTATCACACAGGATCATTCTGGGAGGACAGGAACAGCATTGTGGGCAGAGGGACTAGTATGTGCAAAGGGAATGGCCATGCAGGGTGTGTCTGGGGAATGTGTGCAGCTGCTGTGTAGTGGAAGTGTCAGGGTTGGGTCTGAAATCATGACTGGAGGTCACACAAGGCTGTCTGTTGCAATTTTGTAGCCAATAAGGGAAAGGCTTGCGGGTTTTAAAGCAGGGGTTCGGGGACACCTGGGTGGCTCCGTTGCTAAACATCTGCCTTCGACCCAGGTCTGGCTCCTTGCTCAGCGGGGAGCCTGCTTCTCCCTCTGCTTGCTGCTTCCCCCAGCTTGTGTTCTCTCTCTCTGACAAATACATAAATAAAATCTTAAAAAAAAAAAAAGCAGGGGTTCAGCATGATACTACTATGATTAGAAAGAGGGCTGGAATTGATGAGAAAGTTGCAAGCGAATGCAGTCACTTGGGAAGGAGCAGGAGACCTGAGCCACACCTCAGCCCTGCGGAGCTGGAGACTTAGTATCCATCTTGACCTTCTTTGACCACCTGTGGCACTGGCTTTTGCCCAGGGGGATTTTGCCCCCCCACAGAATGCTTGTCAATGTCTGTTGTTGTTTTTTTAAATCTCTTTTCATCAGTTTAATGAGTCTGTTCTTACCTTATCTGTTTCCTTACCTGTAAAGTAGATATAAGAAGATACTAGAAAGACTTCAGTGCTGAGACAAAAATTGTTCTGAAATCTCCAATGATTATTTTTAATAAATATGTTCTTTATAGACTTATTGTCAAGCACGGGGAGGGGGTGGGGAGGGGTGTGTGGAATTCTTCACACCTAATGATGTAAACTACTTGGGGAGAGGGATCCTTTTAGTTAATATGTCAATTACCTTTAAGCTCCAGAATCCTTGTTTCAGGACTAATGCCCACCTTTTTGGCAAATTATTTAAGATAGGTTTGTTTTTTTTTTTTTTTTTGGAGCTGTAGTTACACCTCTGGGGTCTTCAGTTTTTCACTGGGTAGATATGGATCTATATGGTAAAGAACCACAGTGTTACTGAGATCAGTATATTGCTAAATACGAAATAAATCCACCAACTGCGACTTAGTCCACAAATGTGGACCACTGCCAACATCGCTTCAGCATTATCAAGTTTCCCACTGAATAGGCTGGTCATGAAACAAGTGCTATTTGAATGAGATCATCTTAGAATACTTTGTCAAGGAGCCACAGAGCAGTGGATGGGAAAGACCGGTAATTTTGTTCAGTCCACTTGTACTTTTGCAGATGGACAGAATGGGGATCAGAGATGCTTTGTGAGTTGTCTGGAGTCACACAGCTGATGGGTGGCAGCCTTTGGGCCCTATTTATACAGGCATTTAAAAACAGACCCCTTGCACCATGCTGGCATCCTATATTCATAGATGACCGGGCAGCATTTTTTTTTTTGAGAAGAAGTGGATTCATTAAATAGACACCTTTGGGTCTTCATGCTATTCATCGAAATGAGAGGGTCACACATCTGCTTACACATGAGGACTACTTTGTTTTCTTTGTGACAGGGTCTCTCTGTACCTAAGTGGTCAAGGCTTTGAATTGGTCTGGAAGTGCTTTTATAACACATTTTTTAAAAGTCCCATCAGTATTTAAATGGTATAGGTAAGTACAGGTTCCGGCAGATAATATTACTTTCCAGGCTACCGAAACCCATCTATCTTTCTCAGTGTTTGTCTCGGCAGAAGTCCATAGTTAGGAAGATCCGTTTCAGCTAGATTAGAGTGACATTCTATGTGCATTCTCCCCGTGTTTGCAGTAAAACAAGGGCCATCTGGCCAGAGAGGGCTGGGGCTTTGCATCCTATCTCTGTGACTGAGTTACCTCTCTGAGAGGTTTCATCCTCCGTCAAATGGGAATAATAATAGTACTTGTCTCAAAGTTGGAGAGGATTATTTTTTTAAAAAATTTTGTTAAGCATTTTGCATCATGCCTGACAAATTATAAAAGCTCAATACATATCTGCTATTATTTTTTAATGTTGCTATCATTATTATTATTTCATTATGAAATGTGTCATCACATAAGAGGTTTTTCTTTTTTTTTTTTTTTTTTGAGTAACTCCTCTCCAAACAAGTGACTGTGGCCCAGACAAAGGCACCCTGCTCTTTGGGCCTCAGCTTCCTATTTTGAATGAAATGAAGATGGCCGCTTCCACCTCTACATGTTCTCTGTAATGAGTCTCTGAGTCTATGAATCTGGTCCCACCACAGTTAAAGAATCCAAAGTGACAGTGTTAGGGGAAAAAAAGGCGATGTGAACCTACTGAAAAAGGAGTGTTTTCTCACGATGTTGATTCCATTGAGAAGGCTCACCCCTGTAATCAAATAGAAATAATTAGGAGGGGAAAACAGGAATGAGGCATTGTGGCAGCTTCAGTATTGCCATATTGCTTATGGCTTTCAAAATGCAGTTAGCTGGCTCCTATTAAGGGGCACGTGGATGAATCACGCAGGCACACTACCAACCTTGACAAGAATGGGATCCTTGCTCTGCAGAGCCATTACTCAGGGAACTCTGGGAACTCCGTTGATCACAAGTTAAAATGGCAAGATGTTTTCAAGGACAAGTCGTTCCTCTCATCTCTAGTGTACAGTCTGCAGGAGGGATTCCAAAGACCAGAGGACACATCTGGGACTTAATGAGAGTGTAATTAAACCCCTTTTCTTAACTCACTGTTGTCATCTGTAGAATGGGAAATATATTAACAGTCATGGAGGAGGCGGTATTTTAATGAGATGGCCTGGCACATCGTAATCTCAAGAAATGCTATGCTGTTATTATTATTATAATGTAGAGGTTGAGCCGGGTTCTCCTGGAGGCTTCTTTTGGCTTAAAAATGTATGATTTCGAATTTGGAGGGTTGGCTGATCACGTGGCAATAAGCACAGTCTTCTCATAAATTTTGAAAAATGCCCCAAAGAACACGGGCAAAACAATACGGAAAGCACTGTGTATTGACGCAGTTTGCAGAGTTCAATAAATATTGTATTGGGTCCAGGGTGGAAAAGGATGTTGCCAAAATAATTGTGATGTGATAGTCTAAAAAAATAAAAGCAACAATAGGCCAGTGTGTTGGCCAGCAGGAAGCCCCAACAATACCCCCACCTTTTTCCTGTACCTTACCCGGAGTTCCTTCCAGGCGACACAGATAACCGGCGGGTGATAACGCTGGGACCGGGTTCGGTGCCAGCTGAAAATAGAAAAATTCGTGTCAAATTGTTATCGGATCAGAAAATGGTCTTAGCAAACACCCTCACCAAACTCTGTTTAAGAAAGTCAGTCCCTGGTGAGGAATAGGCCCCTTTTCCACCTGCCCAGGCGGCCCCCCTGCACTTGGTGACGCGGTGCTGCTCACCCGGAACGTCAATGCGGGCGCACATCCGCTTCCGGGGCCATTATCACATCCTGCTGAAAGCCCTGCGGGGAGCGTCTGTGCAAATAGCAATCCCTTCCCTTTAGAGAGAGCTTGGTGCTTCCAGTGTGTTCGCCGGTTCGCTGAGCCTTCCCTTTAGAGAGAGCTTGGTGCTTCCAGTGTGTTCGCCGGTTCTTTACTCGAGTTTACTCAGGAGGCAACTCTGAGCTGTGACAGTGCCTTCCGTGACTTCCCCTGGGCTGTGACTCTCCCCTTCCGAGCCTCAGTTTCCCCCTCTGTAAAGTGGGACATCGTGATTGTGACTCTCTTACAGGGATGGTTGTGGAGATTCCGGCGGATCAGGCGGGGACGGTGTGTAGCCCCGTGCTTGGCATTACTTGCCATACTTTAATATCGGAACAATAATTATTAACCAAAATCCTGTGTGGGTCGGTATTCTCTCCATGTGAGAAGGGAGGAGACTGAGGCTCATTCCATCAGTCTGTTTATGGAGCGGGTGTGTCCCGGGCGCTATTTTCGGTTGGGTTCAGGGGAGAGATCATAAGCAAATGCACATAGAAAGATACCACATCCTGGATTCAGGTAAGTGGTAAGGTTCAGCTGAGGAAGGGAAGAGAGAATGAAGGCGCTGGATGGTGATGGTCTGCTCATTTAGATAGAATAATCAGGGACAGGCTCTCCGATGAGGGCACCTTTTAGCAAAGACCTTCTTGAAGTGGAAGAATGAGTCTTGCCAGCATCTCAGGGAAAAGCATCTGGGCAGAGGGAACAGCCGGTGCAAAGTCTTTATGGCAGGAGGGGTGGCCCCTCACAGGGAGGACAGGGCGCCCTCTCCCTGGGTGCCCAGAGCAGCCTGAGCCAGGACAGCCCTAGCAAATGAGGTTGGGTTGAATGAAGTCAAGGTTTGAAGGCCATGGTGAAGATTTATAATTTTATCCAATGGGAAGCTATTAGAAGCTTCAGAGCTAAAATATATATATATATATATATATATTTTTTTTTTTTTTTTTTTTTTGTCTGAATTGACCTTTGTGTAGAGCTCCCCCTGGATCCGGTGGAAGGAACAATTTGCAGGAAGGCAAGATGTGAGCCGGGCCATCGATGTGCGGATTTTTTCAGTTCAGAGAAGCTAAGGCCGTGACTTGGATGGAAGTGGTAGAGATGGTGACAGACTAATAAATAAAAAAGGAGCTTGAGATCACTTATTCTCAATTCTTAAAGAATTGCTGGTTTGCCAGGGGATAGAAGAAGATATATCTAGGCGATATTAAACTCCATACACTCAGGAGATAATGTTCTCTGGGGATTAAGAAGAACAGGGATCAGTATGAACTGGCATGGTCAACAAACTTTAAGGAGAATGTGACACTACCAGTGTAACTCAGCAAATTTTAATACGCAAAGAAATGAAGGCAGGAAACCACTTAATTTCAAGAGAGCTGAATGAGGAAATACATGAACCAGAACAAACTTAATGTTTAAAGTCTCTAAATATTTAGGTGGTTCCTAGATTTTTGCTGTATAAAGTAATGCTTCAGCCAACGTCTGTGTATTAGCTATATGGCTTTAGATGAGTTACTTAACCATTCTGGACCTCAGTGTGTTCATCTATGAAGTGGAGAAACTATCAGTATTTACCTCATAGGACTCTCATGAGAATTAAATGGGTTAATATATGTAAAGTGATGAGAATGTTGCCCAGCACATACTCAATACTATATAGGTATGAGCATTTCTTTAGGGTAGGTGCTTAAGAGCAGAATAACTGAACATAGAGTATACACATTTTATTTTATTTTTTAGCTTTTATTTAAGTTCCAGTCACTTAACATACAGTGTAATATTAGTTTCAGGTGTACAATTTAGTGACTCAACACTTACATAAAACACTCAGTGCTTATCGCAAGTGCACTCCTTAACACCCATCACCTGTGTCTTATTTTTGTTGCTTATTACAAATGGTATCATAAAAAAACAAAACAAGCAAAAAACCAAATGGTATCTTATTACAAATGGTATCTTATAAAAGGCAGCTTTAAATATAAATAAGGCTTTTCACCTTCTTTTAGTCTTCATAGCAAAAGTTTGCCAACCCCTATAATAGATATAGCCTAATTGTCCTACAAAATGACTGTAGCAATTTATAATCGCTTAAGCAATTGGAGTATGTACTCTTACCAACACTTGATATTATTAATTTTGGAAATTTTAGCCAAGCTGATGGGTTAAACATAATATCTAAATTTAATTTGCATTTTCTTGGCCAGAGTTTCTCAGAGATTTTGGTCTCAGGACCCCCTGTCACTCTTAAAAATTTTGAGAACCCCTAAGAGCTTTTGCTTCTGTGGGTAATAGCTATCAAGAGTCACCATATTAGAAATTAAAGCTGAGAAATTAAAAAAAAAAAGTTGCTGCTCATTTAAAAATAGCAGTACTAAACCCATTACATGTTAACATAAATGACATTTTTTAAATTAAAAAATTATATTTTCACAAACAAATTAGAAGCTAAGTGAGAAGACTGGCATTGTTTTGCACGTTTGCAAATCTAACGTTTTTTTCACAGAAGATAGATGGAGTCTCGTATCAGTTCCTGCATGCAATCTGCTGATATGTTCTTTTGGTTGAAGAAAGTCTGTAGAAAATTGGCCTTGTATAGACTTGTGGTTGGAAAAGGGAGGAATATTCTAATAGGCTTTTGAAATAATTCTTTGTTCCTCTACCAAAACTCTACAAGTGATAGTTTCTTTTTTTTCTTTTTTTTTTTTTTTTTACAAGTGATAGTTTCTTGAAGATGAACTTCAATGTGGAATGTGAAACCATATCACTGAGCTTTGCATGCTTTGTAATATTAAAATTCATTAGTCTATCTTGCTCTTTGAATAGATCTTTCACCCACTCATGAGTTTGTAATACCATGTGTAGGTTATTTGGAAAATATTTGTTCATTGAATTTTGCCAGTCTTTCAAATCTGACATTTTTCATTATGCAAGAGGGAAAAAAAAAATCACATGTGTTAATATCACCACCAGTCTCATTAGAAAAGTCTTTAAGTATTGGGAAGCTGTCAAGCTCAGAGTGGCAGATAGAGGTCTACCATAATTTAATTTTTGCTTGAAAGCTCAAAGTTTATCGTTGGCAATAAATACCATCAGTTGTTTTCCTTGAAGTGATCAGTTCACTTTGTTCATTTCTGAAAAAATGTCTGCCAAATATGCATCTGAATAACGATAGTTTGTCAGTTGTTCTTTCAACTAAAATGGTATTGAATGAAATAAGCCACTGGTGGAGCTTACAACAGTTACACAAATGCTTTTCCTAGAGATAGCATTCATGCTTTTCTCATTTTGTCACACAGAATAATAAAAAGGCAAATACTCAATGGTAGAGATATAATGCAACTTATAATTTTTACTGCTTCATCAAATTTTGTTTTTAAGTCCAAGTGCATGATGGTAAAGAATACAATCCTCCCATATAGTTGGTACCAGTGCCGTGATTTGTGCTAAGGCTCCCCAGATTTTGTTTTTTTTTCCCTCCACTGTTGTGCACTCTCAGTACAAATGTCAACACAGAGAAAAGAACAAATAACATAAAATTATGATAAAAATAGTTTTGAGCTCATGTATTTCCTAAAATGATTTTGAGGACCATTTGAAGACTGCCGCCCTAGATAATACTGAGGTTGAGTATATTTTTCTCTGCGTTTTCTTCTGCAACCTGACTATCTATATCTTTTGCCAATTTTTTATTTGGTTATTTGTCTTTTTCATACTGGTTTTCAGAAATGATGTATGTATTGAGACTAGAGCAATTTGATACATGTATTGAAAATATTTCTTCACCAATAGGACCAAAAGCCTAAATAATTATGTGCATCCACACAGAGTAAAATATTACGTTACATGGAATATGTAGAATACACTAACCGAGGAAGGCCTAAAAGATGTATTGCTTAGCATTGAAAAAAAATGGGAAGTTTTAGAAAATGTGGAGTGTATTACTTTTAAATTCCTTTCCCCCATACAAAAGTTTTTTATTTACGTGTGTATATATATAATTATAAAATTCTACATATATATAACATATATAAACACATAAATATTATATATATATAAAATATTTATATATGTAATATGTGTAAATGCACAGGAAAATAAACAGTATCTTGAAAGATAAACACTCAAATTATAACACAAAATGATGATCATAATTCTTTTTTGTCTTTTTTTTGGGGGCTTGATCTCACAACCCTGAGATCAACACCTGGGCTAAAGAGTCAGGTAGTCAACCGACTGAGGCACCCAGGCCTCCCAATAATAATTATTTTAGATGGAGGGAGAGGACCCACAAGAGAAAGTTATATTGATTGTGACTTTTGATTTATTTGATATTTTAATATTTTTATAAGGAGGCTATATTTGTGAATTTATTAACTAAAATTCGTAACTTTTAAAATTATAGAAACATGGCTTCTTAACCTTTCTAGCATACAATCACATAAAGAATCGCACTCCCCTATGCAGTAGGAAGAAGAAGAGTGCGTACATACTTGAAAAAATAAAGTGGTTTTTGGAAACTGAAGGGCTTTTTATCGTTTGCTCCCTACTGAGAAGTGATGCCTACCAATCCTGTTATGGAGATGTGAGCCACGGTTTTCACTAAACTTAAAGTGACCTTTCCTTTCTCCCTTTTCCAAATTTTGACCAACTAATATAAATAAGCCTAATTCAATATTTATATGAAATCCCTGGTACAGTAACCACTGTTACTTAAAATATTTGGATCAGTTTGCTGGATTTAAATATTAGTGACTGGCTTTTACACTTTTGTAACCACCTAACTTTATCTTTACCATAGGAAAATAAATAAAGCTAAATTTTCAGCCCCAAAGGAACCATTTAGAGATTTAAAACAAATGTTACTCTTGTAGTGAGTTCATATAAGAAATGAGATCATAATACCCTAAAAATAACTAATGTCAAATTAGGAAAAGCTGGAGCAAGTTAATTTCCTAGGTATGATCTTCTGAAGTAGTGCAGACTTCCTATCGTCCCACGATTCATACCTTATAGAACACAGGATTCGTAATGATCCTCAGTATTCATGTAACATCTTTTGTCCAGATGACTCTCCAAGTGCTTTATGGAAGGATTTCCCTCCATGTGGCAGTACCTAGCTCAGCCCATGCATATAAAAATTTACTACTTCATTGTGCAACAGATGAGTGCGAGGAGGAGAGGAAAGTTGCATCCTGTTTATCCCCTCGTGCCGGGAGCTGCATGACTTACCCAGCAGAAGGAACATTTCCTTCCTCCCCAGTCATGGGTAGAACACAGGATAGCTTTGCCATTTTCGTTTAAACGTCCCAATGCTCTTAGTAAAGGGTGGAGCAGAGAAACTAAAATGTACTTAGGGTCTGCTCTATGCCAGGCACCCCGATAGATGCTTTGCTTGTTTTAGGTTGTCACATCTTCACGAAAACCCACAGAGGTGAAGTTGTTACTGTATCTAATTTCCGGCTGAGGAAGTGAGTCCTGCCTGCCATCACAAAGCTCAAATATGACAGAATCAGGATTGCTCCCAACTGTCTTTGGCCTTAGAAATCAAGCAGAGTCATCTCTGTCTCTTACCCGTTCCACATGGTCCTTAACAGAGCAGGTGGAGGAACGTTTCTCCGAAGTTTTTTTTCTTTCTCTAGCAGAGGGTGGCTCTCCCGACCACCTGACCTCTTGTCCTGTTGACATGGTGGCCATTGTCCTCAGACTGTGTTGTGGTTGCTAGACTTTTCTTTATTTAGTGGCTCATGCCTCTTAGGGTATTGTCAGACTGTACCTTGAGGCTGCATCCCATTGTGGCCATTGCTTTATTTCTCTCCTGCCCTTTCTAAGCTAGCGTTTTGAAAGGATTGTCCACGCTTGTCTCCACTTCTTTCCCGTCTGTTCCCTGGGAAGCCACTGCAGCTTGACTTCCCCTCCCCTCCTGCTGCTGAATCCGTCTCTCAGAGGCATCCCTCACCTCCATGTTGGCAAATCAAAAGATATGTTTTGTGTTTACTTACTGAGCCTTTCTATTGTGATTGCCACAGTCTCTACAGAGAACTTCAAGACTTAGTTTTCATAAGACTCTTGTTCCAGTTGTTTCTTCTACTTCCTTGACTGTTTTACTGTTCAGACTATCCTGCCTGCCGTGTGTGGTGCCCTGGGTCTGGCTCCTAGATGCTTCTGAAAACCTATTGTTAATTTTTCAGAAACTCTCTGAAGTTGTTGACGTTATGTTGGTAGCTGAAAATTGGCTATGGTGGAGTATTGACGCAAAGAAATTAGCAAGTGTTAAAAATCAGCCCCCCTTCAATCCCAGGAACATTACACATTCACCAGCATTCCACTGCTTCAATCCCCTCCCCCCATAAAGGAGGGGATTTCCTATTCTTAACAAGTTCCCCCTCTTGATACAGCCTTTCTGGGTGATATCTCTCTGTCCTCAACACACACACACACACACACACTTATGGTTTTGACTGTCACCTGTACCATCCATCACACCCGAGTATCTACCCACAGACCTGAACTTATTGCAGAGTTTCAGACCTGTATATCCAAGCACTTCCTGAAAATGCTCATTTCCATGTGGAACAGACATCATAAGTTCACTAAGTCCCAAATTGAACTCGCCATCTTGTTCTTTTCCTATGTCCCTTACTTCATTTAATAGTTCCACTATCCACCTTCCTTCCATTCCAGAAATTTGCTATGACCTCTCCTCAGCCCTGCTGAGCCCAGGAGGACATTGTTAAAAGGCATTATCATTCTAGGAACTAGCTCTTGGGGTGGTAATGTGAGGGAATTGGTGATGTTTAGTGACGGTTTTGTTTTCTTTTCTTTTTGATTCTTAGACTGCTCAAATTTCTCCAATATGGGAAATCTGACATCCTCAAGTACCGCAAAATTTCTGCAGAGAAAATGGCATCCTCCTCTGTGCTCAGGAAAGGGAGGAAATAAACTCATTTAAATTAAGCATCTACTAGATGCCAAGACTTTCAGAAGCTTTTCCATACATAAGTTTACTTAATTTCTGAATTTTTCTATGACACAGATATTACCATAATACTTCCGCATGCAGGAGAAATTGAGCTTCAGCTAAAATAAATAACTTGGCCATAGAGCACAGCTAGTAGATGGTAGAGCTGTGATTTGGATAGGCCTATTGGACTCCAAAGCTTGTGATCCTTTCATTACCCCATGTTGCCTCTGGCTAGGTGTTTCTATGTGCAGGAAACTGCTCACTGGCAGCTTCAATAACAGACTCACAGAAAGGGCCTGTTACCCTCACCCTATGCAGGAGCTCCAAAGGCCCTCGTTCTTTCTAGTGTTGCCTTTGTGTTCTCCTACATCCAAACCTTAACACCCTCCAAAGGACCTATGCAGCACAGCACCTGTTGAAATACCCGGATGAATGGATGCAAGGTTCATTAACATTTTTTGGAGTTTTTAGGCTGAATGGGCTTCACTTTCTTGAGAACACTGTTCGAGGCACGGTTTTTGCACTTTTGAAAAAGCCAGTCCCCGGTATGGAAGTGCCTCCCATAGGACTAGCTTGTGCACTGGGAAGGATCACATGTAGCAGAGACCAGATGTAAAGCTGACTTCAAGGCGTGACTGTCCAGTAGGGGACGGGGTCTCCACCCATGGTGGAGAGGGTCAGAGAGTGACAGAAAAGATAATGTGAGCGAGAGCTCATGTAGTCTTGAGAGTCGCTTTTAATGGCTACCCTTTGGAGAATGTGCTAGTTTGTGATAATCAGGAACTAGTCATGTCATGTCGTGTCACTTGAGACGCCATTAGTCACTGTATTGTTCAATGGCTTCCAAGTGTCAATCGGGTCAGAAGGATTTGAAGGAAGTTACACAACTTTCTAGGAACGCTCACCAGTGAGTCACTCGGCTCCTCAGATAGTGTCTTTGTGTCCTCCCTGTGTGGAATTTGGTCATGATACAGTATATCTTACATGCATCCCATTTGTATTAATTAAACAACTGCTTTATGCCAGGCATAAAGGCAATTTTCAAATGAAGCAATGAGCGAGGTTGACGTAGACCTCCTCTCATGGAGCTTGCTTTGAACTAAATCCTCTAACAAAATAAGAAAATACCAGGTAGTGATCTAAGTAATAGGAAGAAATAAGAGAAGGGGTGGGAGAGAATATGTGTGGGGCTACTTTAGATAGGGTAGAGAGGTCCCCCTGAGATGCTGATGTTGAAAGAAAGACTTCTGTGCAAGAATAAGCCAGCCCCATGAACATCTTGGGAGAGAACATTCTAAGCGCAAGCCAATGGCAAGCACAGAAGGAAAAGGAGAGAGAGAGAGCAAGCTAAAATGGCCGAAGCAAACAGCCTGAGATTTTATTTGAGAGACAGTTGGGGGCTGGAATTTAGTAGTCCTTGTAGAGCAGGAGAAAGAATTCCCATTCGGGATTCAGTTGTGGTGCTTTGGGAAGCCTTTGGAAAGCGACAAGTAGAGGTAGGGGAGAGGTATGATCTGACTTGCTGTTGATACATCATTCTGGCAGCTGGGCACGCAGTGAATTTCAGGAAGCAGGGAAAGAGTGCGGACAGTGGAGGGCTTCTCCAGAGCTGCACTGGAGACACGATCCTGGAGTGGAGGAAGGTGGAGGTGGTGAGATTGGGGAGAAGTGAATGAATTTGAGATGTATTTTGCTAATGGACTGGATGTGGGTGGTAAAGGAAAGAGAAGATTCAAATACTCATCTTCAGTGAATATATGGGTACTGGTGCCATTTACCAAGATGGGGATTAGTCTAATGGAAGTCGGAGAAAGTTCAGAAAGGAAACGATTGCTCCTAAATCTTAGTGGACAGCCCTGCAGCCACTGCTAAATTCCTGTGCAAGTTGAGGAGGGTCAGGCTGCCCACTGCTTTGTTGGCAGTCTGTAAAGGTGAAAAGTCTTCCACATGCTAATCTAGGCTCCGCCTTCTTGCAGCTTCCATCCATGTGAATGTTCTTGCTTCTCTGGAAACACATGGAACACATGTGCTGTCTCCTCTAGAAAATCGTGTTAAATAGTTGAATACCAAGATTCTTGACATTGTTTTAACACATTAAAATTTCAGATCAGTTTGGGCAAACATGCCATTAATTAAATCATAGTGTGTCTGACTTACTGACTGTGTAATCTTCACGGAACCATGTTATGTTGCCCTGGTTTTGAATGGAGAGAGAAGCGTGTGTGTGTTTTTTCTCTTTTTTTGTGAAGATTAAAGGAGAGAATGCTCCTCACTCTGCCTGGTGGTTGCTTGGAAGATGCTCCCAGAAGTGTCGACACCACCTTGGTTCATCTCACCAGGTCTCTGTTGTTATTGCACATGGGGTGGCTTCTTTTCATTCGCTGGGTGAATATTTATTGGACTCCAGTCATGGCCATTTGCACCTGCTGGGTACACTATCTTTGGCTACTTTCTTGGACGGAAGGAGCATTCCTATCCTTCAAGCCATTTTCACTGAGTTCCCTTCATGGAGGAGGAGCCATGATGGGAGCACCCTCTTGCCACGCACTTCTGGGCCAGTGCCCAGGAGAACCTTTGCTGGTGGCAGTGATGAGATAACAGGCAGCTCACAGCCCTGGGAAATGAGGCCACTGGGAGCAACATCCCCTTTTCCTTCTCAAGCTGCTCCGGGGTCTGATGGCTGCAGCTGCCACCTGGTGACTCCACAGCCCCGGGAGCTGCATGAGGACGAGGGGGCAGTGATAAAAGTTTAGTGATGACTTGTCATCAAGGCTCTTCATGTAATTTTTGTTTTGTTTTCTGTTTTCTGCCTTTTATAATTCACTTTGCACTTAGTTTCAGTGTAATATATGCTTATGGTAGAATATAAGAATAGAGACAAATAGATGGAAAAATAAATATTGTCCAACACCTCACCACCCAAAGACCTTGACAATTAGTATTTGGCTTTTTTTTTTTTTTGCAGTATTTTTTTCTTTTACTTTTTTTTTTTGTAAAGATTTTATTTATTGGAGAGAGAGAGAGGGAGAGAGAGAGCATGTGCACATGTGGGGGTAGGGGCAGAGGAAGAAGCAGACTCCCCGCTGAACGGGGAGCCCGACACAGGGCTCCATACCAGGACCCAGGGATCATGACCGGAGCCAAAAGCAGATGCTTAACTGACTGGGCCACACAGGTGCTCCTTATTTTACTTTTTTCAGGAGAGATGGAGTTTCTACCATACGTTTATATTTTGCTTTTCTTCTTTGCATTGTCACAAACATTTAAAAATACTACTTTTAAAGAGTTTCTCAAAGAGTATTTCTCATAACACTTCCTGAGTGTTTTTTTTTTCAGTCAGTAAGATAATTTATCGCTAGAGGTTTAATGATTGTTGCTATTTTAATGCTGTTGTGGTGAACAGCTTTGATTATAAGGACTTTTTCCTAATTTGGGTAACAACCTTAAGGGGGTCACAAATTCGGAGAGTGTGGACATTTCTGAGACTCCTCATACCAAGTATCACCACTAAGTTTCCACCAAGGTTACACACTTGATCCTCTTATTAGTATGGGTGTGCATTAGTGTGGTCACTTGAACACACTCTGGTCTCTGCTGAACATCACTGCAAGAAACACATGGTGATTTGATAGACAAAACCTATTTGGTGTTGATATTCTCATTTGTATTCTGTGGCTTACTAGTCAGGATAAATATTTTTCTATATGTTTATAAGTCATTAAATTTTGTTTCTGAATCGTCCTTGCCTTTTCCCACTTATCGGTTGACTCTCTGTTATTTTAAAGACACCTTTCTGCCCTCTACATTATTGTTCCCTCACTTGTTATAAAAACATTTATAGGAGGTTTTCATGAACTGGAGTCCAACTAACTTGAACATTAACTCTTCAAATTTTGGATGAGAGGCAAATTGAAAAGAGAAAGATATGACACCTCCTCCAAAACTGGAGAAATTCAAACGGAGCACAGCCTTTCTCCAGCTCTCAGTGTAAAACTCATCAAAGCAAAAACTGTTTTATTTAGACATCTGGGAAATGTACTTTGACAAACATCCGCTTGATGACTGTCAGTGTCATAAAGAGACTTTGATATCAAAAATCCGCAGAAACTGCTGAAATAAATTATATATTTTTATGACAAAGCTCTCTTTGCTGACTCATTTGCATTGTCCATGTGATGTGGCTTTAGCATCTTAATACAAAGGAGGGCCCATTTTCATGTAAATGACATGATAGAATTAATAAAGAGCTCTGGGGAGCATACAAACTGCAAATGTGGCATTGCCTTCTACCTGCTTTGAGCAACGCTTACACATGGTTGCTTTACGGTATTTTTAACATAGAAGTGTTTTCAAAATTTGCATATTCAGGGCTTTTATAGCTCTGGAAATATTCTCTCAAACTGCCACAGAAGGTAACAACACATCCTTCAAAAGTCTGATTTCTGTGCATGTAGGCCATAAAAAAATGTATAGATAGAATCTTTAGCCCCATTTCCAATAAGTTAAAATGCAACTCGTGCTGTTGAGAGTTTGATTTTTTGCCTATCAACCGCCCAAGAAAGAACTTACTTTACCTTCTATTTACAAAACCTGCAAGTACTGGGCTGTTGGTTGTTTGAAAAGATTAAACCCAAGTCAACCACGTCGCAGACTTCCGTGTTATGGGTGAGGCTTCTGATCTGTTAACTAACCACTGTGTGGCAAACCGAGTGTATTAGGTAATATGAAGAATGTCAGGCATGGGCCAAGGTCTTAGAGACAGTGTGGAGTGTAGACAGGGTATGAGAGTTGAGATCAGAAGGACTTGGCCTGAAAACCCAGCCTTGCTGCTCACTAGCTCATTTCTTCTTGGGCAAACTGTTTGACTTCTCTGGCACTCGGTTTGCTCATAAAAGACCCCATAAACCAGGATTAGTAATACCTACCCGGCCTGAAGATTGAAGACTAAGTGAGATAATGTATATAAGATAGGAATTCCATAAGTCGTTATGCTGTTGTTATCGGTATGATTATTATTACCTACAACTTCCGTGATCAAGGAATTTGTTGCTGGAAGAAGCCATGCATGTGGGATAATGGGTAACTTTGTGTTTTGTAAATACTTATCACTAATATTAGCAACCATAACAAACATTTATTGAGCAGCTAACATGTACCCAGTCCTCGGTCCTGCCAACGGAAGGCAAGAGAGGGGAGTGAGCCTTACACATTGTTGTCTGGGTTCCTTTGATAGGAAAGCTGTTACTGAGAGGGAGGGCTAACACACTCTCAAACAGGCATGGCCATCGAATCTTCCCATGACAGAACTGAACGGGGACCTCAGAGGCCCCTGGTACATTGTGATTGTGGTTACCGGTCTACTCTTTAACATGGAAGCTCGATGTCAACTTGGGAGTAGGAGGATCTGTTTACACCCTGCACCTCACTTCTCTTGGGCGAAGAACAAAGACCACCAACCTGATAGAACCCCATCCCCAGCTTTAGCATGGTCGTATTGAGACCCCAAATCATGTCTTCTGTATTGACTCTCAAAGAACCAGAGTGAACTATCCTCCCCGTGGGCGGTGGATTTCACGGTACCTGCTTATGGATGTTCACTCCTGACCTACCATTAGCAGATACAGGAGATGATATAGTTTTCCCTCTTGTACCTTTTAACCGCAGACCACATTCCATTTGCTTTGAACGTTTAATACAGTATCAAGCCTGAAATCAAACAAATGTAGGTGGAAGAAAACATTTAGGTGGTGGAGGTCAGAGAAGAGCGATGTTTTCAGGGGCTCTGAAAGAACGTGCTAATGTTGCGAAGAAGCTGGGCAATGAGATCAGGGACACAGCACTTTGAACTGCTCTTTTCAGAAGTCATTGAGAAAAAGATTCAAGGTGAGAAAAAGCATGGGGAATATTTTCTTGAATGCAAGGAGTCAATTATTTGATTCCTTAAAAATTAAAAACTTCTGTGCCTCAAGGACATATTCCAATTACATCATAAAAAGCAGAATTAGAAAAAAATATAAGAAAAATAAAAGACAAATCTTTAATATCTTTACTATTTAAAGGGCCTTGAGGGAGCCACAGAGTTCTTGTGAAATAAAGTTTAAAAGTCGCTTTTTCCAGATGTAGAACTGCAGAAATGTAAATAAAGCTTGATTGAAAGGATGTCTTTTTAGTGAAAGGATGTCACTGGCCAAGGAATTTGAAATGAGGCACCCAAAAAAGGGAGAGGAGTGAGGGATTTAGTTTTAATCTCTGTACCTGCTTGCTGACCCACCATTAATTGCTTCGAAGAGGAAAGGCACACCTTGGTTTTCAAAGAAATAAAAAATTAACAAATAACGTGGCCCCATTCTTATGCCATTTGATAGCTTCAACAATATAGAATAAGAGTATTCTATATTTTTTGCCACTTGGTATTTACATTTTAATGTTCAAGATAGACATTTTCACCCAATAATTAACATAGAAGAATCTGTTGAAATGATTCATTCATTCACTAATTTATTTATTCACCAAATATTTCTTGAACCAGACTTTCTGCTAGTCTCAGGGACTTAATAGTGAAGAAGAAAGACATGGCCCTTAAGAATCATACATATAAAAAATGCATTCTTAGAAAATTGTCTAGTATGTGGAGAATGCTAAATTCATGAAGATGTTTATTGTAGCATTATTTTTAACACTGAAATTGGAAGCAACCTCACTGTTTAAAAACTAAGGAGATCATTACTTATAATAAATTTTCTGGATGTAGATATTAAACATGGTGTTTGTGAGAGAAGTGTTTATGTTATGTTAAGTAAGCACAACAGAGTGCAGATTTGTATATACTGGATGATGACAATTATGCTAACCATGAGGAAAGGAAAAAGTACAGCAAAAAAATATATAGTTGTGTGATGAGATTATGGTAGAGTTTTCTTTTTCACTTGCAATGTTTCCTTTTTGTTTTAGTGTAATGATAACAGTATTCCTTTCCAGTAAACTAACTCTACGAGGCTTCGTGAGCTTTATGTACATTCACTAATTTAATTTTCATCATAGCTCGATGTTACAGGTGAGGAACCTGGGCCCTGGCCTGGTTAGAGCTTGAGTTCCAACTGGAATCTCTGGTCCCCGAAACTGACCTCTAAACTATGTCCAGTTGCTCCTTTAAAGAGATAAATTGGTTGAGCTTTAAAAGTACGAATCCAAGCCATGGTCCCTAGAGCTTAAGCTCTTAGGTCTTGTTGATAAGATGGAGGTCTTACTAATATCCACCACCCAAAGGCAATGGCAGGTACAACACACGATGATGTTTATGGGTGTCTTCCGTAGATTTCAAATATCCATTCAGTGTCCGTCGTGGTGTATATTCAAAATATTTTTGAGTGTCTTAATAAATGTGTATACTAAAAAAATTAAGCATGTTTTTGTTAAAGTCTACAAATGTAAGTTAGCTGGTTTATGCATTTTAAATAACAGCTCAGAACATGAAATTTTTTTAAATCGATGAAAAATTATACTGATTAAAGTGTGTTTTGGAAATTAGTTTCTGCTGCTGGGTCAGCATCTCTTTGCTCTTTCTCCGTTTTTCTCTCTGACATTCCGCTCCACCTATCGTATGATTTTCTTGACTTTTTTCTTTCATTGAGCGAGCTCCTTCAAGGTCAAGAAACCACTCTAATCTGCACTTTGGAGGTATTTAGCAGCCAAAGTTTTAAATTCCCAACCGGCAATTGGGATTCCAGGCTTAGGTTGTTTATTATGCTTTATATCTGTTGACTATGAGTCAAATATAATATGTGGGTAGAATTACAAAGGTGACTCTTGAAAGCATGTGGAAGGATTATAACCTTAAAATGTGCTCACCAAAGCCATGAAAATAGATGAGTTCCCCAAGAGGTACCCAGCAATACGCCTTTATAGACTTCTAGAATGAATATTTGAATTCCACGTGGGCCTGGATGGCCTCCTGGAGAAAATGGGGAAGAGCTTTGTGTTCTAAGAGTTTATGATGTTTTAGGCTGCATCGCATGCAGTTGACATTTAATTTGAAAGTGGTCTGTTGAAAATGTCATCTGGTTTTCATTGGTAGGGGCCCACTTGAAAACGGGAGGTTGGACTTTGTGACCTCCTGGTTTCCTCCCAACTCTGGAGTTTTTGTAGTTGTTTGATTCTCAGATAAATGTAAAGTTTATTTTCCAGCACAACTGGTATTTGTGTAGGGCTTCCGAGTTAACAAACCATTTTTCACACACTCCATCCTGTCCTAAAGAAGGGTAAAGGTGGGGGAAAAGGCCCCATTAAATCTGGGTTTGAATACATACTGTACAACACAGTCTGGTATTTTTCTGGGTGTTGTTTGCTTTCAAGATGGAAAGTAATGTTCTCGTTCAAAGGTAACTATGTGAGAATTAGCATCTTATTCACATGCAACATCTTCTAAAGGATTATCAAACACCTGTTAAGTAGGTGCACACATGATGTATAATGCCATTGAAAAAGTTGTTTCACCAGGTGGGAGAATTTGAATAAATCATGTCATCATCTAATTTAAATATTTGGTTCATCTGCTTCAGATATTTAAGGGAAAATATTGATTTTTCTGGAATATTGTGAATCCATTCACATTTTCTATGTTCTGAAATAGACCTTGGTGTACTGGTTGTGTTAGCTATGCTTTCCCTGGAAATTCAGCTCTGTTCAGAAATGTCAAGGCTAGCTATGGTTATGCCTGCCCTGAATTTTAAAAAATGTAATAACTGAATCTTTTTCCACAGGGGCTAAGAAAAAAAAATGGTATTCTATAATTTTCCTTAGGGACTTGGGTAGATAAGGCTAGGCATATGTGGTGTACCCAATCAAAACACAATTTCACAGGTTATGAGTTTGCATGAGATGCAGTCTATCTCGTGGAACCTGGGTTTGGGTGTGCATGCAGAAACGGGGGGACACTGCAGCAACCAAGCAAACTCCCTGGGATACTCTTAATCGAGGCTGTTACTGGAGGCAGTCGCTTCCTTGTAGGGTCTCCTCGGGATGGAACCAAGGAGCTGTGATCTGAGAATGGGGCATCACCCCGGTGGCTTCATGTTGAAGAGAAGGAGATCTCTTTGTCCATTCTTAGACAAGACGATGGATAGTGCTTTGTCATATTAGGGGCTCTTGTTTTCGGAGTAGTCTGTGCGTATCATGCATACTGTGCCAACCTTTATAATACGTTTGATTGTCTTTGTGAGTGAGGTGTCTTGGTCTGAGACTGAGAGATGCCAAATATGTCATCCAGGGTCAGGGGTCATGGTCTAACCACTGAACTTTTCTATCACTCACACAATCCCAAACAGCCTTCACATTGCTGATGTGCTGCTAAAGCCCCATGGTAGACGTGGCTTTCCCTCATTCCCTCTTTTCTCTCCCCAGTGTTGACCTTCTGTGAGCTTTCTGCTTTTACAGCTTTCCCCGATAAATGTTTAGTGGCTGGGCAAGATGTGATAGAAGATCTTGGCATGCATTTTCACATCTATTTGTACTCTGGTTCATTCAGAAATAATGGGAGATGTGTATATACAGTTTACATAGCTGTGATCATAGTACATATATAAACTTAGGTTACGCTTTGTCCCTGAAAGTCATGTCTCTGTCAGGTTGGTGCTGAGGATCCACTGGGTTCAGTGCCTGACTTTGCCTATTGGCTGATGGATTTGGAATAAGTTCCTCAACTTCTTATATCCTTAGCTCCTCATCTGTAAAGTGATTACATTTCATTCTGGATAGGGTTGTTGGAAGGATAAGACAAGATGATGATTCTGCAAGTGGTTTATAAACTAAAGAAGGTTATAGAAACAGAAGGTATTTATCACTAGCACACAAGGATTTAGAAGTTTCTTTCAACCCAAAGGTGAGCTCCGTAAAATGTTAGCCTCTTTCAAAATGCCCCCAAAGTGCACGCACGTGTGCGTGTGTGTGTGTGTGTACTATTAATGGGCCTGTTCACAAAGAGCCAGATTCAGGCAGAGACGTTTCCTCAACTGCAAATCAAGGGTAATAATTTCCTCATGGTTTAAATAAGACAACAGACATGAAGCTCATGGCATATAGGCAACTCGTAATAATGGTATTTTTTTCAGTTTAAAATTTCTTATAAAGAACATAGACTGGATTCGTTTTAATTATCTGTTCTACCATTAATTAGCCACCCACCTCCACTGCAATGAATCATGGCAAATGCCATGGACATGGACAAATAACTTAAATTGTGACATATTAATCAATTTGGGAAGATTACTTAACCTCAGTGTCCTCTTATGTAAAATGAAAATAACTCCCTCTAAGCCGGGTGATGGTTAGGCCTAAATGTAAGCCTGTGTATTACCTGAAACACAAGAAGTTCAGAAAATGGTTAGTTCTGCTCTCTCCTCCCTTCCTCTGCCGTTGCTGATATTTGCAATCCTGCCTGCAGGACATCTGGGGAAGCTGCTCTTCTCTCCTGAAAACAGAACACAATTGCAACTCCTCCTAGGTCCCAGGGAAGGAGGCTTAAGAAATGAGGACAACTGGAAGGTTCTGAGGCAGAGCCACTGATTCGGCTCTAGGCCCATCAGACATTTAGAGTAAGTTCTTCCAAGACGCCCAGAACTGTGCCTTGATTTTTGCACGGAAGGCTGAATCATTTATTAGCATTAACAGAAGATGGGTTAATGTTCTTAGCCTCACACTGAAAGTTGCCTGCTTTGCCAGGCAGAGAGATGATTGAGCCAGAGTGTGATCTCTGTGTGTGTTGGGAGCTCTGCGGCAATGTGCTTCCCCCAGGGTGTACTCTGAAGGGTGATAGTCCACTCTGGGTGTCCTTCTGTAAATAAATACTCACCAAGAGACACGCTCACGTCCCAATAGTGCTTCCTAAATCTTGGCACAAAGCTCTTAGCTGTAGGTTTCACAGCCATGTATCTTGTGTCGTTAAAGGCCAAAAGGGAGCCACAAGTGTGCTTGTGAAATCAACTTTAAAAGTTGCTTTTCCAGATGTGGAGCCACAGAAATGTCAATACAGCCATGGTGAAAAGTGCCCTCATGGTCACATGCCGAGGGATTTGCTATAGGGGGCCCGAAAGAAGGAAAGGCAAGTTACTATGATTCTCTGCGTCTGTTGCTCACTGATCTCCCCTTCTCATTTCCCCTAATTAGGGAGAAGGTCAGTTTCTTCCACCTTCAGGGCTGGAATGTGCCTTTCAATGAAAAGTCTGGTTCATACACAACTATGTCAGAAAAAGTCCAGGTTGTGAGAAAGGTTATTGCTCAAAAAGATGCTTAAAAATCTTAGTTGTGGGACGCCTGGGTGGCTCAGTTGGTTGAGCAACTGCCTTTGGCTCAGGTCATGATCCCGGCGTCTTGGGATCGAGTCCCGCATCGGGCTCCTTGCTCCGCAGGGAGCCTGCTCCTCTCTCTGCCTCTGCCTGCCTCTCTGCCTGCTTGTGTTCTCTCTCTGTTAAATGAATAAATAAAATCTTAAAAAAAAAAATCTTAGTTGTTCATATAAACAAAGCTTTGATTTTCTTTAAATGCAAATGGAGTCAAACTTCTTTTACTGAGGAAAGCCTTACTTTGCGCCTTTTCTGTGTTCGAGCTACGTGAGATGCCGTGGAAGCACAAAGCTTAGCTTTTGCCTTGAGAGATCTCAGTTCTGTGCACAAGTTTCTCCTTTACAGAACTCACTGAATGTGCATCAGATACCTTCCATGTATAAGCTAGAGTGCTAAGTACTGGAAAGCTCAAATATGAAGGACACATTTCTGTCCAACACATTGCTCCTATGTTTAGTGGCTTGAAACAACTGGCATTTTTTTTTCTTTTTTTTTCCCCCAAATACTTTTATTTTATTTTTTCAGTGTTACAAGATTCATTGTTCATGCATCACACCCAGTGCTTCATGTAATACGTGCCCTCCTCAATACCCATCATCAGACTCGCCCAACCCCTCACCTCCTCCCTCCAAAACCCTCAGTTTGTTGCTGGCATTTTTTTTTTTTTCATTTAAAATCCTGTACATTAACAACTTTGGCTGCACTGGCTGGGTAGTCTTCTATTGGTCTCCCTTGGAATCCCTCATGTGATTGCAGTCCTCTGGCAGCTCTTCTGGGGCTGGATGGTTGAAGTTAGCCCCATGCACGTGTCTGGCAGTTGATGTTGGGTATTGGGCTAGGCTACGTGTCTCCAGCACCCTAGCCCAGGCTTTTTCACGGGGAGGGAGCATTCCAAGAAAGCAGTCTCAGTGTACGAGTGACTTTCAAGTCTCTAATTTCATCCTGTTTACTAATGTTCCGGGGACCAAAGCCAAGCCCAGAGTCAATGTGGGAGAGATGATGCCAAGGCATGGATGTAGGAGGTATCATTAATGGGAGGCCATTACTCTAACAACCAACTACGGGCTCTTCCCTAAATAATAATAGTGACTCTTCCACTTATTTAGCACCTTCCACGTGCCCAGTGTGGGACTTGATGCTTCACAGGTGCTGTTTTATTAAATCTGTTGGATAGTTCTTCAAGGTAGTTATTATCATTCCATATTTCTGAGGTTAGTTAAGTTGTCTAAGGCCATGCAAGTAGTAAATGGCCAGGATTTTGGCAATGAACTGAATAATTCCATAAGCCAGGATCGACAGGCCTGGAGTAGTGCGATATGGGACACAAAAGATGAGGTATGAGATTGTGTCAGACAGGTAATGGTGGTGTAGCAGCTCTATGTGTGCAGAAGATTGATTTGCCATAAGGGTTAATAATTCAGGAAGGTCTTGGGCGAGTTCTAGGGCTTTTAATTGGGCCTGCCTATAAAAGAGGAAGCTTTTGGGCTTTGGTTGTAAAAAGAGTTAGGTTCAAAATCTCAGTTTGGTTATTAAAGGAGCTAAGTTAAGAGCTACTTTGAGTGTGTGATGATTTAAAGTTTGTGAGCCTCAGTGACCTCATCTTTAAAATGGGGATACTGTTCTAAACATGAAATGATGCCATGTATGTAAAATTCTGAGCATAATGATGGTACCTAGATGGAATTCAACAAATGGGAGGCAGGACTGATTTGGATGAGAAAATGGCAAAGCAAAGAAGAGGGTATTTTAGGCAAGAAAAGCAATGCTGGAAAGGGAAGAAATCTGATAGCAAAGAGGACTTGGCTTCTGTCTGAGCCACAAGAGAGGCCAGTATATGGTAGGCATCAATAGAAAATACCAATCGTTAGGCAAGATAAAGCCCAGGTTTGAGAGGCTTTGATGTCCACCAGGTAGAGGAGATAAATTTGCAAAGCTAGGAAATGGACCTGTGGATTTCCTTGGAACCTGGGAGAAACTACAGTGTGCATGTAATTTCAAACTCAGCCATCCTCAGAGTCCAGTAGGTTCTTCACTATCCAGATCCATTTTCCCAGCCAACCTTTCCAATCAGTGCACATGAGGTTTAGATTTGAGTCCCTTAATTTCAATAATTTGAATTTCTTCCAATATTGCCAGTGTAGCCAGTAGTGGAATGGAAAACCCCCTCTATCTCCTTTGTTCATGACCTTGGTTCACCCCATGGCATGTTTATTCATAGTCATTATCATTGGAAAATGCAGATTCTTTTCTATTAATTGAATCTCACCGTGAAGTACTGGATAGTAACGTGTCGCAGCCGGTTCACAAGAGCCCAGGGTGCACATTTCTTCCCAATTCTATGTTTAGCGTTGATAGCTTAAAATTGTCCTCAGTGGGTGTATTTACATCACAGAAATCAGTGATCACTATAAACCAGGGCTCCCCACACCACCACCCTTGAAGTTCCCATTGTTAAATGTTTACCAGTACGTTGCTATGCGCAACTCACGTAAGTGTGAAGTTGAGGAGGTCAGCGAGCTAGTGAAGCTGGGAGGAAAATCCTACCTCCGAAAATTTGGTTTATTTTTGAGTCACCTTAAAGCAAAACACCACACATATGAAATGGCTGAAATCATAGAGACCGAAACATCACACATTGGAGAGGATGGAGAGTAATTAAAATGCTCAGATATTGGTGTTAGGAGTATAAAATGGTACGACCACCTTGGCAGTTCCTCGTAAAGTGAATCTTACATCTACCCTTATGACCCAGCGATTTCATTCTTAGCTATTTACCCAAAAGAAACGAAAACTTACGTCACCAGAAAAGCTTGTACACAAATATTGTTAGCCACATTTAAAAATCTTGGCCAGAAACCATGACAGGAAAATGGATGAGTAATTTGGGTATGTTCATAATATGGAACACTACTTAACAATAAAAAGGAATCAAGCACTGATATATGCAATAACAGGGCAGAATCTCAAAATACCGTGTTACAGGAAAGAAGCCAAAACAAGAAAGTATGTAGTGATAATTCCATTTATATGAACGGGGAAATGATCAGAACTTAGGCTACTTCTGGGGGTGGCGGTAGGATTGACTGGCAAGGAGCCCTAGAGGATTTTTTATGATGATAGAAATGTTCCCGTTTTGATAAGCATGGCGGTTACATAGGCATATACATTTTTCAAAATTCAAATTGTGAACTTGAGATCCAAGCATCTCTTGGTACTTAAATATGGCCTCAATTAAAAAAAAAAATCAGGGCCCATATTCTGGAATATAGGAGATCCCTGAAATTAGCTTTTCCTTCATTGTCTTTGTGAAACAGGCAACAAGCAATTGAAGTCAAGAGGTCTAGTGTTTGAATTCCATCTACCAGCCCTGGGATTTTGGCCAGGTTACTTAGCCTCTGAATTTCAACTTCCTCTTTTGAAATATAGGCACAGTATATTCATTTGTTATTTTAACCAATAATTCCATGTGGCAGTCACTGTAAATGCTAAAAATAGGATGTGGACAAGAGCAATTCTTCCCATCCTTCATGGATCCTACCTCCTAAAACTAGTGCTTATAGGGGTCACATGCCTATAGGGGTTAAGACAATAGTGGGCTGATGGAATTCTGTCACAAATGGCAGGACTTATGTCAAGTGTAAAGGGAATAGCCCCTACTCCACTTTAGTTAAACTACGTCATGGAGGTATAATGACTCAGTCATGCCAGATCTGATTCCTTCCTTCCTTCTTCCCTCCCTCCCTCCCCCCTCACTCCCTCCCTCCCTTCTTTCTTTCCTTCCTCCCTCCCTTCCTCCTTCCTCCCTCCCTCCTTCCTCCTTCCTCCCTCCCTCCTTCCTCCTCCCTCCCTCCCTCCTTCCTCCCTCTTCCCTCCTTTCTTCCTCCCTCACTTCTTCCCTTCCTCCTTCCTCCCTCCCTTCCTCCCTTCGTCCCTCCTCCCTCCTTCCTTCCTTCCTCCCTTCCACCCTTTCTTCCGTCCCTTCCTCCCTCCCTCCCTCCCTCCTTCACTTCCTTCCTTTTTTTCTTTTTTAAAATTTTTATTTATTTATTTGTCAGAGACAGAGAGAGAGAGAGAGAGCAAGCACAAGCAGGGGGCAGAGGGAGAAGCAGGCTCCTGCTGAACAAGGAGCCCAACACAGCACTCGATCCCAGGACCCTGGGATCATGACCTGAGCCAAAGGCAGACTCCCAACCGACTAAACCACCTAGGCATCCCCAGATCCGATTTCTTAAGAGAATCTGGAAATCCTGGTTGTGAAAGTTTGAGATTTCATTCACTTTTTTCTGAAATACATTACAGGTCAAATGGTTAGGTTTATGATCTCTTGCAAAGTTTACTCACTCATACAATAATTATTTTTAAACCTCAATTGGAGGCTTATCTGATCTTATCACTGTTTCACGTTCCTTAGGATCGTTCTAATTTTAGTATATGTGCTGTCGAAGCGAGCACTCACATTCCTTAGGATCAACTAAGAATATTCACATCAAGTTGCGGAATTGTGTGGTAGGTGCTGGGTACATACTAAGTTTTCCCGAGTCCCTCAATTTATAGTTTTTTTTTTCTTTCTTCATATTGTTCAGATGGTCCTGCAATTTGGTTTCTAGGACTGTGAGAGGTCCTCAAAATCTCATCCGCAGCCAACTCCAATATCATTTACGTCCCCGTTTGTCAGCATTATTGGTAGCACCTAGAGAGGTCCCGTGAGTCTGATGATCCTAATCTGGGCAATAGCCTTTCTCAGAGCATTGTAGGTAGACTGTCAAAATGCTGCTCAAAAAATCAAAGCCAGCTATTGATCTCTATTTTAATCAATTTCCAAGACTTAGGATGTGTAATTTTGTTTCACTATGAGTTTTGAAGTTATACTGTAGAAGTAGAATTAGTGTCCAGGGGCTTGGCAAATAACCAAAACATTTACTTTAAAGAATCTTGTACCTTAAAAACTATTGTTCTTTGATTCAGTTAGGATTGGGCTCAATTTTGAGTGACATGATATCCCAAATCAGAGTGTTTCAAACAGTTGTGAGTTTAGTTATTGTTCACATGATGTTGACAATCCAGGGCTAGTGAGGATGCGTCAGGATCGGTAAGGACAAAGTCTTCTTTCCTGAGTGCTTGCATCTTAAGTCCAAGATGGTTGCTCCAGCTCTGGACATGCCTATGTTATTAGCATGTAGAAAAGAAGAAAAATGGAAATGTTAGCGCTCCCTTCCCTTAATGGCATCTCCTGGTAGATGCATACACTACTTTAACTGACATCCCATTGGCTAGAACATGGTCACATGGACTCACTTGGTTGCTGGGGAGACTGGAATATATAGACTAATTTTTTTCCCCCTGGGCCATTGTGCTCAGCTAAAATCCAGGGTGTTCAATTACTAAGAAAGAATGGAACAACTAGCATCTTTCCTCTGTCACGTTCTTCATAGCGGAAGCCACATTCTTTTATGAAGTTGTCCTCAGCTACTTGGATTCTTTTGTTATTTCTTTCATCTTAGAGCATGTAGGCTCCTGAGTGTTGGATATCCTGAGTCAGACTCTTCTTATCATGAGCACAATTGCCATCGCTGCCCTTGTCCAGGCCGCCATCTTTGGTCCACCATCTTTTAGGATTATTGTAGCGGCCACCAATGGAACTTCTGCTTCTGTGCCCACAGTGTTTTCCACACAATAGCCAAAGAAAGCTTTTGAAATGTAGGTCAGACCATGTCTCTTTTCTCTTCAGTACCCTCCAATGACTTCTTACATTCCTCAGAAGAAAATCTAAAATGTTCGTGCCGCCCTGTGAGATCCAGATGACCCAGCTCTCGGAGTTTCTCTCTCTTTCACTCCCCTTCATTCTACCCCAGCCACACCAGCCTCCTCACTGCAATTCTTATACTCCTAGGGAAAGTACAGTCTTTCCTCATGACCTTTGTGCTTCAGATAGAAGAACAAGCTCAGAGAGGCTGAGTAAGTTGCCCAAGGTCATGAAGTTTAGAAGTAATGGAGCCAGGATCCCAAATCAGGTCAATCCAACTACAAGTTCCATATCTTTTTATTCAACCCCACTGCATAAATTCTTAATGAGTGCTTGATTGTTCAGTAATAGATTCCATGGAGGCAGTCTGTCCTTTCTGAGGAAAGGCTGCTCAGCATTTCTAGGAGAGCCATGAGTTTTTCTGTAGGAGAAAACAGTGTCTTCTCAGGTTCTACCTCTGCCTTCTGCAGGAACCCATTAGGAGCCCCTACTCTAGACCCTGGAGCTATAGAAAATTCTAGGCATCATCAGGCATGAGGTTAGCACAGGCTTATTGTATCAGCTATCTTTCTTTCATGGACCAAGTGGAATGACAGGCTTTGGGAGTTAAAGTTGAACCTCTTCTGGTCAATGAACTCTTCTGTTATTTGCGCTGAGTTTGGCACATTTGGCACAGGCAAAATGAGATACAGTTCCTACTCTGTTCACTGAGTTGCCTCTTTTGCTGAACATTGCAGTTGATTTAAAGGAAATGAAAAGGAACATCCTTGCCCTTAAGGACTTCTTTGTTTAGATCAGTTATTTAACCTGGGGAGTTCTTGTTAGGGCTTCAGAGAGTCTGAGATTCCTTTGAAATTATGTGTAAACTCTTGTCTGTGTACATACGTGTATTTGTTTTTCTAGTGAGAGGACACAGAGACGTTATCAAGTTCTCTGAGGGGTCTGCCACTCCAAAACATGGCGAGAACTACTGGTATTAAAATCTTCCCTAGATGCCTATCATTTATTTAGCACAAAATATACACACTATGTTGCAGTGATCCTTTTAATCCTCAAAAAACCCTATGCGTTAGTATATTACCACAGTAATTTTATAGATCCGAAAACTCAGGGCAGAGAGATTCAGTTCCTTTTTAATATCACACATAGGTTTTAAGCATAGGAATCATATTTCAAAACCCAAATTCGTTATAGACCCCAAAAGGTGCTCTATTTTTATATTGACATATATTTTATCAAAGCAGCATATAGACACATAGTTTTAAATTCAAATGGTGCTTTTAAAAAAAAAAACATTTTCTTCTGCTTCTTGCATTGTCTCTTTCCTTTGGGTTTATTCCCCTCTTTTATTTGTTTCCATTTCTCTGTCTCATGTTGGAAACTTTGCTTAAATCTGGGGACCCTTGCTTATCCTTTTGTATTAAACACACACTGCCAGAAAGCTAATTATAAGCCCTGTGGGCATGAGTAAACCTTTTTGCCTGGTGGATCGCACCACTGGGGGATTGGGCAGTCAGCAGGTGTTTTCCAGAGTTGTTTTTCTGGAACCTTTACATTTCTGCAAACAAGTACTTTCCAATGCTCTGCTTAGGGTGTGAGACTCCTTTGCTTGTGAGGAGGCATTTAGAAGTTCTAGGTAGGTAGGTAGAAGTTGGGGCCAGGGATCTATGTAAGCAGGTAAATCCTGTGTAAACAGGGCCCCTTTCCCAATCCCATGCTTCACACACCTTTTTCAGACAGGCATTCACATTCTGAGCCTTTCTAGGGTTCTGTAGGATAAACTGGCTCATGGAATCTCTTTCTGCAGACTGCCATGGTCTAGGTGTCTCCACTTTTAATAAAGATTCTTCTACTTCTGCACTCAATTCTCATCCTCCAAAAATTGGTTGAGACACGTCACCTCTTCCATTCCCATTGATTTCTGAGGTTGAACCTTTTCTATTCCTTCCCTACCTCTTCAGATGGAACTTAAAAAAAAAAATGTATGTGGTCCTGTTCTAAAATGGAACTTTCTAGGCTTGCTTCTTCTATCGTTATACTACCTCTCTATGTCTATCAGATTCTGCCTAAACTCTGGGAGCAATGCAAGAAAAACCTTCAGGGGGTTCTGGCCTCAAGTGTGTCATAATCTAGCTCCAATGAAATCATGTTGAAGATTCTGCATCTCGAATGTGGGCAGACAATTGCACAGCCAAGAGCGAGTTTACAGATTAAGGGTTGGAAGAAGAGACTCTTCCTACCCAGAGAGAGCCATCCAGAGAGACACACTGAAGGAGGTGAAGGGAAGTGTATTCAAGACGAGGGGAACAATACACACAGAATTCTCAAGGCAGGGAAGTTCAGGGGCAGAGAAGAAACAGTGAGCCCATGAGCTTGAGGAAAGGAATGCATGAAAGGAAGTGTTAATATACAAACCCTCTGAGCACCAAATGGAGGTGGGCCTTGAATAGCTGATTAGAAATTTGGGTATTATTTTGTCCTGAGGTGATGGCTTCCCACTGACATCCTACAAACAGATGCTAGAAGGAGTGTCTGTAAGAGCTGGGGTGGGGCTCCTGAAAGGGAAGGATTGAAGAGCAGAGAGAGAGAAACACACTGGGAAAGGGGAGGAAATGAACTCTGGGCTGGAAGGAAAGGAAATGGTTTAGCGGAAGTGGGGGTGGGGCAAGAGAAAGATTCCAGGAGGGGACCAGAAGTGGCAACAACCAAGGGTCAAAGAGGGGAACACCAGCTGTGCCTGCCTGCCCGGTGGGCGGAGTTTGTGTTGGTTAGGAGATGAGAGGCTGGAAAATTACCGAAGGGCCTTGAGGTCTGGTGGGTCACGTGGATAGGGTGACATCCCAGATGCTGATAATCCTGGGGCTTTTCCACGAATCTGTGTGATTCCTCCTTGGATTCCTCCCCCACCCCTCACCCTGTGCTTCAGTTATTAAAGCACAGACATCTGTGCAAAATTTTAGAATAGGAAAAACAAGATAATGTTGATTTTTGCAATTCCGGCAAAATCTGAATATTGAACTGTATGCAGACGAGAGAATTTTTATGATCTATTCACATTCAGGATTACATTTTTTTTTTTTTTGCCGTTTTCAAAAGTAAGGACTCTTCAACACTAATCTGCTTAGCAAATCTTACGCACTAAATCGAAAGCCTTGCCAGCCTATTGCCAAGCATGTCAGAATCGTAGACTTTCCTTAACCTGTTATGCTTGTTCTCATCCTATGTGGTTTTTTTTTTTCCTTTCTAAGTAGGGTAGGAAAATTCTGAATATGTTTAAGGGCAAATAATGAATGGTGTATTTTAGATGCGTGTTCATACTTTCATTTTTCATAACTCCGAATTCTCTGAAAATATCAGCCAGTATCCAAGGTGTAAGTCTGCCCACCGGGGAACCGCCTCCTCTCCTGGTGGGGGTCCGGGTGCCTACAGGGAGACAGCCACAAAGCACAACTCTCCATCTGGATTCATGCTTCCTGGTGGAAACGGGAAGGGGCGCTGTTTTTACTTTATGGGAGCTTCTCTAAGTATGGCAGGGTGTGAAGATAAATAGTGCAGGAGAATTCTCAAAATGCCTTTTCCGTGGAACTGGTTTGCGCTTTCTTCAGACTCGAGGTTCTCATGGGGAATCTTACTCTCTCTTAGGTTCCGTCTCCGAATCATGATTATGATTGAACCTCTACACCAATCAAGCCTCGTTCAGTATTTAATCAATCTCGAATTACCCGCCAAGATATTGCAGTTCAGATGTTAGTCCAGAAGCCTCCCTAGGCTCTTTCCATTTGCATTTAGCCTACTCTTTCTTTCTTTCTTTCTTTCTTTCTTTCTTTCTTTCTTTCTTTCTTTCTTTCTTTCTTTTTTCCCTTTTTAAAATTTTCTTTATGTCCTTGGCCCTTCCCAAAATGTTTAAGCTTGTTGAAAAAAGGCAGATTTTTCTCAAGCGTTTGCAGTCAAATGAATAAGCTAATAAATTATATATGGGCTTAGAAAGAGGATTTTCCCTTTTCGCAGCATACATTAGAACTCAGCGTTAGCAGTCTTTGGAAATGCTGCTGAAGAACTCTGTCTATCTTATAAAACCATCTGCGGGAGGAGCCTTGCTCACCAGAGTGAGGCAAAGGGAATTGCAATGCACCAGAGAGACAATGTCTTTTGCATAACAATTTAATCCATCCATTTGCTGGTGAATATTCATATTCTGAGGGTAGAAGTTTTGGTATTTACAAATTTGTGGAAATAGGAAATGTAGATCAGCATCCTGTAAATGTAATATTTACTTCTTTGTTTTAAATGGCTAGAATGTGTTGTGTATACACCTGCATATAAAAATTGGTTTAAGAGTGATTTATAAATAAACCAAGTTTGGAGTTCTTTAATTTTATTAAGACTTTCTAGAAAAAATGAAAATAAAATTGCTATTTTTTTTAACCTCCTTGGGAAAGAATTTGGCCATATATCACATCTCATATATCATCTAATTCTTATAATGACTCTACGATGCAGATGTGAGAAAACCACATCTTGGAGAGTGAAATCCTTTGCCCCGGATCCTCGAGCTGGACTTTCTAGAAAAAATGAAAATAAAATTGCTATTTTTTTTAACCTCCTTGGGAAAGAATTTGGCCATATATCACATCTCATATATCATCTAATTCTTATAATGACTCTACGATGCAGATGTGAGAAAACCACATCTTGGAGAGTGAAATCCTTTGCCCCGGATCCTCGAGCTGGGTCCAGGGTGTTTTCTATTTCACTAGAAAAGCCAATCAATTTCATCTTACAAGGTCCCTCCTTTGATTGGTTTAGCTCCTGAAAGTGCAGTGGGCCTGGGGCTCAGTATGAAAAAACAAACAAACAAAAAGAGTAGTGATCAATTCATTCATGCCATAAATATTTATTGAGCACCTACAATGCGCTCAATGTTCTAGGAGCTGGGAAATACCAGTGAAGAAATAGGTAAGTTCCCTGCCCTTCGGAATTTGGATTCCAGATGAGAGCACTAGATCAAATGGCGATGTCTGCCATGGGTATAGATGGGAAGGAAGACCATAGGAAGGCATGCTGAGCTGTGGTATCTTCCATCTGACTACATGAACAGAATTAGAGCTAATTGTGTGTCAGCCTTATTACCTTTAGGAAAGAACATTTCTCATCTTTATCCTCAATCAAGGTCTTGGATTATATGTCATTGCATTATCCTCAAGGTTTTGCATTGGTCTTGTTTTAGCTATCACGTGGTCAGAGCCACAAGGATCACGATTAGATGTAGCCTCCAGATGTTCAAAGTACCGTGCTTGCCTTGGGGGTGTTGAGACTGGAAAAGTGCTCCTCATGCTTTGGATCATTTACCTGGAAAACCCTAGCTCCTGTCTCAGAGTTATCATTTGCACTATTACTTGTTTTTGTTTGTTTGTTTTTTGGTTTATCTCTTTATTCGCTGAATGGCACCACATCTAAGATTCCTATTTCAGAAAAATAATCAGAGCTGTTTATTCCAACTCTTTAGATCCCATTATACCATGAAGCCGGTCTCTTTCCTCTGCCTGGAGTGTCCTTCCTACATTACATGCCTGGGGAACTATTCGTTTTATAAGAGCTCTGTCTATAGCAACCTCCTCTGGGAAGCCTGCCTTTTCCGAACTTACTAGACTTAGTTTCCAAGCTCCCACTATATCGCAGATACTTCTCTGTTATCCCTCGTGTATTCGCTCAACACCTGCCACATGCCAAGTATCATTTAGGTGCCATTTGCGTGTATTACTCTGTAGCCTACTGCTTACATTCCTTCACGTCTCTCTTGTGTGGCCCTTAAGAAGACTGAGATGCCCACCGTCTTATTCGCCTTCCTGTCCCCAGGCACCCAGGCTTGTACTGGGACGTGACTGACACTGGACAACATCTGTTGAGTTAAGGAAATCCCCCTTCATTTTAAAAAGCATGGATGAACACTCATGCTGTGGGTAAATGCTTCAGCAATTGGGTGGATTAAAGACACCCAAAGCCTTGCTCTGTGAAAGAACAAGGAGAGTCAACTAGAGGAGTCAAGGGTTCAGAATGCGGACTTTGGGGTTCGGACAAAGTTGAGATCACACAGGTTTAGGTTCAAAGTCCAGTTTACCTCTTGGACAGAGACTCTTAATTTTTCTCAAAAAAAAAGATTTTGATAAGCTCCCACATAAGGTCATTATGTGGATTAAATAAGATACTGTTATATGGATTAATGAAGACCGTTCTCAGCACATGAACTCATCACAGCCAAAACATGAAGTCACTTGGCCATGGCATATGGGTGGCGTGTGGTGTGGCCAGTATTCCAACTTTAGTTTTCTACATCCAGAATCTAGCGGTGATTAACTGGTACCCTTCTGATTCGTAAAAACACCAGGTCAGAAGGGTGCACGCACATGCGTGTACACACACACACGCACGCATGTGCACACACACACACACTCCCAGTAACTCTCATTAATCTTTCATTTGTGTCTAAAATCAAAAGGCAGCAGTCAGTCCTTCCAGTGGTGTCGTTGGTGGTGAATGATGGCGTTACATGGGTCCCCCGGGCGTTCCTTCGCTCCTGTTTGCCCACCCCCTGGAGCCACACACCTTCACAGTCACCGGGGTTGTGATGCCGGGTTTAAAATTAGACATCAGTAGTTATCCCTTCTTTGAAAAGGAATCAAATCCTCACTTACAGCCTTTATCAACCAGCTGGTTCTCGTAAGCGTCTTCCCGATCTGTGTGCAAACATTACTTTGAAGTGATCAGCTGGCATAATTAGGTAAGATTGTACACTAGAAGCACAATTCAGTTCTCTCTTCGTCTCGGCTGGAAGAGGAAACAAACATCAGGGATGATGATACGAGGTAAGTTAGTTGTGGGAGGTTTTGCCAGCAGCTGCAGTACCTTGCTAATCAGGAGAGCTAGTTGTTTATTTATTTGTTTTTCTGTTTTAGTTCAAAGGTCTGGCTTTGCGGGACCTCAGCCGGAGAGGTCCTTAGGAAGCCCGGTGCCCTGGGCGCCCATGTCATCGCTGGTACAGCTCGCAGCTCGCGGGCTAGGCTTCTGTGTTTTCTTTCTGGAGGTTTTAGTATTAACACTTTTTTTTTTAATATACTTAAAACTCTCATTGTATCATAGATGGAAATCAGGTTCAGGGAAACAGAATCGAAGACCCAGCTGGGGTGGGACTTTAGAGACAAGACGCTGTCAAATGAGTAGGAAGAAAGGAAGGAGCAAGGAAACCAACACAAGTTGGACCTTGACCAGGTGTAGAGAAAATGGTTGCGGGGTGAGGACACCCGCATTCTGAGATTGGCGTTGCCCATTGGGCAGGTCACTAAACCTCTCCTGATGTCACTCTCTGGTTGTGAAAACGAGGGCTTGGAAACCTCAAATGTGTCGAGTACCTGTTATGTATCGGATTCTGTGCTGATTCTCACTGGTGGAGCTCAGCTGCCCAGGAGGACAGATGAAGTGGGCATAGACCAAGCATGCCAAGGATCCCGACAGCGGTGGGGGTGATAGGCTAATAGGATGCGTAGCATTACCTACATGGAGTTCTGGAGCTAAACTGGGTCTGATGTCATAGCCACAGTGACATTACTAGCCGTGTGATCTTGAAAGAAAACACCAATACCTATTTACTGGGCTAGTGTGAAATACACACAGTATTACCCGGTATACAGTATATGCTCAGTAAATACCAGTTGTTAGTGTGGGAGACAGACAGAGAGCACTAAGATTACCTAGAGGATATGGGAAGATCATACTAAACTGAGACCCGAAAACAATATAGAGGAAGATCTTACCATGCTCCCTTAGGTTAGCTGACATGCTTTCTTCCTTCGATAGAACATATTGGTTATTGGCTGGAAAGCCATGCTGCATCTATTTAAACCAATGCTCTGTTAACCTGCTAACTACCAGGCCTTCTGATTCCTGATTAAAGAGCATCTACTGCAAACATAATATTTATTCTCACAGCGCATCCTAGGCGTCGATGGCAGCCCAGCTGTCCCTGACAATTATACATAGATGATCTCGTTTAACATTTCCTTTTTCACGATCCAAATAAGTCATCTTTCATGCCCATTTTACGAACGAGCCCTAACGTGGTAAGTAGGAGCTGAGGTCTGAGTCTAGGTCTCTTTGGGGACCAAAGCCAGTTCACCTGAAAGTTCTTTAAAGGGATGTCAGGTGAAAAGAGTGAGCCAGAATATTCCAGGGAGAGCAAACGTCCTGTCCAAAGCCTCAGGACAGAGATGAGTTGTAGGACTCTTTCCTTCCTGCTCTAACATTACATTATTTATAAGGGAGGCACGAGTGTCACTGTAGGAAGTGAGCCTCAGAGAACTCGAACAATTTGCCTGGTGATTTTTACCGGTAAGTTCTTTCTTTCTTTTTTCAAAAACACATCAGAATGGCTTCCATTTTCAGGTACCAAGGGTAGAATTCTCTCAAATATTCCATGTCAAAGGCTGTGGTCTATTTTCAGCCTTTCTGAAAAACAAAAACAAAACCAGTGCTTAGGATATGGAAGCTCTGTGCTTGAAGCCCCCGGCGGGCTCCCTCCGCACCTCCTGCCTCACGCTTCTCCCCCTGCTGCCGCCAGTCCTCGGAAAGAGGGGGAGTAGTGACTGATGCAGGAAAAGGGGGGTGGTGCCACATGGATGAAACATTTTGGGGAAAACCCATTCCAGTTTTGCACATTCACAAAAATAGTACTTTTTTTTCTTTTGCAGCTGTAAAGCTTTTGGTGATAGTCAACCCATTTTTAAATTATCAAATGACGATTAGGAAGTAAAAAAAAAGCTGTAAATATTTAGAATGTGACAAGACCATGCTAATGGAAAGTTGGCATTTGGAGAAAACAGGCTCCAGGGAAAGGAAAAGATTCTTATGCAATCCGACATTATCAGTTTGATCTTTGTCCTAAAGTGACTTTAAAAATAAGAGTTAAAAACTATCAGACTATTTTGAATGCGTACTGTGCACAAAAAGTTTATGGTATTTTTTTCTCAAGCCTCTCTCATGTTTTCCTCAAAATATGAAATGCCAGGGATTGGGGTTAGAAGGCTTAAGAACAAGCTTTTTTAACGCAGCATATTCGTATGGAAGGAACATGTTGGGTGTGTGAGATTCTTTATTCTCTGCCTTCCCCTTGCTCAGATCCAGGCCTGTTTCCTCTGGAGGGTCTTTGCCCCAGCAAATTCACTGCCAGGAAAACTGCCCTCACGTTTGCACGGAGCTCACTCCTTCCTGCCTTTCAGATTTCAGCTGAAATGTCATTTCCTTAGAGGTTCCCTTGACCTGCACATCTGAAGTCATCATTGATCATCACGACCTGTTTTTCCTCTTTCATAACACTTGCTGTAGTTTGCAGTGATCCCGTACCCCCCTCTGCTGAGCTGTAAACTCCAGGGGACATCCTCTGGCTCACCATTGCCAAGGGCAGTGCCTGCCACAAACGTGGTACCCAATGAATACTTTTGAATACATGAATGCAAAAGTGCCTTAAGATAGGGAAGTGCCCCCATAAATATATTATTACGTGAAAATTAAGATTAGAAAAAAAGAAGATATTTGTGATGTCCTTTCTTTTATTTATTTATTTTTTATTTTTATTTTTTTGTGTGTGATGTCCTTTCTAAGTTTTTCTTGAGCAGATGGTATTATCTATTTTCCCTAAAGACCATTTCAGTTTTACTCCTCGGGTACTGTTTACTGAGTGCCAATTTCTAGAGATTTAGGAAATCAATAGTTTCCAAAATAAAGTCGCCTTTGCATTTAGAGTAAAACATATATCTTCGTTGTTGGCCAAACACACAGGGAAGAGTCTGCATTATTTTATGTTTGAGAGAAAAGAAAATGACCAGGCCTCATATTCTGGCCAACGGAATTCAGCGGACCAGAGAAACAAGGTCATCCACAATTCATGTTGGCTCTTAATACTTCAGGATACATGCCTGTCAACATTTCTAGAACTGTTGAATCATGGGATTTCAACAGAAAAGGAAACTTAAGGTTCCTTCGCTGTACCCAGTCCCCAAATTGGACACTTGTATCCCTAAATCGCTTCTTTAATTCTGGAGATTGTACTCTCTGAATTAACTTAGCGTCAGTATGTTACTGCTCGCGCTTGTGTTTTAAAAGATTCTCCTGAGGCTTAATTTCTAGAGGTAGCAAAATTTCATTTAAAAAAATACTGCTTGAAATGAGTACAGAATGTGTGAACTAGGGCTTGGGAATATTTGCTGGCAGAGATTTTTTTTTTTGCCCTGAGGGCAGGAAGATTGGGCACAGGAAAAGCTTTTTCTTTTTTTCTTTTCTTTTTAAACAAAATTTGACCTAAAGTAGAGAAGGGTTTTTGTTTTTTGTTTTGAGTTTGAATAATAATACATGAGCTGATAAATATGTCAAGTTTTTTCTAACCAATAGTCGTTTTATGCAGTGTCTTACTCAAAGCAAGTTAGATATAGTCAATGGTTTTATATAAAATTATGGTTGAAATCATGACCGTTCCCAGAACCATAGCTTTTTGATCTGGGAAGAAATCATAAAAGGTCACTTAACCCAGTGGCTTTCAAACTCTTCTACCATCTGCAGTAAGAAATACATTTTTTGGTATGATCCAATACACACACACACACACACACACAAGCAAACCCAACTGAAATGAAAGGGTCACAGTTTTCCCCCTCCCTACATGAGATGTGTTCTATTTTTTATTTTATATTACCTCATTTTAAAAAAATGTTGGTTTTGCTTTTATACACTGATTTTAAGACACGTTAGTCTGGAAAACACTAATCTGACTCAAGTTACTTACTTTACAAATTGGGAAGACAATGTTGTGGGAGGGGAAGTGCCATCGCCCAGTTCATACAAAATTCAAGTAATCCTGTCACTAACTGTGTGTGTGTCAATAAGACACTTTCTGTGTCTTCTCTTTCGCTTCAATCTATGTTCCTATAAAATCATTAGAAGCAGCTACAGTTTAATTAAAAAGAAAAATACAACCGATTTCTTGGGTTTAAGTCCAGGTCCCCAGTGGGCACGTTCCTTAACCTCTCTGAGCCTTGCTGTGCTCATTTTTTATGCAGGGACTTAAGCTCTCACCATAATGAGCCTTGACATAGCCCAGTTAGGTGCTTATGGAAACAGCTCTGATAAAAATGCCTGATAGAATTCCTGGCTCCTGCTTTTCCACCTTACTTCCTAAGAAGTCATGTTAATTTTAAAAAGAAAGAATGAAAAGTAGGAAATGAAATACACAATATTTGTATTTTGGTTCAACTGCCGGAAAATCCAGTCCTCGATGTGGCAGGCTGGGCTAGCTACAGTTCTGCTGTGAAGACCTGGGGTCCATTTTCCCTCTTCTTGAATTGAGGTGAGCCTGGGACTGGATTAGCCAGGGATCCACTCTGGAGGTCATGCGGTGCCGATTGTGGACCTAGTCACGACGTGGACCAGCAGTTTTCACTTTGGCGCCTCAGAGCGCTGAGTCATTCTTGGGAAGTGTGACTGACCGGCTAAGGGACCGTGGTGAGAGGCCCCATGACTCCATGGAGAGGGAGAGGAGCTCAGCAGCGGCCTGCTTCCCGCTGTCCCCATAGAGGTACCAGGCAGGTGGTGAAGGCTCAGGGATCCTCCAGATTAGCCTGGCCTCCTGCAGAATCGTACCACCCTGTTTGAATGCTTTTGATCCTAGGTAGAGACTCATCTCACTAACCCACTGACCCACAAAATTATGAGATACAATCAAATAGCTGTTGTTTTAAGCATCGTGTTCTAGAGTATTTTTTAAGTGCAACTGTGGATAACCAGAACCCTTGAGTGGTTACAAAGCAGAAGTTCAGGTTTCCTGGAACCAGCTTAGCTTGGCCCAAATCCTGCAACAAGGCCACCTCCCGGGAATCCTGGGCTAGTTACTGAACCTCCTTGTGCTTTAGTTTTCTCATCTGTGAAATGGGGATAATAGTAGTCTCTACCTCATATGGTTACTCTGGTTAATACCAGAACATATAAAATTCTTAGAACAAGGCCCTAGACATGGAAAGGACTATGCAAATCTGTGTGACTATTCTAGAGCAGGAAAATATATGTTTGGTTTGAACGTCGACTTAGATTACAGCTCGGGATCGGCCGGTACTGCTTTCGGACGGTGAACAGGCCTTTGTTTTGGCTCTTCGGGTCTCTTGAAATCTGACTTGCAAAATTAATTCAAATTGGTCATAGAAATGAATATCCCCGTGGAACCTAAAAGAGATTAAGAATTGTAAACAAGGGGCAGAGAGACATGCCATTTGCTGGAGCGGCATTTCGTACCAGGTTCGCTGTTCTTTAACATTGTTATTAGTGATGTGGGCCAGAGGTTGAGTAGCACATTAATCATATTTGCGACTTCAAATCACGTAGAAGATAGGAGAAAACAGGGATTACGAGGGAGTAGGAAGGTGAGCTGGAAAGAAAATAAAACAGTAAGATTAAGCGCGGTCAGGTTCAAGATTTTGAATTGGATCTGCCGATAGAGCAATCCTTTTCAAAAAAATGATTTGAAGCTTTTCAGTTGAATAAGTATTTACCGAAGGTGTGTCACATGCCAGGCACTGTGTTCAAAAATGGGAATTCCTAGGCAAATACAGCCTGTCCTTCCTTGTAAGGGGCTCACAGTCCTGTAGACAATGCACAAATAGTACAGGGTTATGGGTACAAGAATACATCTACGTCCAGGGTGCAAATGTCCTACGGAGGACGGAATCAATGTATCTCCTTGGGATGATGTGTACAACAGCAGTTATGGAAACAAAATCTGTAAAAATTAGAGACGTAAATCAGAAATTGAGAGTGCGTACATAAAGAGAAAGAAAAACAGAAGCTTATGAGAGTTTGTACATTTGAGAATCAGATTTGGCTGTGCCCTTCTTTCTGTGAAGGACAAAGAAGAGAAAACAGGATGAGTTAACAAGCTGTCATCAGAGTTACAAATCGAGATATAATTGGAGAAAAGTGATCCATGACAAAGACATTTTTGAACTTGGGAGAAATGCATTGAATAAGGGAACACAGATTTCATTGATATCCACATATAGGGCATTTGCATTGTCTTTGGAAGTGGTAGCATTTTAAGGCAGATGTGTTAGAACTCTATTTGTTCATCAATTCATTCCTTCCGTAAGGCTGACACAAGGGAAAAACAACTCGTAGTCACTGCTCTTCCAAATTGTTCAGTCCAGCTGGGGAGAATCATTAATCAAATAATTATGCCAATATATAATCATAACTTTCTCACTGATGAGGGAAAAGCAAAGTGAACTATGAGAGAGGCAACTGGGATCTAATATTGAGGGGCTTCTAAAGGGGTTCTTCTCTAAAAAGATGATCCTTGACTTGAGGCTTGAAGGGTGGATTACAGAGGTAGGAAGAGAAGGGGTAGAGAAGGGCAGTTGATTTTTTCAATTTAAAAAATATTTACTTATTTTAATTAATTAAATACTTATTTTTATTTAAATTCAATTAATTAACATAGTGCATCATTAGTTGCAGAGTTAGAGTTCAGTGATTCATCAATTCTGTGTAACACCCTGTGCTCATTACATCATGTGCCTTCCTTAATGCCCATTGCCTGGTTACCCCATGACCCAATCCCTTCCCCTCTAGCAACTCTGTTTGTTTCCTATGATTAAGGCTCTTATGGTTTGTCTCCCTCTCTGGTTTTGTCTTGTTTTATTTTTCCCTCCTTTCCCCAATCCTCCTCTATTTTGTTTCTTAAATTCCACATATGAATGAAATCATATAATTAGCCTTTCTCTGATTGACTTATTTTGCTTAGCATAATGCCCTCTAATTCCATCCATGTCATTGCAAATGGCAAGATTTCATTTTTTTTATGGCTGAGTAATATTGCATTACACACACACACACACACACACACACACACACACACACACACACGTTTTCTTTACCCATTCATCTATCAGTAGACATCTGGGCTCTTTCCATAGTTTGGCTATTGTGGACATTGCTGCCATAAACATTGGGGTGCAGGTGACCCTTCGAATCCCTATATTTGTATCTTCAAGGTAAATACCCAGTAGTGCAATTGCTAGGTCATAAGATAGCTCTATTTTTAAGTTTTTTGAGGACCCTCCATACTGTTTTCCAGAGTGGCTATACCAGTTGGCATTCCTACCAACAGTGTAAGACGGTTCCCCTTTCTCCACATCCTCGCCAACATCTGTCGTTCCCTGACTTGTTAATTTTAGCCATTCTGACTGGTGTGAGCTGGTCTCTCACTGTGGTTTTGATTTGTATTTTCCTGATGCTGAGTGATGTTGAACATTTTTTCAAGTGTCTGTTGGCCATCTGTATATGTTCTTTGGAGAAATGTCTGTCCATGTCTTCTGGCCAGTAATTGACTGGATTATTTGTTCTTTGGGTGTTAAGTTTGATAAGTTTCTTCATAGATTCTGGATACTAGCCCTTTATCTGATAAGACATTTGCAATATCTTCTCCCATCCTGTCAGTTGTCTTTTGGTTTTGTGAACTGTTTCCTTTGCTGTGCAGAAGCTTTTTATCTTGATAAAGTCCCAATAGTTCATTTTTGCCCGTGTTTCTCTTGCCTTGATAGACATGTCTAGCAAGAATTTGCTGTGTCCGAGATCACAGAGGTTGCTGCCTCTGTTGTCCTCTAGGGTTTTGATGGATTCCTGTCTCACATTTAGGTCTTTCATCCATTTGGAGTTTATTTTTGTGTATGGTGCAAGAAAATGACCCAGTTTTATCCTTCTGCTACTTATCTATTTGAGAAGAGAAAGAGAGCAGGGGGGAGGGGCAGAGGGAGGTGGAGAGAGAGATCTCAAGCAGACTCCCCCCCACCCCGTGCACGGAGTCTGATAGGGGGTTCAGTCCCACAACCCTGAGATCATGACCTGAGCTGACATCAAGAGTTGGATGCCAAAAAAAAAAAAGAGTTGGATGCCTAACTGACTGAGCCATCCAGGCTGTAGCCTATACAAAGGCCTGTGGTATGGGGATCTTACAAAACAGGCTTTGGGAAAAATAGAGATTTGCTGGAAGGAATAATAGATTCCAATAAATACCATAAAACCTTTTGGATTTATTCTATTTAACTTCAACAAAAATTCAGAGGTACTTAAGACTTTAACGACAATTTTCAGAGAGTGGAAACCCTTTTGAACATAGGAAAAACAACTGAAGGAGGCTCTTCTATTCTTCTTTGCCTCCAAAGATGTCACCCATGTCAGGGGTAATTTAGAGGTGATTTTTGAATCTGAAGTATTTGGTCTGGTTAGAGTGCTGACCAATATAGTATAATTATAGATTTTAGTTGGAAAATCTGGTTCTAAACCCCGAAGGATTTTACACTCATCCTAGTGATGACTGCAATGAAAAACACAATACTTTGCTTTGGACTTGCAATTACAAATGTTTATGAAAGTTCCTGTTCTCCTACTCTGTGATAATTTCCAGGCTTGATGTGAACAAATGCTAAATAACACATTTTAACGATCCAAATATAAAGAATTGTATTTCCCCAAATCTTCTCCTTCTCCATAAATCAGTCATTGCTTCTTAGAAGGAAAATAAACTTGCTTTTGAATGGAGCACCAATATTTTTTTCTTCCCAGTATTAGATTCTGCATGTTTGAATGTGTTACAAATCCTGCTCAGGTGAAGCTCTTCCTTGCAGGAAGCCTTCGTTATCTCTCTAGTTAACTCCGACTTGCCTGTTTTCTGATGCCCGTCACTTTGTATTCCCGACTGCGGCGTGTCATCGTATTTTATTATGTTTTGATTTAAGTCACTTAGAGGCTTACATTTTTTTTTCATCCTGATCATATTCCAGACCATAATTCCTAGCTGATAAATTCTCTGATAAATTGATAACTTCTCAGTGTGTCTGTTGATGGAATGGATGAGGGAGAGAAAGGGATGGCATTGTTGCATCAGCTCAGGCTCTCAAGTTGCAGAAAACAGGATGCCACTCTTGTTGACTTAAGTGAGAAGATAATTTATTAGAGGATTACAGGGGTTGCTGGAAGCAGGGTCAGGGGGGTGGGGGAATCAGGCTTGGGAGAGCTGGACCCATAGACTCCATCAGATATTAGCAGCGGAAATGACGTCATGCTCTCATCCGGTTGCAATCGCTGGATTGAAACCACTCTTTCTTCCAACTTTGTTTCTGGGTATTTAAAATTCAGAGTTAGAGGAGACAGCACCCGACCATTCGAATCTAGGCCCCCTCTACTGACACTTGGCTGCACCGAGGCAGGAAGAGAAGAGACTTGGAAGAGTAGCGTGAAGGACTGTCTCAGCTTCCATAGGTGATGTGGTTTACCATCAAACCAGGCATGCACCCACTGAGTTAATTTTCCAGGAGGAAATCAAAGTTCTATTAGGAAGAACAGTGTATCAGTATGTGTAGTGGAGGGAAAAAAAAAAAGGTCCAGAGATACTCATTGTAGGTAACTCCGTGGTAATGAAATTGTTTTTGAATTTGTCTTGACTTCTAACTGTCTGGTGACCTTGGGTGTGTCATTTATCTTCTCTGGTTCTTTGCTTTCTCACTTATTAAATGTAATAACCTTGACTTCTCTAAAAACCTTCCAGGATGGTTGCAAGGGTCATAGAAAAGGACATATCTAGAAGTGCTTCGTAAATGAGAAGTGCTGTATAAATGCAGAATACTCTTTTTATAGGTTTTTGGGGCATTCTGCTGTGCCACTGTTGAGTAGGTGGTTGCAGAATGGAATTGAGAGCTTTATTCCTGTCTTGCCTGTTGAGGCTCCAGAGGAAATGTAAAGGTGACTTTCTCTTGTTTGCATATCCTTCATTTAAATAGTAATAATATCCTCCCCCATTTACTGAAACTTTACTATGTGTTAGGATCTCATCTAAGTCTGTTCGGTGTTCTTACTCATGTAATCCTCGCAATAACTCTCTGCATAAAATATTATGAATATTCTTGTACTAGAGTAGTAAACTGAGGCACACAGAAGAGTCAGAAGTATCTGCCATCAACATCATCATCTGCAGTCTAGCCCGTTGGTAAAATTTGAATGTTAATTTTTTCTTCCTAGCCATCTTGCCAGATTATGAAGAAGATTAATGAGGAAATATGGGCATAGTATTTAGTGTTTCTAGGAAGAAATCTTCTGGTGAATGCAATTATTGTTGGGCATTTTCATAATAAATGAAATATGAAATACCATAGTATTTTTATGCTTTGTTCTCTTTAATTAATCTTCCCAATCTTAGTTCATGATCAATTTATTTTTCAAAGCCAAGGACTTGAGAATATTACTCTTTCTTAAGTTTTTCTCCCTAATTTTATAAATATATATTATTGATTTCAGTCTTAAGGATTTATCATTTTTGGTCTTGTTTTTCCCTTGAGGGTCAGAGGTGTAGGACTGTATGAGATTAAACCCTGGGTCAAAGAAGATTTATAATTCCCCTGGTAGGGAGATGACCAGATTTGGATTTGGGGGAACCAAACAAGCAGTGTCATATTAAAACTTTGACTGCAACCACAAAGTTAATGTCATGCTTCTTAGATCCTAATAAGGAACCCTTCCGTGTTCAGAGGAAAGGGAGGGAGAGAGGGAATGAAACTGATCTGGAAAGAATTTCTCCTTGATACATTGTCACTCACCCAAATGGCTGGTGATAATTGGACATAAGAGACATTTGTAAGATCAGACACGATATCACTTCCTTAAGAAGCTACATCTCTGACAATGGAGTGTCCATCATTGTCTCCAGACACACAGGGGCTCTGTGCCTTCGTAATGTGAATGTGCTAAACCTCAATTATCAGAACATACAATGAGAAATGATAAAAGATGGGACAGAAGAGTTCATCTAGGTGATAGAGTTTCAGATTATTTGTGAAAATACCAGTGTCCCCATCAGCAAAATAAGGATGAAGGCATGATGGCACGTGACTGGGAGCTTAAAAGGAAAATAATTGGATAAAAATAATGGGAAAGATTTCCTTAAGCTTATGAATGAGCTGTGATAATTTTTTTGACTAGAATAAAGCAATATTCTTTGTATCTGTATGGCCAGTCTTCCAAGTTTAAGAAAAGTACTTTCAGAAATCAAGTATACATATAGTGGCTTCACTTTCTACCTGCCCTTACTAATTACATTTTTTACAGCGGTCTTCCCCCATGGAGAACAAAATGTTTTACAGCAGACCTACTTATAACTTGGTATGTGTCTGCCTTATAATGTAAATGAAATGGTTATTCTGTTAAATTAAGTTTATATGTTTAAGGGGTAGCAAGTGTACAGTTAGGGATGGAAAACTGAACTTAAATATATATCATTCCATAGAAGGGCACCTGGGGGGCTCAGTTGGTTGAGTGTCTGCCTACAGCTCAGGTCATGATCCCAGGGTCCTGGGATCCAGCCCCGCATCAGGCTTTCTACTTGGTGAAGAGCCTGCCTCTCCCTCTCCCTCTGCCTGCCACTCCCCTTGCTTATGTGCTCCTCTCTCTCTCCCTCTCTCTCTCTCTGTCAAATGAATGAATAAAATTTTTTTTAAAAAAGTATATCATTCCATAGAAGTAACAAATTGGAAGATCATCATAGAAAATGTTATGATAAATGATAAACGATAAAAGATTTATTTCAAGTTTAATGAGTACACAATGGAGGCTTATAGTATTAAAAAGTTTATTCAATAGCAACGTTTGAATGTTTGTTTAAAATAATCCAGAAGAATGATTTAACAGCTGTTCTATCCAGTGGTAAGGATCCCAATCAACCTATTAAAAAGCATTACTTGAGCAGCTATGGTAAGCAGGGGGCTCTGCTGGATTTGGATGGATCAGCCATGGGTATAGCAGTTAGGTCCATACTTAATTCCTGATGAGTGCTCAACAAATGTTTATGACATGAAGGAAGAAATGAACTCAGAAATCTTCAATGAGGGGTACCCGGATGGCTCCGTTGGTTAAGTGTCCGACTCTTGATTTAGGCTCAGGTTATGGTCTCAGGATTGTGAGACTGAGCCCCATGTTGGGCTTGGTACTCATCTGGAAGTCTGCTTGAGATTCTCTCTCTTCCTCACCTCCTGTCCCCCCCGCCCCCACCGTGCACTTGCTCTCTCTCAAATAAATAAATAAATAAATCTTAAAAAGAAGAAGTCTTCAATGATACCAGTCATTTTTTAGGAGTAGATACTATGTACAAAGCACATCCATTGGGCCAGTCTACTTCATCCTTGTAAGATACCTCTGCCGGAACTGATTATTCTGGTATTAGGGATGGGTAGACGGACAAATTAAGAGACTTAGCAGAGGTCAGACATCTGGGATATAATGGAACTGGAATCTAATCCTGGGTTTGATTGTATTTGCTTTGGGGGTTCATGGACTCCCTAGACCTTCTGTGAAGCCCCTGCAAGCTTTTTTAAAATTCAACTGTAAATCTTTCCAGGGAAACCATTAATAGCCTTCATCATCTTCTCATTGTGATCCACACGGAGAGCCTCTATCTTCCTCCCAAATTTCAAGAGCTTGTATATCATTGAAAAAAATAAGATTTAGTCGTAATACAAAAGATAAATTCAACATACATAGATGAATAAGGTTCCATGTAGATAACGTGAGATTCATGGCCGGGAATGGTATAGGGTTTGAAGTGGTAGAAGCCACATGTACGGTGTGATTTTTGGAAGGTTTCCGGGAAAACGGCATTTGAGATGGGCCTGGGTGGTTACTGCTGTGGGTGCGTCATGGAACCGGGTGCCAGCCCCGCGTGCTCTGACGGGGTTCTCCCTGCCTCCCTTCTCGCTACTTAGAGTGACATTTGACAGCAAGGAAGAATTAATTACCTCACGTCTCCCTCTGCCTACAGCCGATTACCTGCAAGGCTGCGCCAACATTAGGCTGAGGACAGCAAGGAAAATGCCATTTGGAAATGTTCTGCTCAGAACGGATGTCCAGCTGCTCATTTAGATCATGAACTGTTTGTCAATACTGACAATTAGTGGGCTAAAGATTGCATTGACCACATGACAAGGATCGATACGTGCAGTACTTGTTAGTTACTTACCGCCAAGTGTATTAAAGCCTGTAGATTTCTTATAAATCCTTCAAAGCCATCCTGCTATGATCCTCTCGACAACACGCATTGACACATCGATAAATCCTTTTGACAAGGGTGATCTGTGAAAATCAATACCAGTTTATCAGCAATTCCCATGTAGTTGTTTTTTTTGTTTTGTTTTGTTTTTGTTTTTTTGACAGGCCAGCAGAGGCTTAAGATCATTTCCCAAAGCAGGAACACTAACCTGGTCCAGGAGCAAGGCTTGTAGTCACTGTGCCTGGAGGCATCTGACCTTGATTAAAGTCTTTTGCTCAAAGACTCTTTGTAAATCCCTACAAAGGAGAGAGACCCATTCATGGATGGGGGTGATGGGCAGCCACCTTCAAAAGTGAAGTGGATACTGAAAGGTCTCAGGGCCTAGTAATTTCTGCCTGTGCCAGTCCTTTTCTATCTCCAAGAAAGCTTGAGAACTTATCAGCAGTTCTTCACCCCTATTCGTAGACAGCCTTTAACATTGGCACTCAATTATCTGTTTGCTGAACAGGTGTGCTTTACAGTTTTTATTATACAAGCTGAATTAAACCTTCACGCTAAGCAAAAATACCCACAACTCAAGTTCATAGACAAAATAGTGTATTCGTTAGGATAAGCATAGTTGCTGTAACAAACCAACCTCAAAATGTCAATGTCAGCCGTGTAGTACATGGTTCACTGTAGCCCTTTGGAGGACAGTCAGTGATTTTCTTCCACATCATAATTCAGGGACCCACGCACCTTCCATCTGGGGCTCTGCTGTCCTCTAGTATCTAGTGTCCTCTCTTCCTCTCTCCTCCCTCCCCCGTTCTTTCTTCTCTCTCTCTCTGTTACTAATCTCCATAGCAAAACTCCCTAAATGCTGAGAACCTTTATTTCTTTGGGCTTCCATGGACCTCTGCTTTTGGCATAAAAGTTGTTACATCAAAACTGTGTCTTAAGTTTCTCCTTTGAAAGTCCTGTTAGCAACAATAGTTAAGCAGTTTTAGGAGATACTGAGAGTTCATAATCATCTCACGTTCTCTTTCTCTTTTTAAAATATGACCTCAAAAGAGGCAACTGCACTAAACTTTCAGGCTCCCAGGTTCCACTGGTCATTAATAAAATCTGCCTGCACTTCTATTTGTCTCAGGACTTTCTGCTCACTATCTGCTTTCTCTCTGCCTCTTATGAAAGTCTTTGCTGAACAGCTATGTCTGTGTCTTGCTGAAACTAATAAAATTATATCTATCACTCTCTTGGGGAGCTCTATCCAGAGTTGCAGTTGAGATCCAAAGACAAAGAGAAGTTTCTGCTAGTGTTTTGGTGTAATTAAAGATCCCAGAGTTTTCCAGAGAGGCATATTTGAAGAAAGAGATGTCCGATAACTTCAGATTTTTGAGTTCTCTCCCCTCCTTCCTTCCTCTTTCTCCCCCTCCTCTTCCTCCTCCTTCATTTTTTTCTTTAAATGACTGTACAAACTACATTGAATATTTAAAAGTATCTGTTTTCTAATACTTCTCTTTTTGTTTAGCATAGAAACTCCTTGACATATGGGACTGGGAGAAGAAGAAGAAAAAAAAAAAACTGCTTCCGAGAAAGCCTACCTTCACCTTTTGCAGGTGAATGTAAATATTTAAATTCTGGAGAAAAATTCCCCATCAGCAACAGAGAGACTTCCTATGTAGTCTTTAGTTATTTACTTATGCCAAGTTTTGAACTCTTTGGCAATTTCCCATTTGCTGGGGCTGAGAAATGAATGGATATCTGAAGGACACAGACAAACCAAGATTGGATGAGGCAGAAGAGGAAGCTGTGACTTATATTTTAGCGATTTAGTTAGTCTCTCTAACTACAATATTTCAAGAGGACATCAGTGGGGGGGAGGGTTTGATGTCTCTACAGCTCACTTGTCCATGAGAGTCAGAATGAAAGATCTGGTAGGTTTTCTGCAGTGTAGCAAATGAAAGAGCTCATTAGCTGTAAGCAGCCAATAATCTTCCGTGATTCGCCAGAAGCAGCTGTTCCTTGGGGAAATTGATGCTAGGCAAGGCTGGAATAGTAAGAAAGCAAGAAGAAAGGGGTCATGTAAAGGCAGGCAAGAATGAGGGAAAGCATGCTTCCCGTCCCTGCAGAAGACAGTTCTGCTCCTGACATCCTCCGTTTTCATTGTATTCCAGCCTTGCGTGTGGGCTATTTTTAGCATCCAGCCTTACTCCTGCTTCGAAGGATGACTTCGGTTATTAGCTATGATTAATTAAGGCCATATGGCTCTTGAAAATGTTCTACTTGTGAATATAATAATAATAATAATAATAGCACCGTAACTGTTTACATTTTTCAAAACATGATCATGTTCAGTTTTAACCTTGCGAAGTAAACAAGACGGGAATTTATAACCCATTCTACAGATGGGATGATGCAATGACACAATATCTTGGGTTTATGTTGCAGGGGTGAGAGCTTAAAAGAGGGCCACCGCCCCCATGGAAGGAGGACTTGTCAGTACGGTTCCAGGGTGGGACTGATCCAGGACAGCAAACAGTCTTCTTAACTTCCCATCCATGGCTCTTTCTGCCCAGGAGACTTGACATAGAAAAAGGCTAATAATAGCTAACCCCTATGTAGTCTTTTGTTAAGTTTTTTTCGTGCATTAACTCATTTAGTCTTCAAAGCAATGCTATGGGGTAATTATTAGCATGATTTTATAGATAAGAAAATGGAGCCAAGGAGAAGTCGTGTAGCTCACCTTTAGTGATGTAACTGGGGGGAGAAAGAGCCCAAAAGCCAGTCCAGGCAGTTTCTCTGCAAAGCCTGTGTTCTTAATCTCCATGCAACACGTCCTCTCAACAAGAAACCGCTATAAATTCCAAAACCCGTGCGCAGTTCCTAAAGGTGTTGCATGGCCTTGAGGATGCAGAGTTCAGGTTTCAGACTTGTCAGTCTTCTTTCCTGAGTCCCGATGAACTTCTGCAGAAAGGGTTTGCAGATCTGTGGAGATCAAATCACCCATAAGCAGGGCTTCTGCCACAGTGCCCTCCCTTAACAGCTGGGGTGTGTCCGGGCCCAGCTTCACAGATTACCAGTGTCCAGTTGTCCTTCTCGGTGCACCAAATCAGAGCGGCCTGATGGGGATTATTTATACACTCAGCTGCTGTGTACTGAGTCCTCATCATGAGCCAGGCACTGAGCTGGCCATATGGAGGACACAGAGATGGTCTTTGCCTCCAAGGAGATCAGAGTCTCCAGGGAAAAGAGAGATGTGGAATGAGGTAACTAATGATCAGATATGCAGTACGGGCTGGGACAGACATGTGACAGTGGTCTTCTTGAGCCAGAGAGAAGAGGGGCTAATTTGGGCTAAGGAAATAGGAGTCAAGGCAATAGAGTATTAATTGCTCAGGAACTGAAACCAGCGAGATCTGGGTTCAAGTCATGGCGAAGTCAATCCATACTTGGGAGATGTTGGAAGAGTTACTTTTCTAGGACTCGGTTTCTTATGTTGGCAGTAAGTGATAATCCTGCCTCCCTCAGGCCACAGGGAGGATCACGGGAGGACTCTCTCTATAGGGCTGGTCACAGAGCAGGTGTTTGGAGATGTCATGACGACACTCATAACCATCTCGAAAGCTTCACGGAGGTTGTGACACTTCACAGATGGCTTTGTGGGTGATGTGAAACCAGCTGTCAGGCATAGAAGAGAGGGCGGGTGAGAAGAGAGAGGAAAATTCCCACGCCGGAAATCAGTGCATACGAACCCACAGAATAATTTGTCCCCATAGCACAGTCCAGAGAATACTGTCTGGTGATAGGCTCCACCTGCCTTTTCTCTCGGCAGGCTTTTCCTACTCGAGCTGATTCTACATACAGTCAGAGGAATCATCTTTCATTGCCATAATTGCTATCATAGCATTTTCCCTCCTGAGAAGTAGGCAGTGGCTCCCAATTGCCTCTTGAATCAGCGTGAATGAAATTGATCACAGGCTTCAAGCCCTCCCTCGTACCCAACAGCCTCAGCTTACCTCCTGCCGTACCCTGGATTTTCTCTTCTCTTCAATCAAGGGAGCTGGTCATGACTGTACATAATTTTCCGTGTCTCTCTCCCCAAGACAGGGTGGACCCCTGCATAAACATTTGACAGAATTTCTGAAGCAAGTGTGTGTGTGTGTGTGTGTGTGTGTGTGCGCGCGCGTGCACGTTGTGATTTTAAAGTGATAAAACATGTTGAAGCATAGTGAGTAGGATCTATCTGGTTGGCCAACCAATGACTTGAGTCGATGAACACTTCCTGATATAGAGTGAGTTTTGTTGGTCTACCAGCACTTTAGAATATTTGATTGGAATGTTATGGACTAAATGTGTCCCTCCCCCATCCCCAGCCCCAATTCGTAAGTTGAAGCCCCAACTTCCAAAGTGTAGGTGGTTATAAATGGTGCTTTGGGGAGGTAATTAGGGTTCAATGTGACCATGAGGTGGGCACCTTCATGGGTAGGATTAGAGTTCTTATAAGAAGACATAGCAGAGCTTGCCCTCTTTCTCTGTTGTGTGAGGACACAGTGAGAAGGTGGCTTTCTGGAAGTCAGGAAAAGAGTTCTCACCAGAACCAGCTGATCAAAGACTTCTAGCCTCCAGAACGGTGGGAAGACAATTTCTGTTAAGCTCCCACAGTACTTTGTTATGTTAGTCTGGATGGACTTATCCATCCACTTGTATACCACTAAACACAGAAAAAAGAGTAAGGAAAATCGAGTAAACAATAATCCAGCAAGCAAACAAAACAAAATCAAACAAGAAAGTTCAGTTAATACTTGGCTCTCCTCCCACATGGCAAGACATTGCCTAGACTCAGTACGGGTTCCCCTGCCTCCAGTGGAATGCCCCTATGCCACAGTCCTCAGTGGTTCCCATTGCCTCCCTCTACTCTATGCGGCAGACCATACGTGTACATCACCTGCAAGACAGGTGTTGTCATTTGAACCTGTGTTTTGCATTTTGGGGGGAGGACACACCTTCACTGAAGACTGACCTTTGCTTGTATTTGCGTAAAAAAATCAAACCCGATAAAATAGCTTATGTGGTTCATAATAAGTCTCAATAAATCTGTCAATGGTAAAGTGCAAAGGACAACTTAAAGGAGTTGTTTTTTACTTGTCATTTTGCATCCTGTTCACCCCTGGAGAGAGGCCCTTACGAATGTCGATTTATCTCTGTCTTTTTCCCTTGGTTTCACCCTCTCACTCTATGTGTGTGTGTGTGTGTGTGTGTGCACGTGTGTGTATGTATAGATGTATATCTACATGTATCTGTACATACACATATCTACATGCAAATATGTATGTATATTATGTATGTGTGCATATATATTATATATGTAAAATAGAAAAATATGTCTCCATCTATCTTCTCAATTAACACATCTACATGGGTCAAAAAAAAACAAAACCCTATGAACTTTCTCCAAAGAGCAGTTAATAACTATAAGGGTTAATAACTAAGGGTTATTCGGTCAAGTGATGAAATCAATTCACACTCTTAAGGAATCTGATTGATTTTGTTGGTAACCTCAACAAATTTTGAAGGTAAAAGGCTGTAGATTCTTTATTCCTCACACTTGGCTAATGTGGAAACTATTTCAGGCCCATATCACTTAATAAGAAAGATTAAAAGAATGGCAAACTTTGTTACCAACAATTATGCGTTGCTTAAGCAATTTGTGCTCTGTACTGTGTTAAATTCATTGTTTTCTTCATCTCGCTTGGAACATGAACAAATCTGAAATAAGTATGATTATTTCCATTTTACGGATGAGGAAATCAAGATGCAGTGAGGTGAAGCAACAACAACAACAAAAGGCATGGAGTTATAACCCAGATTTCCGTACTTTAGCTCAGTTCTTACTTCATTTTTGCCCTATTTCTCATGATGACATGGTTGAAAAACTGTTGGTTATATGTGAAGTTGAGATATATACATTTTCTTCCTGATCAGTCGTTAGCACTTTGATGAGTTCGCCTGCCTAATGAGCTCTGATTTAATTTTAAAATAAAAACAAACTTTGCCCCCTGGTCAAAATACCCTCCTTTATAATTTGAACTCTGAACCATTTTTCTTCAGTGATATAAATTTAAACTTGCTCCCCTTTCATTTCCAAACACTCCTACAAAGTATTTATAATAGTGCTGGTTTCTTGAGAAGTCAGCATTCTTCTCTACTTTTAAGCACAGTAATAGTTTTCTATCTGGTTCCCAAGAAATTGATGAATTCAGTAAGTTGAATCAATGCCTTGATACAGGCTTGGGAGCTTTTAATTTGAAAAGGGGATAGGAGGTGAGTACATAGGGGATGGGGCCAACAAACTGGGGTCAGTGATTTCTGAATCAAAGCTAAGTGATATTTGCCCGATGCACGAAGGACTCACACTATTCCTGATGAAGTCCAACAGGGAGGGTCCTTGCAGTGAGATATACCTGCTTCAAACAGTTTCCCTAGGACACCAGTTCTGTGAAGTCTCTCCTGTAAGCAATGAGATGTGAAATGCATTTGTTCTCAAAGCCAGTGGCGAAAGGGACCTCTGGGCCCAATGACTTCCCCCAGAGTGCTCTATGACTCAGCTCAAATCTCAAGGAAGCATCCAGTGATGGGTCCTATTGCGGGTTCTTCCAGCTCAGAGGATTTCTCTCTTAAAACCTTGGCCCGAGATCAATGCTTCTGGTGGCCAGGAGCTGACACTAGCATTTAGAGCCTCTTGCATGAATTTGGGGGTAAATGTCCCACCCCCCCCCTCCACCCCACGCCCACTGCAGTTCCATTGATAGCTGGCTACAGGCAGATCTTTCCCCAAAGCTGCGCTGTCATTTCCTAGCTGTGCGGTCTGGGACCAGTTCCCTACATTCCTGATGCCTTGTAAGGGAATCAAATGCTTCAGAGTATCATCAAGAGATAAATGAGATGGCGGGAATAAAAACCCGAGCACCTAATTTCGGGAATTTCCAAACAAATACATCCTAATTCTTATGAGTCTGGGCCCTAACTTTTTGATTTGTTTTAAATCTGTTGCTGCCACCACCATGTTAGAAGACCCTGGGGACGTTTTATAACATCTTCAAGAGTCATTTTCTTTGTTTCTCTCATGAGAATGGAAATGCTTCCTGCCACATGAACCCGGAAAGGAGTAGATGAGAGCATGCGTGTAATGCACTCAGCATCATGCTTGGCACACGGGAAGCCCTCGGCACATGTTAGCTCTTGCTCTTCTCTTTCTCTAGAATCCTTTCATACCTGAGTGTGTCTCTGCAGCCGGGCCTAACTTGTTTCCTGGAATGGGGACAGTTGGGCAGCAGCGGGAGGCAGCTCTCCAGCCAGACGTAATGGCTCCCATCTCCGCCGCCCCAGGTCCACCCTGGGCACCCACCCACACGCCTTTTGGTGCACAATCCCGAGTTCTTCTTCTGGAAGGATCAAACCCACATCCTGGGTTTGATCAATATATGCATATTTTTCTGTTTCCCCCCACCCCCCGGCAGACTGTATTCATTTAAAAGGAGGGACAGGGAATAATGGCTGTTGAAGGACAAAGGAAGAGTAGGCATTCAGAAGAGGCTGCTGTCTCTCTGAGGCCGGCCGGGCCATGTCTGAGAGCAGTGTCGGTGGAATGGAGCCGGCAGCCCTGGTCTCAGATCTCCTTCTCCCGAGGAGGAGTCGACTTGCGCCCGCAGCGAGGACGGTGTGGTTGGCAAGGGAGGCAAGCGGGTGGTAGGGGGAAGAGCCCCCCTTCCTGCTCACTGAGACTCAGCTCTGCAGTAAACACCATCTAGCTAATTCACCTGTGTGGGCCGATAAAGGGATGGGCTCTTACAAATGGAAACCACAGCCTCCAGAGCGAGCACTTTGGAAAGAGAGGGCTGGAAATCAGGTTGCCTTTGGGGAACTGTGAGGAGTTCTGGGATCCTGGAATTCTATGGGAGCTTTTACTTGGTGATTAAAGGGGGAGATGGGAAAACCTATTAGGAAAGGCTTTGGGGTCTCTCTTTTTCCTAGAAGCACCTTTTCTAAATGGATTGGCCTTTTTCTATATTGTGAGTTGGTGGGGTTCAAAAAAAACATTCTTTTTTCCCCTTCTTTTTAAATAGAGAACTTCTGGGGCATCTGGGTGTCTCAGTGGGTTAAAGCCTCTGCCTTCGGCTCAGGTCATGGTCTTAGGGTCCTGGGATCGAGGCCCCTCATCAGGCTCTCTGCTCAGCAGGAGCTTCCTCTCTCTCTCTGCCTGCTTCTCTGCCTACTTGTGATCTCTCTCTCTGTCAAATAAATAAATAAAATCTTAAAAAAAAAAAAAAAACAGAGAGCTTCTGTTCTTTAGAAAGGCTATAAAACAGTGTGAGCTTTTAGGTGGCCCTGCCCAGTATTATAATTTAATTTTATATAAAGAGTGATGAAAATTGCTCTGCTGTTCTCTTGAATAATATAATAATTAGTCCTGTGCAGCTAGATGAGAGGAAATCACTGAATGAGGGTGAGTCAGTGTCTGAAGGCTGCAGGTAGCTTAGCCACTTGTCCCCCAAAGTGTTTTTCTAAGAAAACACAGCCGTTATGAGTCTACTGGCCTTCCTTCCTTGCTGCTTCTTCCCTTAGCTTCCCTCTCTCCTGTGAGTAAAGGATCCTATTATGCTTCCAGTTCCATTGATTCATTCCACACTTGTGTGTTTTGCATCTCCCTGCGAGCCAACACCCTCTGCTTGGTGTTGGGGATGCACAAATAAACAAATGAAAGCAAGTTTTGGTCCCTGCCCTCCCAGAGAGCAGTCTAATGCCGGCTACAGACAATTAAACAGTAATTGCAACACAATAAGAAAAGGGCTATGGCTCGTGAAACCGGAGGGGCTCACGGGAGCCACGGGGATGGGCGTCCATCTAAGTCAGACTGAGAGCGGAGGGGAGCTGGAGGGAGGCCCAGGAAGAGGTGGTGAGAGAGGGTGTCTGCAGGGTGCAAAGGTCCAGGGGGACAAGGCACACTGCCCTCGAGATGGGGAGTTCTGACTTGGTCCTTGGGGTCATGGCTGTGAAGACGCACCGGGAGCTTTTCCCCGGGGAGTGCGGTGATCAGATTTCTATTTCAGAAATGTGTTCTCTTCCACTTCTTTCCATCCAGTGCATTCCATCTCATTTCGTGGCTCTCTAACACCCCTGCAGCTGCTTAGGTACGATCTCCATTTAGACTTTCTTGCAGAGAAGAATGACAAACTGCCCAAAGAGAATTTTTTATAAGAGGTAAAAGAGTGCCTCTTACAAACACACGTCAAAGATTCATTTAACTCATTAATTGTTGAGGGAACGGGTCCGACGTTACAACCGATTCAAAGGAGAATTCAAAGAGCCACTGGTTTATATGCAACGAGGAACCCTGAAGTAGATTTATAAATAGATGCAGAACCCGGTTGGTCCCCGGCACAGTGATCAATCTCACGCAACTGATACACATCGACTGATAAAAACCACTTTCGTTATTATCAATTTTCTACAATTTACAGAGTGTGGGATAACCCAAAGACAATATACGGTGGAGATAACCCAGATGGGCAGGAAGCTCTGAATCTTTTGTGCCCATTTCAATTTTTCACAATTTTCCCTCACAGTAAAGAAGCTTACATCTTGAGTTCCAGAGGCTGTGTTCATTTCTGGGCTCTGTCGCTTTCGTTTGGACCCAGCAGAATCCCAGGCACTTTCTCTTCCTGGATCTGTCTTTATAATCTTAATTTGTTCATGTTCTAGGCATGTGTGTGTGATACCATTTGAACAAAGCAATCTACTGAAAAAATAATTTACACTATATATGGGGTGGCTGGATTTCACAAATAAAAATACAAGATGCCCAGTTAAATTGAATTTCAGATACACTTTTTTAGTATAAGTATATTTCCAATAGTGAATGGGACATACTTACACTAAAAAAAAAAACAAGTATTCTCAGTTTGTCTGAAATTCAAATTTAACTAAGCAACCTGTTTCTTACCCGAGAACTCTATTTATATGCCAAAGGTTAAGCAAATGGTGTATTCTATAGAATTAAGATTCTGGAAGAGAAGAAGTTGGATTTAAGAAGACTCAGGCAGCTGGACATGCTAGTTTTAAAATCCTTGTTTTTGTTTTGATTGGTGTTTTGTTTAATCATAAATCCTCGGTAGATGTGAGGGAGAGATCAAGTTCAAAATAAAGCTGGAGAATAGGTTACAGGTTGATAGGAACTTAAGTTCCTGGAAAGAAGGAGAAGGGAGTTGTAAGAAAGAGAGGAGAAGCAGCCAGTGGAGAGAACTTTCCATTCTCTCGCCCTGACTCAGTGTTGACAGGTGACGGGCTCTGGCAGGTATTTACTTGTCATGGGAAAGGAAAGTGTGCATGTGTGTTATGTTACCGGGGTAGCTCCTTGCTGGCCTTAGAGAAGAGCTTCATCCCTACTAAGCACTGAGCTCAACCTCGGACCTTAGGTTGCCATGTGTCTTCTGGAGGCCAGCACGGGCTTCAGGGACCATGCTGAGTGAGAATTCGCAGAACACCGTGTGTTACACAGATCCATTTCTGATTCTTCCAGACTTTTATATGATTTAATCATTCCTATTAGATAGCTTTGAATTTTCTTTTTTTTTTTTCCCCTAATTGTGTAGTTGGCTTACAGATGAAAATCCCAGTCCTATGATGAGTAAGCACGGTAGAATCTGTTGTCACTTAATTTCAAGTGACTGCAGATTGGAGAGTCCAGTTTTTCAGGCCAGAGGCAGAGACAGAAAAATGTATAAGAATCCTCTCATGTTTCAGGGGGGAACTGGACATTCAAGGGCAAATTCTGTCCTTACAGAGGATGCTGGGTAGAGAAGGGTCTCTAGGCACTTGTCCTTAGGAGATATGGGGAGAGGGAGATTGGGGGTATTTATGGCATTAACAGAGGTGATCTCCCTACCAAGACTTGGGAGATGGCAATTAATAACCTGGAAGGTGTTTATGTAATTGCAGAGTAAACCAAGATTAGTTCTGATGCTCATGTTTTTAGTTTCTTTCCCTTATCCCTTGGAATTTCCTCCCTATCTTGGGGTCTTGGTACTCAGGGTCCTATTACTTCTTTCTAAGATCCTGGGTCTTGTAACTGGCCTTGGGCTTCCTCCCAGATGGGTAGGACCTCATAGTTCTCTAACTGTGGGCCTGGGGCAAGTTATTTAATTTTTTTTCTATATATATATAAAATTGTAGCTTGTTACTACCTTATATTATAGTATTTGGTATGTGGAAACAATGTATGGATAGCCCTCGAGAAGTCCCGGTGAGGGTTTTATGTTGAGTAATTTACTATGTACTGACCACACATTCATCCAAATAAACTCACTGAATTCTCACAGTAGTCTTGTGAGACAGATAGCATTATTAATCCCATTCTACAGCTAAGGAAACTGAGGCACAATTAAATCAATTTGCCTAAGATTGTGCAGCTTTTAAATACTGATGCTAATATGTGAACAAGCCGTCTGGGTCATGGGACTCTATTATTAACCATGACATTCAAACCTTTATAGAAATGTTAGTTTTCGGTATTATTATTATTACCACTCCCAAGCCTTCTAGAGAACACCAAGCAGGGCCCAAGAGAGTATAACCGCTACTCAGTCCCTTAGTCATATTAATTTGGAAAGATTTATAATGTATCTCAGCATATTAAAGTATCTGAGAAGTCAGATAGTATAGGCACTATTTAATTTTTGAAAATAGACATAAAAATTTTAGAATACTCTTAGATATACATAAAAGTTGCAAAGATAGTCCAGAGAATTCCCACATACACTATGCCCATTTTTCTAGTTGTTAAGATCTTACACTGGAGTGATACATTTGTCACAACTAATGAACCAATATTAATGCATTATTATTAGCTAACGTCCATACTCCGCTCACATTTATTCAGTTTTTATGTGATGTTCCCAGGCTCCCATCCAAGATCCTGCATTACATTTAGACATCACGTTTCCTTAGGCTCCTCTTGGCTGGGACAAGTCTCAGCCTTTTCTTATATTTGACAACCTTGACAGTTTTGAGGAATCCTGGACAGGTATCTGGCAGAATGCCTCTCAGTTTGTGTATGTTTTTTTTCTCATGGCTAGAGAGGGCTATTTGTTTTTGGGAGGAAGACCACAGATGTCTGGTGACGCTCTTATTACATCATCTCAAAGGTACATATTATCAACGATTTTATTAGGATGAATGTTAAGCTTGATCACCTGCCTGAAGTCGTATTTGTCTGGTTTCTCCATCATAAAATTCCTCCTGTTTTTCCCTCTTTCATGCCATACTCTTTGGAAAGAAGAAGTTGCTCGGCATAGCCCATGATCAAGGGGTCGGAAGTTATGCTCCAAGTCTTTGCCAGGGGAGTATCTACAGAAATTATTTGAAGTTCTTCTCACGAGAGATTTGTTCCTCCTCTTCTTTTTATTTATTCAACCATGTATTTATATCAGTATGGATTCATGGATATTTGTCTTATACTTTGGGTTATAATCCAACACTATGTTATTTTTTTTATTTTTTATTTTTTTAGAGAGAGAGTGAGAGAGAGCATGAGAAGGGAGAAGGTCAGAGTGAGAAGCGGACTCCACTTGGAGCTGGGAGCCCGATGTGGGACTCGATCCCAGGTCTCCAGGATCATGACCTGAGCTGAAGGCAGTCGCCCAACCAACTGAGCCACCCAGGCGCCCACCAACACTATGTTATTTTACCCAGATTGTCCCACTAGTGGTCATTAGAAACTCTTCTGGTTGGCTCCCGGGTCCCATATCCCCATCAGAGTGTGTGTGTGTGTGTGTGTGTGTGTGTATGTCCGCGCACACGCATGCGTGTGTGCACACACACTTCCTTACTTCCTGACACTACAAAGTACTCCAGGGTTATCTTTCATATTTGCTGCCCGGCTCTAGAATTAGTCATTTTTTCCCCAAGAAGCCCTGGTTCCTCTGGGTGCCCAGCGTGTGCGTTGCTCCTGGGGTGCTGTTGATTCTAGGCCCTCTCAGCAGAGAGAGTTTGGAAGTATATGGGTATATATTAACCCCGTTTCATGTTTTTAAGAAAATGTTTTTCAAACTTTGAATATTGGCCTCTCCCCAAATGGCCAAAACTTTGCTTACCATTTCTCAGAAGATGAATATTACAAGGAATCGGTTTACCATGTGGCACCAGAGGGGGAGCATTTGGGTATCTGGATTTCAGCAGGAAGTATTAACTAACAATAGCCATAATAATAATAATAATAATAATAGTTACTATTTACTGACTGTACCATTCTGTACTAGACACGGTGCTGGTCCTGGAGGTCATGGTGGTAGGATAGACTGTGAGGTCCCAATTCTCAAGGGAATCAGTCTAGTGGACCATAAACAAATAAAGGAACAATAAGTCTGTATCATGAGTAATATGCTAGAGAGAAAGCCAGTGTGTTCTGGGCACCCCTATAAAGGGTCGCCACTGCCTGAATAACTGCCCCAGTTTTCTGCCCCTTCCCCACTTCCCTCCAGTTCATCGGCCAGGTGAGCCAAACTGAGCTGTCTAAAATATTGCTGGGAAGGTGTCTTTTTTCCTTTCGAAATCCCTTCAAGGGTCTCCTTTTGGCCTCCTGATAAAGTCCAACAGGGATAGCACTGGAACGGGACTAGCTAGAAACCTAGGGGGCAGATATTGTATAGGTCCTTGTGCTCAGGTACAACCCTTGCACAGCCCTGAGAGTAACTGCCTCCTTAAATTTTGTCCAGAAGTTTCCAGGTAACTTACAAGTCGTTTTGTGCTTGGGGCTCTGCTACTTGTGGTTCCTTTTTCTGCCCTCTCAGGGCAGAATGTGTCTCAAACAGCCACAACCAACACCTTTCTCTTCCCCAGGCTCTCCCTTTATCACTTCTGGACCTTCATAGAAAGGTCTAGATGTTTCTGGAATAATCTTTCTTCTCCTCTTTATCTGACCAATCTCTCAACTCACTCTTCAGGTCTTGGGTAAAGATTACTTGTTCTAAGATTTCCTTGCTCTCAACTCATGCACTCTATCAGGTCTCTGTTTTCAAGTGCATCTTTTCATAGTGCCCTCTACTTGCCTAGAGAGGCACTTACTCCATTGATGGTCACTACTTGGTTGACTGTCTTCTCTGTATTTAAGCTCTTGAGGGAGAGACCATACTGACCTTGCTCACTGTTAACTCTTAGTTCCTTGTACTTGGCCGTGGTGCTTAATACTCTGCTGTTGAGTAAGCAAACACATGTGTGTATGGGGGAATCAAGCTAGACTGGGCCTCATGGAAGGCTTCCAGGAGCTGGTGATGCCTTGAGGTAAATCAAGAGAAGGTAAAAAATGAGGCTTCAGTAAAGCTGAGAACTTTAATAAGTGGCTAAACTTATGAAATGGTCATTTATGTCAAAAATGATTGACGATTCCTGAGGGTCAACTAATAATAGCTAACATTTTGAACACTGAATATGTGTTTTAAGTTCATGTACTAATTCATTATTGATGATATCGATTCAATAAGGGGACTACTCCAATTATTTATATTTGATCAATGAAGCATTGGAGGCACAGGGAAGTAGCAGACCCAAGGTCATACATCCCAGGCACAAAGCCAGGGTTCCAGCCCAGGATGTCTGCTTCAGAACTCCAAAGCCTGGTCTTTATTTTGAAAGCAAAGAGGCTGGGGCCCCTGGAGAAGCATTCAGGGGGGTGTGAGAAGATGACGCGTGCACCCTTCGTAGACCTCTGCTGAGCCAACTGAAGGTGAGGTGACCGCTTAGGAGGAGCTATGGCCATCTTCAAATGGTCATCCTGAGATTGTCACACCTCTACTCTTAGCCTGGGCACCTCCTGTCCCCACCTTCTGTCCACCAGGGTGCCTTAAGGACATACGGACCATACCCTGGCATTCCGGGGGTGTTATAGCCAAACCACCCCATCTCTGCCCCAGAGTATCAGCCCCCCACCACCTAACCCTCTGGAGGCCATGTCTTGGTGCTGTTTGCTGTGGGATCCCAGATCTTTAGTGAATTCCAAAGGGCTCTTTTCTGCAGACAGAGGACTGCTTCCCCCTTTTGCCAAGGCCCTTCTCCTGGAAGAAGGTGAATGGATTTTGGATATGGTACTATTTACCGAGAGAGGCCATGTGGTTTCATGGCCTTTAGCTGTTAAATCTAAGATTTTACTGCAAAGCTGGGAAATTTCTCTAATGACTGTGTGTAGTGTTTGAAGACCTCAGTTGGTTTTGACATCCATCCAGTCCTGCCTGCTCTAGTTAGCCCTTCTGAACCTCCAGTCCGCATGTTGGTCCTCACCACGCTGTGGTTCTGATCCCTTCCAGAAGCATGTTGTATATCCTGCCCCAACAGAATGACTTAGGCTGCAAGCAGAGGTTTCAAATGGAATCATTACAAATCCCTTCATAATAATGTGTGAATTGTTTACAGGAAGGATTTAGATCTATTCAGATGTTTCTTTTTTTTTTTCCATGAACAAAACACTTTGCTTTTTGTGTGAATAAATGGCTGCTTACAAGAAAACATCCCTTTAACTTGAGTAAAAACACGTCTCGGGTAAAGACCCAAGCGATTAGAAATGAGAAGCTTGAAGTGACAACCCCAGGAGCCAATGACTTGAAGTCTTGGGCTTCAAATGAAATCCCACCTACGGAACCTTTAAGTATAATTAAGCACAAAGCACCTCCGCAAGGAACACTGAGGATTGGATGTAAGCCCATAGAAGCCAGAAAAATTCAGAATTAAGGCTCCAAGGTTACCAGACCCAAACTGCCCTGGTTAGAGGGTGCTTTGATACTGCTCTCTCCCCTAGGGGAAGAGCTGCTTGTAATCTCCTAAACCATAGGGACCGGGAAAAGGGGCACAAAAGCTTAAATTAAAGGCAACACGAATGCCAACTTTCAGCTGCTTTTCTTTTGTCAGCAGAAGGAAGCCTATAGTTTCTATTGAGCACATTTAGAAATGAAGTTTCCTGATTTAGAAAATTAAATGCTTGAGCTGTACAAAGAAAACAGCCATTTTCGACCTCGACTTATATTACCGATAATCCTGTTACAATACATTTCAACCAAGGGCGGCAGTTGCATTAGGGCCCACTTTCTTTCCTTTTGGGTGTGAGAAAGGCTAGGGATTATTTGCCTTGTTCCCCAGGGTGATAGCATCAGCACCTCCCAAACTGAAATTTTCCCTCCTGCACGTGGGACTATTTTCCTACTTTGCATATATATGAGAAAATAAACGTTAGCCTTTTTTTTAGAGGCAGCAAAACGGGACAGGATTGGTGCCCTGGGTGGGATTCAGCCCACCCCAGCAAATCTATAAAATAGGAACGTTTCCCTCCCAGGACTTTGGGGTGAGGCGGGTCTTTTTTTCTTTTTAAACATTTACTTATTTATTTTCTGGTACTTAAGGTAGCAGGTTGCCCTGGAAAGATAAAATAGATTAATATACATGGAAGGAGGAGGAAATGTGAGGGACTCAACATTTATGAAGTGGTCATAATGGGTCATTATGCTTCTATTGTATCACAGAATTTAATTTTACCTAATTTTCATAAAGATCTATGAAGTAGGTTTCCTGGAGACAAAGCAACAGCTCAGAGAAGTTAAACTACTGCTCAAAGTCACACAGCAAGCACGGAGCGGAGCTAGGATTTGAACCCTCAAACCCATGTTTATTTCTACCATATTATGTGGAAAACACTTCCAGAATGCCTTAATATAATGTATCATCATAGGTGTTCTCTCCTTCCTCCTATGAAAGCTTCCTGATTCCCGCTCGCAATTCATTGAGCAGAGAGAGCTGATTAATTTTAGAGATGGCCGAAGTAAAGGCAAGGGGACGGGGACGTGGACACCTGGGAGGAATGCCAGGTCTTCACATTTATCTGCCCAGATTGGCAAGGCCATGTCTTTGGGCTTGGTACTTTCCCCATGATCCTGATGCATCTTTTGAAAAGAAATGAGAAGTTTCCCAGAAAAAGTAATTAGTTAATTCATTCTGGGGAAGAGGACTAACCACACTAGCAACAGTCATCCCCTCCATGATGCTTTTGTCTGTCATTTTAAATGGACAGATTTAAAGAATAAGAAATCAAGGGGGGAAATCAGTTCCTATGTCACAGGGTTGTTAATGAGGATTGAATATTTATAAAGCGCTTAGAACAGAGGCCGGCACATGTTAGGGACATTAAGTATTTGGTAAGTACAGGTCAATGGGTTGCCCTGCCGTCTTTATTGGAACCTGAGTTCCACGGTAGGCTATATTCTGTCATGTAGTAATGCTTAATGTAACTGTAGTGAATGAAGAACTTGGAGTGACTATAATGATCTCAAAATATGTGAAATTCCCAAATCCATGCCTATTTTGTTTCTCATTAAGTGCGTATATGTTAGACTGTTAGGAGTTCAGTAGCCCTCCCCTCCCTCATCTATGGTTTTTCTCTCTCTAGTTTCACTCCCCTGCAGTGGTCTGTGGCTTGGAAACAGATGACCCTCCTTCCAACGTGTCACCAGAAAGTTAGTAGTAGCTGAACACTGCGTCACAATGTCTATGTTATTTGCCTCACTTCCTCTCGTCACGTAGGCACTTTCTCTTCTCACGTCATCCCAAGGAGAAGGGTGATTTCAGTCCAGTAAGATATTTTGAGAGAGAAAGAGACCATGTTCATATAACTTTTGTTACAGTATATTGTCATAATTGTTCTATTTTATTATTGGTAGTTGTTGTGAATCTCTTTCTGCACCAAATTTATAAAACAAGTTTTGCCATAGGTATACATACATAGGGAAAAATAATAATATATATAGGGTTTGTGACGATCTGTGGTTTCAGGCATCCCCTGTGGGGGTTCGAATACATTCCTGTGGATGAGGGGGACTACTGTATAGAAAATTGCAAAATGAAGAATGAGATTGTTCGACTCCTCCAAAATTGGGAATTCATCCGTCTAAGTCTCAAAAAAATAAATAAGTTTAAAACGAATTATTGCACATAAAAAAATGTGTGGAGCTTCAAGTCTTAACCGCATAATGTGTATCATTGCATGTGAGTCACTGAAATGCTCGAGTTGGCGGTGAAATGAATGTATAGAAGTTATTGTGTTTCTGGAGATTATAGGTAAGCACTTCATGATACCTGAAGGGTCCATTTATAATCTTCAATAAAGCGTTAGTTTATCCGTATGCAGCTCCCAACCCCCTTTGCAACAGCAAGAACCAGAGAGGTGCTACAACAAATTACTTGATTAGCTATCTTTCAAAATTAAATTGGTTCTGATCTGGATGTTGTTAAAAAAGAAAAAATCTAAGGCCTGGGGAAGATTACAGTTTT
>CM052800.1:10294440-10338963 GCA_028533885.1 Nasua narica | reverse complement strand
AGCAGAGTCTGCAGGACTTGGAATTCAATTCGGTATGGTAAGGAGAGGCAGGCCCTTCTGGTTTTTGGTGAGGCATGTGTAGTATTTTCCAAGGACAGGAAGGCTCAGCCATTTGAGGAGTTCCCAGTTGTTCTAAGTCTTCTCTCAACACAGAGAGGGAGGAAGAAATGCAACAAGAGAACTTCCTGTCCTGCCAGTGTGTTTTTTTGCCCCCTTTCTTAAACCTTAATGTCTCTGCTGACCATTTGCCCCTTCGAATATGTGGCCATGATTTCTGTTTGAATGTGTATTTCTATCGGCATGACTGTTACCACCCAGTCAGGGAAACTAAAAACTCATTTATGGTAGGATCTGTGTGCAGTCCCCAGGCTCCAGTTTCTCAGTACATAAGAAATTCATAGTGTACGGGAGGACAATAATCTTTTTCCTCTTAGAATCCTAGATTCTCTGAGTAGGGCACTGCAAAATAAGCCAATGAAAGACAGATTTACAAGAGGAAAACAAGCGGAAGTTTATTATCATTTGCCTTGTGCATCCTTATGGGAGCACTCAGTGATGAGTAACTCAAAGAGGTGGCTAGAACTTGGGCTTATATAGCATCTTAATAAAAGAATAATACATTTGTTGAGAAGTGACAAGACAAAGGAAGAGGACTTTATATTTCTAGGAGTGCAATTATGGGGTAGGTAAATATTTAGGGGACCTAATGGGAAGATAAGTGCTAGATAGCAAAGTTTATTATGTAGATTCCTCTGGTGCTGTCTCTGGCCTAAGACAGGTCTAGAGTTTTCTCTGGTGATTGACTTCTGTCCTACCTCGTGAAGGGAGGTCGCCTTTACAAATTTATGTCTTGCTTTTAGTCATACGGGGAAGGGCAGAGAGCTTTCTTGTATCTGCTTCTTCACAACTGCCTTCAGCTCAAAATGATCCTTATGTCAAAGTGGCATATTTTGGGGGTGTCATAGTCTCATCCCCTTTAATAGTCAGCAAATATGTATCAGGTACCTGAGAGTGCCAGTTGGTAGTGAGCATGACAGATAAAAATGTCTGCCGCTTCGTGCGCTCACATTCTAGTTGGGGTAAGAAAAACAATAAACAAATAAACATAGAGGAGAGCAGATGCTCCAAACTTTTGTGGTTGATAATGATGCCGACTTCAGCATTTGCCAGCTCTGCTAATGAGTCTCCCTGGAAACTTGAGTGGTTGATAAGAGGATTAAGAACCTTGAAAAGTCATACTGGTAGATCGACCAACTTAGGAGTTACAGAAACCCACGGATCATGATGGATGGAGGATTCTGTCCATTACATTCTGGCTGGGAAGAAATTCAATTAAAATGTATATGTTTAAACTTTCTTCTTAAGGTATTTGTTCCAGAAATCAGAGCTGCCTTTTAGTGGTTGTTAATATCAGGAAATGAATATCTGATTACATTTTTCTAAGGCAAGTCCCTTAGCAGCAGGTGGAATCTCATCTTATCATATCTTCTGCATAATTCATTTTGGGGAAAGTCCCTTGAGTTTTGCTTTCAAAACTTGAGGAGAAAAATGAAGCTGGTTTGGGGTCATAAGAGTTTTTAACCTTTCTGGATAAGCAAAAATACCTAATGTGATTCCAGGAACAGACCCTGAAATGTGGATTTCTTGAGAAACAACAGGGGAGCTAGGTCATTCCCTCATCTGGTGTGAGTGTGGGTGTGGGTGTGGGGGGGGGGCAGCAAGCCTGCAGCCAAGTGTGGGCCTGCATGCCAGCCGGCAAATATGTTCTCCACGCTGCCCTATTTATTCACGCATTTCCCAGGAACCACTTCCCCTGCTTGGCTAGAGCTTATTATCACAGGAACATTATAGGACATTGTTTTCTCTGCTCTCACCCGATGCCGAGGCTACCCTGCCATCAAAGCCCCAGTAGACGATGCTTGCACATTGCATTTTGGCCTGTTTGTGGAACCAGAATGGGCACTGGCAACTGTGTATTCTGGTGATGTGTCTGTCCTCACCACCAAGCCCCTGTGTGTCTCAGCAAAGCACCAGGGATTCTCCTGGGAGTTGACCCTGCCCTCCTCTGTCGTGGCCTTGCCTGCCCTGGAACCAGGCCCCTGGAAGAGATGGGGAAAAGGTTGGAATTGATTCGTGCTCTCTTCAGTCTCTGCTCTTTCTGAGCGCCGGGGTAATTGTGGTCTGGGGTCTTCAGGAAGCCGGGATAGAGCCTGGTTATCATGGTAACCGGCATTTTCTTTGTGTCATTTTTAACTTAACCACCCAGAGAATTTCTTATAGGCGTTTAAAAAAAGTGCGTATTTATAAAACTGGGGACATTAAATACACACCTGCACGTATATGTTCAACTTTCTATGGCTCTTCTTTCTTCACTGTCATATAAGCATCTTTCTGTGGCATTATTCATAATTGAAAAATGCCTTTTTCATAATCATAAAGAAACACCCATTGTCTTAGTTTCTTGGGGCTTCTATAACAAAATGCCATACAATGAAAAGGCCCCGAAATTTATTTCTCACAGTTCTAGAAGCTGGAGTCCAACATCAGGGTGCCAGTGAGGAGCGACCCCCAACCCCCAGGTGCAGACCACCTTCTTCTTACCATGACCCTACATGGAAGGGGGAAGGAAGGGGCTAAATCTTGTTTTCCTTTCCTCCTCTGGCCAAGTGTCTATCACCTCCCTTCCCTCTGATCCAGGCGGAACAGGAGAGAGCCTCGCACTGGGGCTGTCTTTCCTAAGGGGACTAATCCTATTCCTGAGGTGCATGTGAAAAGTGTTCACTGCAATGACCTAAGCAAAGGTCTCACCTCCTACTACCAGCGAAGTGGGCATTAGGCTTCATCATAGGAATTTTGGGGGGACACCAGCATCTAGACCAGAGCAGCAACTTATTGCAGAACATCAGAAACTTTAGGGGGAATGGAGTACACTTAAGGGTGGGTGGCGGTGCGAAGAGCTGTGGCAAGCTATGCCCGGGGAGCCAGACCTTCAACCAGATTGATGTGTTAGGATCTGCTAGATGGGTATTTTGTGTCACTACTTTAGGGAGAATAAAAAGAGGGCCAGGAGCTGATGGGGTCTGGAACGGTCTGGGGATAGAGTTGTAGGCAGAAGTTGGAAGGAAAGAGATCCATGAGTTAGCATTGCAGGTTGACATTGGACCCCAGGGAGCCTTGGTTGGTGTACTGAGCAATTTGAACTTTGTTTTCTAGGGAGGGAATTTCATTCAAGACTCTGACCAATGGAGGGAAAGATTAGATGTGGGCTTTGGGAAAAGCCCAGCGTTCTGGGTTCCCAACCTTTGGCCACCTCTGCCTCTGAAACCATTTCTGGGTTCTAAGCCATTCTTCATGAAGGGAAGACGGAAATGAGCTGAGGTTGTTGACCTAGACCCCCAGACTTGGGACCGGCCTCTGAGACCCTTTATGTCTCCCTCTGAAGACTGGGTAGGGGTCTGGAAGTCTGGAATGCTGGTGTTATGTGCTCCTTTCGAATCACTTCACCTGGTGTATAACCCCCACAATTTTGCGGGTCCAAAAGCTGAGACCCATGGAGTGGAGCAAATTAGAGAGCTAGAGCAATGGCTCTAAGGGCGCATCTTTGGGAGTGAGTTGCCTGTCTGTCTAAGCCTCAGTGTCTTCATCTGTAGAATGGGAGTACTTGCCTCACAATGTTGTTGGTGGGTTTAAATGGCACAAAGCATGTCAAGTATTTAGTGGTGGTGCCTGTGAAAAGTGTTCAGAGAGCAGTGACTATTATCACTATGTCATCATCACCATCATTATCATTGTTGTTATTCCTGTAGCAGAGGTACTCTAACAGGAGCGGTATTGAGAAAACCTAATGTCACACAGCTGGTAAAAGGCAGATCTTGAATCATCATTGCCATGAGCACTAGTCCAGGAAAAAGGCCTTAAGAATATCTCCCTGCCTGCTAGTCATTCTCCTCATTTAACGTTTTCCCACACAAGGCCCTAGAGGATGATTTTTAAAGAAATAATTAGATTTTGCACCCATTACAGTGAGGGCCATGGGCACCCCGTGATTGGGTTAGGATGAAGAACTATTTACTCCCGCCATGGCCTCTTTCATATTGTAGTCGGTTTAGTCTATTGATTTCTTCCATCCCCCGGCAGAGAAACAAGATTGTACGTGGCCATGTTTCAAGTGGAATTAGGGCGTGGGTTTGTTTAGAAGCTTCCGCTCTGCCCCTGAACACCTCCGTCCCTTCTCCCGTCCTTCCACTTGGCCACCAGTGTGGGTCATAAAACACTTCGCACACAGAGATTACCTGAAGCCCAGGCCCCAGTGCATTGTAGTTCCAGCAATCTGGCCTCCCCGGTGAGTGCTCCATGTGCCTGTGATTTATGCACATGTGCACATGTACGGGACTCTCTCCTGTTCCGCCTGGATCAGAGGGAAGGGAGGTGATAGACACTTGGCCAGAGGAGGAAAGGAAAACAAGATCTAACACCATCGGGGATGTGCCAAGCTCTTCACAGATATTCACTTACTCATCGAAGGTTGGGGGCTGTATAAAGTTTAGGGGGATTTAAGTCTCCAAGAAGTGCTTTCAGGATTTTACCCACTCGTTTATGAGATGGCCTTGAGGCACTGTGGGTCCTGGATGGGTCGAGCTGCCTTCCCCTGGTGGGGGTCTGCCCGTAGCACCTTTGCAGGATGAGAAAGCATAGGACTTTTCTAGCCCGCTAGTGCTTATCAGACAAGTACGAAGATGTAGGGCCCCTTTATGAAACTCAGGCCCAGAGGGACGATGTACAAATAAATGTGTGCCCCTCGAGACCTCCTATTTTAGTGACTGGAGCTTGAAGCTGCACTGGGAGAGAGTGAATGGATTTAGGATAGGTGAAGGGTACAAAGACCTCTGGGGCCGGCCAGGCCTGGATCTGAGTCCTGGATGTGCTTTAATTGTTCTTGGCCTCAGTTTCCTTATCTGTAAAATGAGACAAGTGATATTTTACCTTTGAATTGTTGTGGGGACTAGATGCGAGGTGTGCAAAGTGCTCTACCATATATTGGCTAGACCTTCCAGCAGCTGGAAACTCTTCAATAAGTTGCATTTGTTCTTATTTCTTTTTTGCCCCTATAGAGAGCTTAATTTAAGTTCTATGCGATAGGGAGGAGTGGTATTATTTTCACTTCACAGATGGGGAGATTAAAACACAGAGGTTAAGTAACTTGCCAAAACCATACATCAAGTAAGTAGCCGAGCTGGGATTCAAACCCAGGGATCTGATCCTGAGCCCATGTTCTTAATCATTATGATATCCTGCCTTTTCAGGAGGCGGCAAGTTCAAAAGCGTCATGGCGTCCTCTGCTTGGTGTGTCGAAGCATAATGAGGTATGGCTGGAGCAGAGGGCGTGAGAGAAGGCGTAGAGGGAAATGAAGAGAGAGAAGTGATCGTGAACATCTGGGTTGCTGAGGGCCCTTGGGCTATTCTAGCCACTGCTTTGTCCTCTACAGCAACTGGAAAGCTACTGGGGGGATTTGCATGGAGAATGGATATGATCTGTGTTGAACCCCTGTATTTTTACCCTTCTCTCTCCTCCCTAAGAATAGCTGGCAATCGTTGAAATTTGTGCAGTGGGAATTACCAGCCCCAATCTACAGATGAGGAAACTGAGGCTTAAAAGGTTTCAATCACTGGCTAAAAGTCCCATAGCTTGTAATGAGGATAGTCAAATTTGGGTTAAAACATAGCATGTTTGGTTCTGGAACCAGAGCTCCTCCCAACCCACCTTCCATCCCCAAAGAGTTCCTTATATGCTATTGTTTTTCCGTCCTGGTCCACAGACTTTGTTCCAAATGGTCCACATCTCATTTAGAGGGACAGCTCTCAGAACTAAGTCCAGAGCTGGCCCATCAAATATGAGGAGACGAGACTTCTCACGACACCTGCTGTTATAGCTCACAGAGCTCCCTCCGTGTGTATGGATGAGGAAGGTGGGACGGTTGACAGGGGCACTTATGGAAATTAAGACTCTTGAAGCCTGTTGACCTGAATTCTAGTTTCAGGAATGCCAGCAGCTAAATGTGTGATCTTAAGCACCAACACTTAGCGGGCTATAAAGTGTCTATGAATTTGTGTTTTAATGTCTGTCCTCACATATATCCCTTCAGCAGGGTAAGGTCAGTGTTTGTCTCATTTCTAGCTGTGCCCTTATTACTTGGAGCAGTGTTTGAAATGTAGCGGAAGCCCAATAGCTATTTGCCGAATGAAAAAAAAAAAAATAAGAGATAGCCATTATGGAGTGTTGTTTTTCTTTTCCCCCTACCAGACATAGTGCACGCATTGTCACATATAATTTAATTATCACAACTATGTAAAGGAGGGCAACATTATCATCTCCATTTTACAGATTAGGAAATTGAGGCTAGCAAGTCTTAGCGACTTGCTCAAGATCACACAGATAAATACATAATGCAGGTAGCCCAAGTTTTAGTGTCCTCTCGTATAAAATGAGAGACCTGAATTAGCTCATTTCTAAGGGTCCTTCCAGTTCTAAAATTAGACCTAAAGAACCTGACTCCCAGGCCAATGCTCTTTCATCTCAATCTCATTGTCTACCTATAACTCAGAGGAGGGAAATTTCAGGACAAATGCATGGTTTTCACAAAGCTCATTTTCTATCTTTCTTATGTTCCGCTTTTCAGGGAAACGCAACGGGAAGAATGAGTTAGCGTGGCGATCTAGCTGTGGGGGGCAGCGAGCTGGAGGGGAATCTCTTTGCGGAACTTGGCATAGGTGGCCCAGGGATTTGAACTTGTGCTGCTGCTGGCATGACTTCTCACTGCTGCTCAGATGAGCAATGGTTGTGCAATTTGCTCTCCCTCCCTAAGTGCACCACAGGACGTCTGATCTTCTTGAAATCGCTCTCATTTAAGAATCTGTCGTTTTTGAAGCAAATGTGTCATCTGAAACCTTTTATGGCTTTATGGAAATCTAAATGCACTTGCTAAGCACGGATGGCCTGGGTTTATGTGCCTGTCTTTTCTTCCTAACACTGTTATCTACATAGGAAGGAGACTGGGTGGCAAGTTAAATGTCTGTTTCACTTTAGTGGTGCCATCTTGGATGATGAGAGAATATGAAAACCCAGTTACAGGAGAAAGAGTTGAAAGACTCAAGGATGATTAGCTCAAAGAAGAGAAAGGGCCATGGAAAACATGGCTGCATCCTCAAGTGTTTGAAGGCCAGTTTTTTTGTTTTTTGCTTTTTGCTTTTTGTTTTAATGAGACTAATATTTAGGGCCTTCAGGTAGTGAACCAGTCCTAATATCAAGTAGCCAGGGAAATGAGGAAATAGGGCAAGCTAATGTTCCTCTGGCCCCCTTGATGTCTTCCCTTCAGTACATTTGACTGAAAACACAATGGCCTGGAATGTCCAAGAATTTTAGGCATCTGTTGGATCCTTATTCTAGATTATATGCTAGTTCCTGACATTCTTAATTTTCTTTGATAATCCCACTAGCACTTACTTTGACTTCTTTCATTTTCTTCTTCAAAATGCACAACCCTCTTCCTTTTTTTTTTTTTTTTTACAAAAGAGTTAAAATAATACAAATATGGCAGCTTCTCTATTTGCTGTGACAGGACTTAATGATTTCCTCATTCTTTCTTTTTTTATTAAAAGATTTTATTTATTTATTTGGCACAGAGAGAGCATAAGCAGGGGGAGCAGCAGGCAGAGGGAGAGGGAGAAACAGGCTCCCTGAAGATGTGGGGCTTGATCTCAGGACCCCGAGATCATGACCTGAGTTGAAGACAGATGCTTAACCAACCACCCTCCTCATTCTTTCTTTTGACAAATTTTATTGAGTATGTTGCTCTATGCCATGCACTGAGATTAGAGCAAGATGAACTTAGTCCCTTCATGCAGCAAAAAGTATAGAGCAGGAGGCAGACAATAAACACACGAGCAAATAAAACAAATGAACAAAATCATTACTTGTATTAGTGGTATGAGGAAAATGGACTGACAATAAGTAGAGAAGAGATGTCATTTTTTTATAGGTAAAGTCTTTTGATAAGACCTCCCTGAGGAGTTGATATTTAAGTTACCTGAAGAACAAGAAGGCACAAGCCATGGAGGAACTAAATATATTTGTATATAATGAAATATACGTATTTTTTCCAGACCCCGATCCAGTATATTTTCCTTCCCCCTTACAGTTTTATTAGCTCTATATTAGGCATTCCAATTTTTTTAGTGCAATTCCAAAACACTTATTGAAAGTATTCCATGTGTCTTGAACTGTGCCAAATCCCTTCTTATTTTAAATTTATGCATATTTAATCCCATATGGTAGAAATTGACATAAACGAGACAATACCCACTATGAAGCAACTGACGTACAGTGAGATGGCTAATAAAGATTAGAGCTCAGATTTGGACTCTGGACTATTTGATTTCTACTTCTGTTATCTCTCCACTGAGGCTCCCTTTGTGGATCTTCCTGGACATCTCCGGGGTTGGGTTGCCTAGAGGTGACTGAGATCCCCTCCATCCAGGGAACCAGTTGGTTGTCTCAATGACTGGACAATGGATTCTGGGAACCTCTATTCCCATCACTGACAAGGACTATGACTGCGCCTTGGGAGGAAGCCCTGCAAGAATGGACTGGGAAGAATAGGAGAGCAAAAGACCAGGAACCAAGCTAAAAACCAAGAATGGGCAGCAGGGGGCATGGCCAGGATTTCAGGGGCCACACAGAAGCAGCTATAATTTGTGGTCGTTTCTTTAGCTCCCCTGACTGCTTCAGAATGAGCCTCTCCGTGTAGAATCTCCAAGAGAGAGCACTTCACTGGCTTGTATGGCTGCCTTGGTTGAACATAGAGCAGTCTGCTGAGTTTGAGAATAAAGCTAAGGTGTGTGAGACTGAGCCCTCAGCCAGAGAGGCTGGAGGAGAGAGAGCATGGCAGTAAGTAGAGTCGGCAGCCACTGACCTAGTTTTCTCTTCCCTTCTGGTACATCAACTAGATCAGGGGGAGAAGTATGTGGGTCACTCCTCACACTTTGGCATATCCATGTGTTCAGTGGAGAGTAAAATTCTGTCATACTAAATCCATCAGACATCCAGTGCTCATGGAAGTAAATATGTTTTCCAGAATCAAAGACTAAGGTGTAGTCAACTGTGCTGGGTGGAATAGTCTTGTCTTCACCCCCACGCACCTCGGTCACCACAGGTGCTGGAATCTCTGAGTGAGTCACCTTGTAAGGAAATAGGGTCTTTGCAGATGTACTTAGTTAAGATAAGGCCCTACTAGATTAGGATGGGCTCAAATCCTTTGTTCGGCGCCCTTAGACGAAATCAGAGACACAGAGACAGACACACAGGAAGAAGTGCAAGTAAAGATGCAGACAGAGATTGGAATGATGGAGCTACAAGTCAGGGGATGGCAAGGAATGCCGGCAACCACCAGAAGCTAGAAGAGAAGCATGGAAGACTCTTCTTCCCAGCCCTCAGAGGAACCGGCTCTGCTGACTCCCTGATTCCAGATACCCGGATGCCAGAGCTATCAAAGAATAAGTTTCTGTGATTTTAAGCCACCAAATGTGTGGCAATTTGGCCTAGCAGCCACAGGAAACTAATACACCCACCTAATTACCAGTGAAGACCTCTGAAATGACATTCCTCTGGCCAGGAAGCATTACCAACTGTCAAGTGCTGGCCACTCCTGTGTGCCCTGACCCTTTCTTCACCTCAAGTGCTACTGCGGTGGGCTGCTTCCTTCACTTTCTCTCTCCTCTACTCCAAATTCCTTGTGGGTGGAGACCCAGGTTTAATTCATTTAGCCCCAGCTCCTGGAATAAACTCAACATTCAACAATATTGAACGAACCAACAAATAATATAAAGCAGTCTTTCCAAAGACAAACTCCAAGCCACCCGCCATTTTATGTATTCATTCTATTGATGGTATTAAGTGCCTGTTCGGTGTCAGGAATTACGTGAGGGACAAAATGATAAACAAATAGAAGGTCAATGTTTCTGTTTTTCTGGGCTCATTATCTAGAAAGGGGGCAAGTTGAACCTGCAAACAAACACACTGATGTATTAATAGTGCATCTAGTTTGCGATGGTGGTAAGTGCTCAGGAGAAGATCAAACATGGTAAGAGTCAATGGAGTTTCCTGAGATGGTGCTAGGAAAGGCCTGTCTCTAGGAGGGGACATTTGAGCTGAGACCTAAATAATGAGGATTCAGTTCTTCAAAGGTATAGAGGACAAGACTTATAAGCAGAGGAAATGGCAAAATGCTGATACATGGAAAGAAAAGTTACCACATGGTGTTTGGAGAATAGACAGAAAGCTGGTGAGCAAGGCATGGGGGTTGAGGGATAGAGGATCATGTCAGGAGATATATTTGTCTCCTTCTTCTTCCTCTGAACCCCAAAGAGTTCCAGCCATAGGAGAATGACTTACGTGTTCCTGCAGTGAGGGAAAGTTGCTTCAAATGAAAATTATATTTGATTTTTTTAAAGTCAAAATTCCATTTGAGGGTTATGGCTGACAAAGGGGAGCCCCAACGATGACCCCATCCTGCATAAGGAATGGGTCTAGGGTTTGACCAAGGCCAAAGAGAGGAGAAGCCAGACCTGGTGGCATTTTCTCCTCATGAGACCACAGGTCTGAATGACCAGCCATGGAAGCCGTCCTCCCTTGCTGTGGTATTTATGCCTGGACTCGGCTTTGTTTAAAGCTTCATTTCCTTTGTGTTCTGGCAAAAGGCATGGCAGACCTGAGTTTTGGGGGATCATGCCTCTGATGTTAGCCGATATTAGCCATGCGTCTCTGGTACAAGCCTTTCAGCACTTCTATGTCCTGCGGTTTGGTGGCGGGGATATGAGAAGTGGCCTCTTGCTACACAGTTGTTTTGTTTGTCCTTGGGTTTTGCATTTTCATTAAATCATAGATGTCTCTAATTGCTTCCAAGGAGCCAACATGCTCCTTGATTGGAATTCTATGGAAAATAGAGTTTGCTTTATTAAATAGCGTTTCTTAAGGGATTTGCGTGGTCTTCAGCTTCCTCCCCCTCCCCCCTTTTTTTGAGTTTTTAATTTGTTGCCATGTATAATCGCTTGCTTCTGTGCTGGAATTGCTCTCCAAGCTTCTACAATTGTGCATTATAATTCCCTTTATTACTGCAGAATCATTTTTAGCCTTCAGTTAAGATGACTGGACAAGAATCAGATTAAATAGAATCCACATCTACTTTGCATGGGGCACTGCTCCTGATACCAGCGGTTCCTCTTGGTTGCTAATATTTTTGTGGTTTGGGGAAGAATAAAATTAAAAATAATCAATATCTGATTTCATTTAATCCTCACAGTACCCTGGGGACACATAAGTGTAAGTCATGCACACGTTGCCTCCTTGGAGGGGTAAAATGACTTGTCCAAGGTCATCCATGCAAAGTGTGTCAGAGATACAGTGCCAGCCAAGTCCCCTTTCAGGATTCAGAAATCCTGAAATATAAGGGAGCACGGGGAGGAAAAGCTGCTTCTGAGATATTGGAATAAAACAAATTACATCTAATAAAGTGTGTTAGTGAGTTCCTTGCTGCATAGTATTGAGAATTCATGCTTCTTCCCTACCTAGAGTAAAAGGAATTCTACTGTGACTTAATCCAGAGAACAGTAAACATCTAGAGTTTAGGTGTTTACCACTATATTAGTCAGGGTTCTCCAGAAATACAAAACCAATTGGATATATGTGTGTATATATAAGGAGATTTATTTATTTATTTATTTTAAATTTTTTAAGATTTTATTTATTTATTTGACAGAGAGAGAGAGAGATCACAAGTAGGCAGAGACAGGAAGAGAGAGAGAGGGGGAAGCAGGCTCCTGCTGAGCAGAGAGCCCGATGCGGGGCTCGATCCCAGGACCCTGAGATCATGACCTGAGCCGAAGGCAGTTGCTCAACCAGCTGAGCCAGCCAGGCGCCCCTATAAGGAGATTTATTAAAAGGAATTGGCCTATGTAGTTACGGAGGCTGACAAGTCCCAAGAGTTCCAGGGTAAGGTGGTAAACTGGACACTCAGGACAGCTGATTATGTAGCTCTAGTCAGAGTCCAAAGGCCTGAGAAGCAGGACGGCCAAAGGGATAAGTTCCAGCCTGAGGGCAGAAGAAGACCAAGTGAGTCAGGCAGATGGAGTTTTCTCTTAGCTTTTTTGTTCTGTTCGTGCCTTCAACTGATTAGGTTGAAGGAGATCAGTCTGCCTCGTGCGATCTGCCAATTCAAATCTCGTCCAGAAACACCTTCACAAACATATCTGGAATGATGTTGAACCAAATATCTGGCTACCTTGTGGCCCAGCCAAGTCTATACCTAAAATTAACAGTCACAACTGCCTAGATTTGAATTTTGCCTTTATCATTCACTAGTTAAGTGGCCTTGGTTGGATTACTTAACTTCCCTGAGTCTTATTTTCTTCATCTGTAAATTGGACATGGGCTTATCTACCTCCTAGGAATGTTGCAAGAATTAAATGAGACAGGGGCGCCTGGGTGGCTCAGTGGGTTAAAGCCTCTGCCTTCAGCTCGGGTCATGGTCTCAGGGTCCTGGGATTGAGCCCCGCATCGGGCTCTTTGCTCGGCAGGGAGCCTGCTTCTTCCTCTCTCTGCCTGCCTCTCTGCCTACTTGTGCTCTCTCTCTGTCAAATAAGCAAATAAAATCTTAAAAAAAAAAAAAAAGAATTAAATGAGACAGTTCTATAAAGGGCCCAGCACACTGCCTGGCCCGACGAAAATATTCCATAATTATTAGTTATTAAATTTGTTACTCTCACCACATTATTGTGATAACGCCAAGTCCAGGAATGTAAAAAGTGATGTTTTGGTATATACATGCATGTTGCACATTTTGAATCTAAAATGTATTTTATTTTATTTTATTTTATTTTTTAAAAGATTTTATTTATTTATTTGAGAGACAGAGAAAGTGAGAGAGAGCATGAAAGGAGAGAAGGTTAGAGGAAGAAGCAGACTCCCCGCGCGGAGCTGGGAGCCCGATGTGGGACTCGATCCCGGAACTCAAGGGTCATGACCTGAGCTGAAGGCAGTTGCTCAACCAACTGAGCCACCCAGGCGCCCCATCTAAAATGTATTTTAAAGTTTGGCAAATGGTATTTTTATTTAAACTAGAGATCTCACCAGTAGAAGTTCCAAGATTCTTAAGCGGTTTCCGACTTTGATGTTTGTCCGAGCCCTGGCGGTCCATGCTGTGGGTTTTAGTAGCATGGTGGAAGGATGAACCACAATGCGGTATGTGACATTACTGTGTGTGCCTTGACCTCCTGCGGATGTTGACGGGGGGAGGGGGCACTGCTGAGTGCCAGGCTCTGAGCCAGAAGCTGGCATTCCCAGGTAGGCAGGATGGAAGAATTGCTACTAAAGGTGGTGAGGAGAAGGGATTGGGCGGGGCGGGAAGGCAAGTTCCACATGTGTTGTCTAGTAGAAATTCTCTGGGCCACAGACTGGGAAGAAAGGCTGTAGCTGTAGAGGATTTGGGTCGGTACTACCTGTTCGATGAGGACATAGGACAATGTCTTTTGTGGGTGTTCAGTGAGCGGGGTGTGGTTTCATGACCCTCAAAGATGACAGTTGATTGTGACAAGACATTCCCAAGACAGGGCAGAGAAGTAGCATACACATTGAGGGTCTTAAAGTATTGAAGCAAGAAGGAAGCCTCTCTGACATTAGTTCTCAAGTAGAAGTCTTTGTTTCCAATGCTGATAAGTAATATTAAGACCCGATATTACTGATAAGTAATACAAAGTAATAGAAAGGTGTGCAGAGAAGCTGGCAGGCAGGTGGTGTGGTAGAAGGAGGAAACCGGGGCCCTGGGAACAGAGGCATGGGCTGGCCTGGGGCAGGGGTGAGGGGCAGGGTGAGGGGCAGGAAGCAGGGCAGGGACAAGGAGGGGAGATATAAAAGCTACCCTAGCGATAAATGTCACTGGGGCATTGGTAAGCTTCCAAAAGAAAGGGAAGGAAAGAATAGCTAACATTTGTTTAAGAATGATACTCATCAAGACTTAAGAGTTTCCGGAGTGTGCTCTGTGTTTCCGGCATAAAGTCTGAGAGCTTTCCACACTTTGGATCCTCACCAGAAACCCATGAAGAAAATTCTATTGTTCTCCCCATCCCCCAGTTTACAGGGGAGAACACTGAGGCCCTGTGTGGCAAAGGAATTCGCCCAAGATCACACAGCTAGTCAGGAGTGGAGGTTACTTGGCCGTGTCTAGGAGGTCCCTGGAACCAAGAACACAGAATTGATCATGACACTTTCCTGCTTCAAAAACCTCCCTGTGAGGTGAGGTCTCATTGCTTGTAGTGAGTTACCCCATGCCCTCACCAGGCTCATGTCGGGCTTCTGTCTCCTGGCTCCCAATATTTGACTCAGATGCCCTCTTTTCAATGACTTAAGTGCGTCGCGGTTTCCCGTCTCTGGGCTGGGGACTATTGCTGTTTCCTCACCTACATTGGCCAAGCCCTGTCTTGAGGGCAAAGATGCTTGAAAAGACTTTTGTTTGATGTAAGTTGCCCATGGGTGGGAACTGAAGCCAGTTTTGTTACCTCTCTGCCTCCAGTGCCTGCCCAGGATCGTTCTAGATCTCCGTGTGGCTCTCTCTTCAGGTGTTTTGTTTTTTAAGATTTTACTTATTTATTGAGCACGAGCTGGGGGGATGGGCAGAAGAAGCAGCAGCAGACTCTCCCTGCTGAGCAGAAAGCCCGATGCAGGACTCGATCCCAGGACCCCGAGATCACGATCTGAGCCAAAGACAGATGCTTAATCGACTGAGCCACCCAGGAGCCTCTCTTTTCGGGTTTTTACTCCAAACCAGTGATGTTCAACCTGGAGGCCATCGGGCAGTTTCTGGAGACATCTTCGCTGGTTAGTCTGAGGGAGGTGCTCTTGGCGTCCCGTGGGGAGAGGCCATGCCTGCCCCTACACAGCCTGTGATGCACAGGACGGCCCCCACAACAAAGAACCGTCAGCCCCCAATGTCAGTAATGATGAGGTTGAGAAATCTTGCTCTCAAGTGACATTCCCATCAAGGCCATCCTTGGTCGCCTTGTCTAAAATTTCAATGCCCCTCCAGCCCCCATACTTCCTTCTTTTTTTTTATTTTTGTTTTAAGTTTTTTTTTTTTTTGAGAGAGATATATATAGAGAGAGAGAACAAGTGGAGGAATGGCAGAGGGAAAGGGAGAAGCAAACTCCTCGCTGAGCACGGAGCCCAGCATGGGGCTCGATCTCAGGACCCTGGGATTATGACCTGAGCTGAAAGCAGATGCTTAACCATCTGAGCCACCCAGATGCGCTCCCCCATATCTCGTTCTTGTTCTCATTTTCTACTCTATTGGTTTTCTCCCATGAGCCTGCCATTCTCTAATAAATGATGTATTTCACTTATTATTTTATTGTTTGTCATCCACTAGTATTTATGCTTTATGAGAACAGAAATTTTTGTCCTTTTTGGTCACTGCTTTGTCATTAATGCTTAGAACATTGTCTAGCACGTAGTAGGTACTGTGTGTGTATTTGTTACAGGTACGAATGAATTCAGAATCCTGGGTAACCATCACCAATTCATTAGGGAGGCTACTTGGGTTGAAATCCATTTGCCATCCATATGGAGACTATTCTTGAACCCTGGAAGGTGATGGCATGAGAAATCTTCCCTTTAACTTCCTTTGGTGGTGATGCTGCCTCCATTTTAGCCCAGATCAAGATCCCCCAAAAATGTTTTTCCCAAAGGCAAGAGTGGGGATGGTGGGCAGGTACTTTCGATGAAAAATACATCCCTGAAGAAATCGGTGTTCTGGAAAGATGCCTTTGAAAGTAGCCTTAGAATTGTCCTTATATTTGACAGATAGAGAAACTGAGGCGTAAGCACATCCTCTATGGACATTTTGTCAGATTCTTTGATTTGTATTTGCTTGAAATCACCCAGCAAAGTATCAGAATTAGAATTAGAACCCAGTTTCTTGCCTCCCATGGAGGTGGAAGGGGGAAAGTGAAAAATCTTGCCGGACCAAATTTGGGAGCTGGCAGAGAGACCACAGTTTTCTAAAGCTCTCTTTGCCTTGCAAGTTGTGATCTCTAGTTGACAAGGAAGCAAACCGAATGGCTAAATGCAGAGCTTTCTGAGATGCTGAGATGCAAATTAGCCCCAGCCACATGCAACTGTGGATTTGAGGTTGGCGTGCAAAATAGAGACTTAGCTTCCATCAAGCTGCATGAAAACTCACTTTCATAGATGGGCACTCTCACTCTTCCCAGGCAGGCATTGTGTAAGGCCCAAGGGACACAGTGAAAAATAAAACAGTGATCCCGCTCTCATGCAGTTTTCAGTCTCGTGAGGGAGAGACACGAAGGAGGGCGCCTTGTTTGTAATCCATGGTCAGTGGTGATACTGAACCCACCGGCTAATCAGATTATACAGTTTCTGAGAATAAGGAACTTTATCTTGGGTGTCTTTTAGGCCAGCTAACATTGATGGCCGGAACTATGATGATGGATAATAACTAACCAGTGCTAATTGTGTGTCAGTCACGGTGTAAGCTCCTGAACGTATCAGTTCATTTAAATCTTGTAACGGCTCTACAATTAGTTACCGTCGTTGTTCCCATCTTCACAGGGAAGGCAACAGAGACTGAGTACCTTGCCCAGAGTCACACAGCAAAAAAGGGCTGGCCTTGGTGTCTAGACCCAGGCTGTCTCGTTGCAAAGTATGCAGTCTATATCAGAAGGTGCATTACCGAGAAATCCTATTTAATATTCACGGCAGCCCTGGCCTTGGGACTTTCTCCACCACTTAACGATAGCGCTCTTTAGTGGATGTTTACTCTGTCCCAGTCACTGTTCTATGCATTATCTAGTTTAATCCTCACAATGAAAGGTGAGCTATCTTTACACGGGGTGAAACAGACATGGAGAGCTTAAGTAATTTGCCCCGAGATTACACAGCTACTAAGTGGTGCAGTCAGCATTCTGGATACTACATATATTGTATGGAGTCATATATATATATATATGTATGTATACATATGTATTCTGATATCCAGAATCATATGATATATGGCATCGTATAATACATACAATATATGGAATCATACGGTATACGGCATTTCCTGTCGGCCTTCTTTCACTTGGCATGTTTTCCAGGTGTCTGTTACAGCATTTATCAACATTTCACTCCTTTCTTTGCAAATAGTACTCCATCACACGAAGATACCACATTTAATTTATTTGCTCATCAGTTGATGGACATTTGGATTGTTTCCATTTCTTGCCTGTGGTGGATAATGAAGCCATGAACGTTCACGCACAAGTCTTTATATATGACCTCTAATTATGGCTATTTTCCCAGAATCCTTTCTGTCTCTCTCCCATCAGTTAAAAGGGACAGGTTCTAGAATCAGGTGACAGGGACTTGAACACTATCTCCAGCATGTTTCAGATGTGTGGCTGGGAAGATGAAGCTGCCTTTCTGAGCTTTGGTTTTTCCACCTGGAAAATGAGGAGAATAACAGTAGCTTGCTTGGAAGTGCTCAAATGCTCAAAGTAGATAATGCGCAGTGCTTAGTTCATAATTAAACACACAATAAATGTGCGCTGGGTAGGCAATGCAAATACAAAGAGCCACCCAAAGGAGATAATGTATCCGCCCATGGAGTCGGGAGTCAAATTGCTAAGACGTGAAAAATATAATAACTAGACATAATGTAAAATAAAAGAAAAATATAGTACTAGAGGAGTAGTCAGCATGAATGACTACTTCGTATGAGTTGAAAAATTAAAAAAAAATTATGTATCTCTGTCTATAAAATGGAGACTTTTTAGTAGGTTGGAAGGCCTGGGGGGCTTCCAGCTGGAGGCAAGACTTGGGTGTAAGTCCTAATGAATGAACACAGGTGACTGGGAGAGAGTGGGAGAATGTGGGGTGAAGAGGATATTGCAGGTGGAGGGACCGAGCAGGTAAAGGGTAAATCTTGTCGGGTTTCAGTGTCCTCGAGGAGGGCGGGTGCTGAGTGGGTAAGCATGCTGAAATCCGCCTACTCTGTGCCCTGGGGCTCCAGGACCATAGTGAGAAGCGACCACCATCCACGAGTTCCCATGTCCCCACCTCTCCAGCACCATGTGGAGAGGAGCCTACATTGTGTGTTCACTTTTTTTATTTTTCCACAATGAAATGGGGGTGCAATGGCTATTTTAACTTACCTTTTCTTGCTAACAAGTGAAATAGAAAATCTTTTCATAGCTTTATTGACCATTTTCTGGGAATGATACTTTCTCATGCTTTGCTCTGTTATATCTGATTGATTTCTGATTTTTGAAAAAGTTTTTCTTTTAATGCCAGTTAGTTAACATATGGTTAATATTAATTTTGGGCGTATGATATTCAACATGATTTCTGATTTTTACAGTTCATTGTACATTCTAGTTACTAACTGTCTCCCAGCCTGTCACTTAGATTGTAGCATTGTTTACAGTGTCTTTTGTCATATGGTATGTTTATATCTTGATATATTCAAGTGGATGGCTTGTTTCTCATGTGATTTGCCCTTGTAGTGTGCTGTTGACAAAAATTTCCCCTATGCCGAGGTCATACACGATATTCTCCTACCTTCTAATGGCTTGAACATTTTTTCTTTGTGGACATGTTGAATCCATGTGGAACTTATGTTTGGTTATGTGAGGTAGAATCGAACTTATTTATTTTTTCCATGTGAAAAGCCAGCTGTTTCTTTTTTATTTTATTTTATTTTATTTTTTAAGATTTTATTTATTTATTAGAGAGAGAGAGAGAGACTGAGAATGAGAGGTGAGAAGGTCAGAGGGAGAAGCAGACTTCCCGCAGAGGCGGGAGTCCGATATGGGACTCGATCCCGGGACTCCGGGACCATGACCCGAGCTGAAGGCAGTCACTTAACCAACGGAGCCACCCAGGCGCCCTATTTTATTTTATTTTAATTTGGTTATTTGACAGAGAGAGAGAGCACAAGCAAGCAGAGGTGCAGGCAGAGGCAGAGGGAGACGCAGGCTCGCCGCTGAGTGAGGAGCCTGATGCGGGTCTTAATCCGAGGACCCTGGAATCATGACCTGAGCTGAAGGCAGTTCCTTAAACAACTGAGCCACCCAGGCGTCCCAAAAAGCCAGGTGTTTCGATCCTGCTTATCAAATAGTCCATCCTCCCTCGAGTCTCTAGAATGGCCATTTCGGCCATGCAATCGGCTTCTGCCATGCTGTTCTGGGTTCCATTTGCTTTCTTCCTTTTACATCAGGATGCCTCTGTGTCATTATAAACCATGGGCACATGTTATTTTTAAAGATTCCTCTTTTTCCCTCGAATAGTTCCTCTCTTGCAGGGCAGCACATTGTCTTAGTTTTAAGGCTGCTGTTACGAATGCTCCTATGATGAATATTTTTGTGTCTAAACCATTTACATATTTTTGGATTATGTCCTTTGGATAGATTCCCAGAAACAGAATTACCGAGTCAAAGGGCATACATATTTTTAATGCTTTTAATTCATGGCATATATTTGTTTAAAAAATTAAAGTGCATAAAGATTCTGCTAAGTTCCTGGTACTCTATTATGTAGCTGCAGTCAACGGGGCTATGACAAGTCTGAGTCTGGGAATGGCAGCCCTGTGGAAGCAATTAATGTGGTCTCCTCAATAGATTTCTCTTTTCTCTTTTCTTGTTTGTTTAGCACACTTTTGGTATATTCATTTATTCAATCATTTGAATACGAAGCACCCAATATGGGCCTGGTTCCACGGGAAAGCAGGCAGCAGGGTCCTGTGCTCCCAAAGAACTTGCATTTTCCACGAGGTAGGATGACAATAAGCAAATTTTAAAAATCTAGTGATAAGTACTTTCTGGAGGAAAAACATTGACTGGTGTGATAGTGAGTTGGATCCTCTAGATTGCAGAGTCACAAATGACCGGGAAGCTGAGATCTGAATGACAAGGAAGAGAAAGCCAGGCCAAGTAGAGCAAAGTCATCCATTCGGTGGCGGAATAGCTAATGCAAAGGGCCCTATGGCAGAGCGGGAGTGTGGCCCCAGCGCAGAAGCAAGGTCCCCGTGGCAGGGGCTTGGATCTACAGTCTAGAAGTGAACTGAAGGCAGATAGGAAGACCACGTCCCGACCTCGCAGGGCATTGTGCCCCTGGCGAAAGCAACAATGAGGAGCCATGTCAGGGCTCTGACAGGGAGTGATGCGAACAGTGGTGTTGTGTAAAGGTCCCCCAGGTTTCTCTGCACAGCATAGGCTTCAGGGAAAGCCAGGGTCCTGGCGGAGAGAAGGACGAGGAAGCAGTTACCGTTGTTCAGGCTGGAGTTACTGGAAGCCCAGGTGAGCAGTGGTGGCAGAGAGAAAGGAACATGCATGGGTTCCACTGAGTGTTGAAAGTAGAGTTATGGAAGTTGCTGACAGAGTGTGGGCTTTGGAAAAGAGAGGAATCAAGAATGTGTCCTAAAATGTAGGTCTAGGAGACTGGGAAACTGGCATTACATTGTTGGGAGAGAAAAGACTGGGGAAAAGAGGCCTGGCATGGGATGGAAATGGGGCTGGGGCTCGCTTCGGCCATGTTGTGTCTGCAATGCCTCTTCGGTTCCCCAGTGGGCCGGTCGGTGAGGCAGCTGGCCCACAGTTCTGGAGTCCCAGGGAGATTCTGAGAGCCGCGATATAGGCGTGGGGGTCACTGGTAAATCACAGAGAATCTAAATCCTCTGGTAAACAGATGTGAAAATGGAGAAGAGAATGGAAACCTTCAACCATTGTCAAGATAAGCCTAGCTTCTGAATATGCTTGTTTTCTTCTATTTATCTTTGTGAACAAAATTTTTTTCTTTTTTCCCAAGTAGGAAGGAGGAAAAACGAATTTTCTTTTCCAGTGGCTCCCTGATGCCTCAGTCCTGGCCCGGTCTCTTCCAGTTTTGAGTGGTGACTCCAGGAATTATTCCTTCATTTGATTCTCATGCAATTGGGCAGGTCACAAAAACAAGCTTTTGCATCTTGCAAGTGTTTCCAGAAATGTTCTCCTGCCTGCTGTGTTTATGTTGGAACAGAAAATTTGTATGTGATTTTATGATGAGCTTTTGTTAAGACATACGAGTTGCTGCCTCATCACATTGTCCCGCGTCTCGGGACCCCTGGCACCTGGGTGCTGTAATGTAATAGGAGCTGGGGGCTCACAGCCACAGAGGGGCCACCAACGAGACCCCTGCTTTGCTATTGTTTTTTTTAAGACTTTATTTATTTGAGGGAGCACGAGCAGGAGTGGTGGGGCAGAGACAGAGGGAGAAGCAGACTTCCTACTGGGCAGGGAGCCTAAGGCAAGGCGGGGACCCTGATCCCAGGGTCCTGGGATCATGACCTGAGCCGAAGACAGATGCTTAACTGACTCAGCCACCCAGACACCCAGAGACCCCTGCTTCTAGAGTAAGGTCTTGCTGTGTCATTTTCAAAGTGGATTTGCAAGGGGTCCCCAATATATTATTTTTCATATTTTAGAGCACATGGCTCCATGTTAGAGTAGAAAACAGGAAGTTTAATTATGAAGAAAACATTAGCCCTCTTTCTCTCCTGAATAATACAGATTGGAATAGGCAGAGAAGCTCTGTGGTTAGCACGAAATGTCCAGGAATCAAAATGATTAGGAATCAAATTCCAACGTTGCCTCTTACTTGGTCTGTGACCTCCTGAGGCATCAGTTTCCTCATTTAAATTGTACCAATTTGATCAGGATGCTGTGAAGACTAGGAAATAATTCATTGCAAAACTCAACATTTTCATTGATTCCCATATTAAATATTTAATACCCCTGTGTACCAGACACATGAACGGAGAAGACAGTGGAAGTGTTCAACCATCATGAGAAGACAACTATTGTTTTTCTTCAGAGTTTTGAAAATATGCTCAGGTTTCACAAAACACATATTTATTTTGTTAAATTATGTAATTTAAATACTCAAAAATCAAGTACTAATTTATTGAATATTGGCCAGGTATTTTGTGCTCTGTCTGCAAAATGTACAAGATATGGATATAGATCCTACCCTCATAAAGCTTACAGGAATTAAAAGAAAATTATTCTTTCATCATAGTTATGGTAAGTCCAGCGGCAAAAAGCTCAGCTTTGGGTGCATAAAACATGTGTACATTTTAGTCGTTATTTTTAGATTGTCATAAATAACGTTTTTTTTAAGAATTTATTTATTTGACAGAGAGAGAGTGAGATCACAAGTAGGCAGAGAGGCAGGCAGAGAGAAAGGGGGAAGCAGGCTCCCTGCTGAGCAGAGAGCCCAATGCGGGGCTCAATGTGGGGCTCGATGCAGAGCTCGATCCCAGGACTCTGAGATCATGACCTGAGCCGAAGGCAGAGGCTTTAACCCACTGAGCCACCCAGGCGCCCCATAAATAACATTTTTCTTTGGAATGTTCACAATTAATTAATGATTTGGTGGGTCAAGGATGTAGATTGAAATGCATGCGTTTTCCCAGGTGTTTGGGGAAAAGACACTGACCTTTCTTGCTCAAGAGCTCTATCTGCCGGATGCCAAGTCTTGTCTTTCTGTTTTAATACACTTCTTTCTCAAGACAGCACCCACGTGCCCTAAAGAGTGAAATGTAGTGAGCACTTTCTGAAGGGAAGCCTTGAATTGTGAGTTGAACCCTGAGATGGTCTATCAGGACACATAATTTACTATGTGATAACATGGTGTTTTAAAATTTCTGTTAAAATGGTAGCTAATGTTTCTTGTTAAATAAGACACAATTTAGCCGAGAATGAGCAAAATCATAGATGACAAGGAGAAAGAAAAATGCAGTCCCGGGGACATGAGAATAATAATAAAAATTTCCCATGATGAATAAATAGAGGATTTCGAATGCTCTCCCTGTGTCCAACACATGCTCCCGCAGTTACCAGCTGGTTCGAGCAACTGATGCGACCGTATCGCTTTTATTCCCGTGTCTTTATGTAGCATTCCACAGAAGTGGACAGCCTTGCTTTGGGCTCTCTATTCAAGGAGGGGGGGAGCCCCAAACACTCAGTGCACTTAGCACTATTGGATGTTGAAACAAGTAAGAAGATAGTAGAGATCTTGAAGAACATTGTTTTGGATGAAGGAACACCATAGCAGAGTGGTTGTAGGAGCCCCCGCTCAAGAGCCAGGATCCCTGTGTTTGCATTCCCTGCAACCTGATAGCTGTGTGATCTTAAGCGAATGTTGAACTTCTCTGTGCCTCGATCTTCACATCTATAAAATGGGGTTCTTAGAAGGACTTATCCCATAGGGTCTCTGTGAAATTTCAAGGGTTTATATCACTCAACATGTTCAGAATGGTAACCGGCATAGTGCTCTGTAACTGTTGACTGCAATGACTACAGGTGGCTAATTCGGAATAAACATGGTTTGATTCGTGGTTCAAAGAAAAAGTGGCTAGGGATTCAGGAAGTGAAAGGACTTCTGCAGTTAGAGAACGTAGGTGACCTGCACTCCCTTAGTGGGAAGGGGCCTCCGTGAAAAGAAAGGCACGAGGCTGGGGTTCTTTATTATCTCCCATCTCAATACAGGAGTGTGACGAGCAAAGAAATTTCGGGAAAGCAAGGATGACCAAGTATGCTTCTGGCTCTGTCCCTGAGTGCGCTCATTCTTTCTTCAGTGTCTTCTGAGAGAGGTTAGCTGACATGTGCAAAATGGGAGTGACCGAACGGGTAAGATACAAATTAATAGAGTGCTGTCCATGTGTGTGTACCAGGAGGTAGGGTCATAAGACATTGTTTTCTAGAACCACGAGATACTAGAGAAAGTCAGTGCTCTTCTCATCTTCCTGATTCCAGACCCCTTCACACACCCTCTCCACTTTGACCTGTTTAAGTTTATTTTAATAAAAAAACACATTTTTCAAGAAATAGATGCTTTATGTATGGTTTCATTCTTTAGAGGGGGTGTATGTGTGCCACGTGACAAGTGGTTGCCATGGTAATTTCTCATTATTGTTGAATTGAAAAATAATTACTCTGGCAGAAATCCCACATAACCTGTCAGTGCTTAAGTTACAGATGCCGGGGGGCAGCCCTGGCCCCGGGATCCTGTTTTTGGCGGAGAGGGACAGAGATGGGAATAGGAGAGAATCTGGGATGGAAGGAAAATGCTTTTGTGGATTTTTAAAAATGTAATTAAGCTTCTCTTCTGCTATTTGACCCGAGTGCCTCTCCCATCCTGATCTATGATTTGGCTGCCAGTGGTATTTGGACTCACCTGTGAGATGGGACAAAGGACCAAGGATTTTAATCACAGAAATGCATACAGGAGCTTGTTTAGAGTGGAGAAGCTTCTGTGGCATTTTTGCCTAATTAAAATATACGAGAATTGTCGACACCACTCCCCTTGCCTGTGTTTAGGCTGAGTTAATTTCATCTTTATTTACCTGGAGGCTGCTCTCCGCTATTGTTACCTTCCAGCTTTGGGAAAAGAATTCACTTTTTACTTATTAATATTCACTAAGCGCTAAATACCAAACAGCAGCAAGGGCTGGGAGGACCCGTCGTCTCCTCGAAAAAGGCTTCGATCAGGAGCCTTGTGCTGGGCAGGCCGTACAGAGCGGGATCCTCACTTTCTCCCACGCTGATACTGTTTCAGGAGTTATCTGGAAGGACCCCGAAAAGCCTATGCTTTCGCTCTTTCAGCATCAAGAAATAATCCTCCTTTTGTTTAATGAAGCCCCTGAGATACACTCCACCTTAGGAGAATAATAGGCAAATTGTTTAATTTCATTTTTTAATTTAATAGTTTATTATTATTCCATTATTGCATCTTCTTTGGACTTTTAGATGTTCATCTTTCTCTTGGAAGGCTGGACTCTGTTTTGTAATTATGTTGATCCTCTTATTAGATCCCATTTGGAAAGACATTGGTTAGAAATGCACCTTGTCTCGTCTTTACCCATGTATCAGCCTAGAAGGCTTCAGTGTGGAAGCACAGAGTCCTTGTAATGTGAGAGCTGAAGTATAGACAAGTACATACCCTCTGCCTGGGTACAGCCAAGTTAGATAGATGCACCAGAGAACTTCTTACCCATGTGCACAAAGCACCACTATAAAGATACTTACCACAGCATTGTTGTAATAGCAAAAAATTAGAAACTGTCTAGAGATCATTAGTAGCAAAATGTTTAAGTAAAATATATTACATTCATTCATTGCACTATTATGTAGCTTATACAAGGGAAGAAGAAGCCCTAATATATAAAATAGATAGGTCTCCAAAAAGCAATGTTGAATGAAAAAAAAAAAAGCAAGTTTAAAGAAAGGAACTTAATGTATGATAGCATTTAAATAAAATATTAAAAACATAAAGTAAGACCATATATGAATGGAGTCCTATGTGTGTATAAATATAAAAGATAGAGTAGGAAGTGCCAAATGAATTCCACGAGACAGTTGTTTATGGGAGCCTGGAGGAGGGGAGGAAGAAGCAGAGCAGGATATGGGGACCAAGGACACTTATTTTTATTTATAATTTTTAATTCCTTTTAAAAAGGAAAATAAGGCATCATTTTTATAATTGTTAATTCTGGATAATGGGCCCATGGGTCTTCACATTATCTTCTACTCTCTATTTTAAAAAATTAATAAAGTAAAACCTCACTTACTTAAGTTACAGTCAGTGAAGTGTATTCATTTAACCAACGTTTTGCTGAAAAGGACAAGAAAATTACCCAAAAGGTGGTGCAATAGAATGGCAATGTGGGTGTGAGATCATCTTGAAAATTTCTGTCTCCAGGTGAACTTCTCACATGCACGGGTGGCACATCTGCTCGTGGAAGGTGAGACAGAGAGAGGGTTTAGTTTGAACACCATCCTGGTTCCCTGGCCATTGAGCGTCTACTCTCAAGACTTCTTCAACACTGGAGGAGTTTGTGTGGGGATGGCCTCTCAATCGGCTCATTCCATGTTTCTGCTCCTTTACTGAGTAATCCATAGGTGGGAGCTCTTTAAAGGATGGGGCCACGCCTGATGCCTCTCGTCCCTCTCTTAAGTATCTCCCAGTTTACTAGAGGATTATAAGGCAGCGATTCAATTATCATTTGATTCATGTGCTAATGGAGTAGAGTTTTCAAGGTTTCCTGGCACAGGAGACAGTGGAAAAGGAGAGCAAAGACTGTTACTTGGGATGTGCTGCACATTGGAGGCCAAAGAGCAACATATGTAAAGACAGGGAGGCAGCTGATGGTTAACCAGGAACCCTTGGTTCAGAGAGATAAGTTGCCCAAGGTCCCTTGGCTACACAGGAAAACGGACTATGCTGGGCCCTTTTCAGTGTGGTAAGAATGGCTTTTTCCTGGAGGGAATATTTTACGGTATACATACCAAATGTCATGTCTGTTATAACTGCTAGTAACAGACTTACACGCCCATCCCACAAATCTAGGAATCAGACCTCGGGCCCTTGGTTTCTTTTGGAGGTCATTTACCATAATCTTTACGTGGAAGTCCTGAAACGTTGATCTTCACTTACTTGTCGTCTCCAGGCACTCCTTGGCTAATCTCCAAGTTAGTCTGATTTGAGGGGATTGAGCCTCATCCCCCCTCAACCTTCGGACTTGGTGAGCTTCTCTTTGGAGTCCTTGCTGCAAAACAACTTGGCAGCTTTACTCACGCAGCCTCCTACTGGTTGGGTTGCTAACCTTGGCTGTGTTGCCTGCTTTGCAAGGAGAACGGGGAATTTTATGGTTCTTCTCTTTCTCCAAAGCTGGATGCACGAGGTTTACAGTCAAGAGGCAGGAACATTAGCCTGTAGCTACAACTGCAGAATGTTCACCGGTCCGTTTTTCTTTCTATTCCCTTGGCCCCCTGCTCTTCTTCCGTATGGCCAAGCAGAGGATCTATACTCTTTGCAAGGCTCATATCATTCTAGATGACTGAAGCTGAGTGATGGAGGGGCTGAACTCACTGTTGCCCACAGCTCATGAGGTGGCTGTGAGCTAAGAACTGAGCTTCTATGACCCAGAACTATTTGATCTCTGCCACATGTTTCTTATTTGGTTCCACAGAAGCCCTTTGTAGCTGCGTTTCAGCCAGCCCGGACACCTAGCCTCATTATTATGCAAATGTATTCCACCAAATTGCCTAACTGATCCCAAGAACTCAAGTAGGCAGCAAAATGGAAGCAAGATGTATAGAAAGAGGAAGTGGATTTTCAGGGCAAGCACATGAACTTGGGGGAAAGGGAACAAAATCTGAAAATGCCTGAGTCAGAGATCTGCTTTGACAGAATTTCCTCTAGGCAACGCCGGCCACTTCTTCTACACTTGTGAACAACCTTCACTTTCAACCTAAAGTGAAAAGTCACTTTTTAAACAGAATTATTTGAAGAAAATCATGGACTGGTAGGTTCATCAGTTGCAACAAAGGAACCACTCTGTGTGTGTGTGTGTGCGTGTGTGTGTGTGATATTGATAATGTGGGAGGCTCTTTGGTGTGGGGGCAGTGAATAGAACAGACATCTGTGTCCTCTCTCATAATTTTCCTGTGAACCTAAAACTGCTCTGAAAAATAAAATCAATATTAAAAACTGGACTAGAGTTAGACAGACTTGTAAGTGAACTTAAGATTTACCACTTTCTAGCTGTCCGATCTTTACTGAGTAGTTTAAGGTTTCTGAAATTCGGATTCTCTATTTGTAGCTATTTTAAGAGTCAAATGAAACAATAATGAATAATAATAACTGACACTTATTGAACAGCTACTATGTGCTAGGCAGTTATTTTTTAGTCCTCAGAGTGCACTGAAATTATTATTCCCACTTGATACATGAGCAAATAGATGCGAAGAAGTCAGGCGACTTGAATAAGGTTCTTCAGCTAGTAAGAGGCAGGATTCACATGTTGAAGTCAGTGTGACATGGAGGTTAAATATCAATTCTCCATGAAGCTGCTCGCTCTGCCTGTTGGTAGTAACTTGGACAGTTATGAATATAAGAGGGTACAACTCATGTAAAATATAAGAGGGTACAACTCATGTATAAGAGGGTACAACTCATGTAAAGCCCTTAGAAAATATTGGTTTCTGGGTACTACTGTTAACCCCCATGCATGTGTTCTTTCCATCATCTGCTTCCTTCACATATGGTCAACACAAGACTGGCCCATACTTGACATTTATCAATTTTTTGTCAAAGCATTTCTCTTTTTATTCCTTTTCCTACATAAACACCTATCCTCTCCTAACTAAAGACTAATTCAAAAGCTTTATATAGAAGCATCGGGGGATAGTTGACAATTATAATTTAAAAGTGCATCAGAAAATTGGTGTGCAATTTTAGAAATATCAGCCAAGAGACAAAGTAGGGTTGCAGCAATCAAGATCTCTTGAAAACTTTGTAGAGTGAGTTTCTTGAGCTGGGCCTGTGATGGTACACTAAAGAATATCATTCATTCATTCATTCATTCATTCAATCAGCCAACCTATATATATATATATATATATATATATATATATAGTAATTATTCTGTGTCTCACATAATTACATTTTTCATTTTTAGTTTTGAAATGTTCTGCTAACCAAAGCCAAGTGATTCTTTTGTGCGTATAGTTACCTAATGTAACCTTCTCCTTTTGCACCTGTGCTGACATTTCCTGAGACACTGACTCATCTTATGTTCCATTGCAGTTGGTTGAATCGAAGGGCATATCTTCTTCTTTGATCCTTTGTGCCTTTTTCAACTAGAGCCGACCCTTGAGTGTCTAGGTAATGTGGACCCCATGTGGCTGCTCCTTGACACTTTTTACCCCTCACTTTAGCCTGAGTCCTTCCTTTGCTCCTAGGGCCTTTGGATCAACCTGGGTTCTCCCTGGGCTTTCGCCTTTCACTGCTCCATTTCCTAGCAGGAATGCCAGAAACTCATAGTTAGATGACAGGCAAATATAGGTGCAGGATCTGATCTAGTCACGGGGTCTTCGAGTAATTACTAGGGCAAAAAAGATTTGATACCCCTCTATTCTGAGTTTTACTTCTGTTGTGGGCAGGTGCCACTGCCAGGTAAATGCGGTTGGAATGAGAAGAATCGTGCTTGATTTATCAACAGGCTTCTTATAAAGTGCACTTTTGATGTGGTTCTTTAGAACATGCCACACCTCCTCCCTTAAAAATGATGCTCAAGATGGTAGGGACATTTTATTCATCTTCACTGTGTCCTGGGCATTCTGCTGGGCACTTTAGACTCACTAATTTATTTACTCCTCACATCAGTTCTGCAAGATAATTGTTATTATGGTTGTTGTTGTCACATGTACTCCACAAGAAAATCATTACTCTCGCGTTATTATTTTCCTCTACTTGCAAGTAAGGAAACAGGCTCAGGAAGGTAAAATAAATTGTCCATGCTCACATCGCTGGGAAGAGGGAGTGTTGGGATGAAGCCTGGGTCCAACGATTGCCAGTAGGCATGAGTTTCGCTGCTGACGTCATACCACACGGGGGTATTGCATGGTGTGGGGCGGGATGCTGAGTGTCCTCTTGGGGGTGAGTCCTGGCAATAGGGTGGTACCGTGAAGCTAGGAGCCGGACAAAGAGACCAATCTGAGACAAAATATTCCCTTTTCACTTTCCCTCCCTTCTTTCGAAGTCCTAACGTCTGCTTTGGCAAAGACTACCAGAGAAATGAGTCAGGCAGAGGGCTGGGGCTCGGAGGTCAGAGGGTCTGAGTCAGAATCCCAGCTCCACTGTTTATCGGATGAGTGTACTTGGCAAGTTCCATTTACCACCTGTGCTTTGGTTTCTGAGGTTGTAAAGGAGGGATAATCAATCCATAATGGGAGCGGCTTCGTTCATTCACTGAACAACTTCTGTTGAGTCATACCGTGGGCTCAACACCATTCAGGGGTCTGGCAGGTAGTGTGGGAGCAAAACAGAGCCCCTGCTCACAAGAAAATTAAATTATACAGGAGAGAAAGGACAAAAAAAGAAAAACAGAAAGAAAAAGAAAAAGAAAAAAAAAACCCACCCCAAACCAACACCAAACAAACAAGAAACGGGGAGGTAGTAAGGAGTAAAGAGGAAAATACACGTAAAACACTTAGAATAATGCTTGGCATGTGGTAAGCACTCAATAAACGTTAACTATTATTCTTTTTCCATCTGTGTAGCAATTTGCAATAAAATAAACCAGTGTACCCAGGCTCTCAAATGGGGTTTCTTTCCGCAGCTGCTCTTCCACTTCCAAGCTCACTGATTTTTCTAGAAACTCTGGCAGCTTCCATAACACCCAGACATCGTGCTGTGGTCTCAGGTCTGGAGGGAGGCTGCCTGTTGGTCTGAGCCCTTGAGAGTAGGGACCAGTCTCTCAACCAGCTGTGTGCTCTGAGGAACTGCATGTAATAAGTGCTCAATAAATATTTGTTTTGGGGGGGGGAAAAAGAAGAGGTAGTTTGTATGCGGAGCCATGAATTGCCCCTGGGTGCTTTTATATTTACTGTGTTTTACCAAGAGAAGTGTTGGCTTTTGGTGTGGTGATTGGGAGGAAGCCAGCAAAAAAAAAAAAAAAGAAAAAAATTCATTTGCCTGAGCTGTGCTTTTCTGAAACGAGAACAGACAGCATCAATCTTCCATGGCCCTTTAATTATTCTTGCCAGGACTGAAGGCTCATTCCTGACGCCTGCCAGTGACAACAACTTAATGTCCTCATAAGCAAGGCAACTTAACGGGAAGGAGAGAGGCTTGCAGTCTCTCTGCCTGGGCCATGGCGGTGGGGGCCACTGAGTGGGGAGCTGCCCCTCCCTCGTCCGGCAGGCAGCTGCAGAACATCTCCTCCTAAAATCTGGCGCTGACCAGCGATTCTCTGGGAAAAGATTGTGCTTAAGAATTTGGGGGTACACAGGGCAAGATGCAGCGTGTGAGGCCAGCTATGATGCCCCCTTTTAGAATATGACACTTGATGTAACCTTCCTGACTCACTCTGATAGGGGGAGCCCCCACGCATGCACCCCCCCCCCTAATGATTAAGAGTGCTTTTAACTGCCTTAAACCGGGCCAGTTTCAAAGTGTTTTGAGGCTCAACCCAAGACAGAGTTCGCCTGGATGGTTTGCATTCTGCTGAACTGCTCTATTTTTAATGATCATGTTGATAACAAAGCAACAAGATTGCTTATGATCTTAAAACAATCCTCGAGAACAATCCATATGCATGTAACGGGCATTTCTGTAACCCTGTACGGCAGTGTATCCCCAGTCTGGGGCAATACCTGTATCTCATAGGACATTTGCATAGGATGGGGCTACAAGTCACACACGCCCCTTTTTGAATTGATTATCTTTTAAAAATGTACTCTCCTTAACCTGGTTGTGATATGGTGGTTTCTGTTTGTAACATCAAATTCCGAAAAGAGCAGAGAGAAAGAGTGACCAAAAAGAAGTTGAATGCATTTTACATGAAATCACGTAAACCCTTTTTGTTAAGAAATGTCACTTTGTGTTCCAAAGAAAATTTATTAAATCTCCCCCAAATATGTCCTCGAGAATTGATTTTCATTCAGTTTGCATTCACTCATTTGTTGAATTAGAATTCGGTCCCCATTTGAGGCAATTAGTTTGAGGAGTGACCACACGCTCGCCCACCTGCCTTCTAGAACACTGACACGCAGATGCTGAGTTACAAGCACGCGGTAGCTGGATTTGTCCTTCTTTTTGCTTTCCTTTTCCTCTTTTGAGGTGATTTCTGTTCTTGCCTGTTAAGTAAATGATCTGTCTCTTTGCAGGATAGCGACAACCTCTGGTGGGACGCGTTCGCCACCGAGTTTTTTGAAGACGACGCCACATTAACCCTTTCATTTTGTTTGGAAGATGGACCAAAGCGATACAGTAAGAACGAAGTTTGTTTTTCTAATGTTCCTTCTTTTCGCGCCTGCAAGAAAACCACAGGGGTCTTCGGAGAATCGCACAGGGCTGGCAGCTTGACAGCAACACCTCCGGTCCTGACGAGGTTCTTGCTTCCCATTAGGGCTTTGTCAGCGGGTGGCAGCCCGAGTCAGCTGAGAGAGTTTTCCTTCGAGGCTGAGAATGTTTGGGCACCTGTCTGTTTAGCGAGCGAGGCAAATATGAACCCAGTCACCCAATGATAAGTGGGAGCTGGATGGCGGGGTTTCCATCCCCCTCTTCCCCGTGACCCGGCTTTATCCTTGGCAGCTGACACTTTACACCCAGTGTTCTGCTTCTGAAGGTTCCTTTAAAAAGAAAAAAAAAAAAAGAGAGAGAGAGAGAGAGAAATTCTCGCAGCCACTGTATCAGCCACAGCCTCCTAATTTCTTCTTATCAATTATCTCAGGTATTTATTTGACAAGTGGTATCTTTTCTTGGGGGCGGGCAAGAGGCCACCGCCGCTTTGAACATACAGTTTTGGATTAGTGTTGACAGAATTATAGTTCCTTGTCTTTCCAGCGAGTGATAACTCTGTAAAGATCCTCAAATTACTGCCTGTGGCACCTTGGGTAGCAGCCGATCTGTCCCGATTAAGGTCAGCCAACTTGTCAGAGATCAGATTTGCTAGTTGTGCTGTAAGACTGAGAGGCATAGAAACATCGGCACAAAAGCAATTAATGTCCGGTTAGATCAGAAAGAGATGTGTTTTCAGAAATCAGTGTTGCACGTCTGAAAGGGTCTGTCCGAGGGGAAAACATCCCAAATGTCACAAACACGGAGATGATGATGGGACTAACCACCGTGTGTATGAACCCGTCAATCCAGAGCACTGGGCAATTGATAGATAATAAGGCTCATGATAAACATGATTAAAAGTCTGATTGTTGCTAAATGTATTTCAAAGCCACTAGTTTTTTGTTTGTTTGTTTGTTTGTTTTTTAACTTTAGAGGACTTTGGATAACTTAGTAGTATTTGGATCTATTGTATGACGAGCTGATTCATTATGCTAATACATGCATGGTGACTTCACCCAAGTGGCAAACTGGGGAGAGCAGTACAACTTGTGGACTCTTTGTTGTGGACTTTTAAGGGTGCGGGACATTTCTAGTAAGTATTTTGGGTGAGAGGGGCTGCTGGTATGCCGGACAGTGAGCTCTTTTAGAGGGTCTTTGCATTCGCATAGTGACTCCGGTCATAAGCACTGGCAAGCCCAGATGGTGGGGTTCCTGAAGAGTGAGCTTGTGTTCCATGTGGGGGCGCCCCCAAGCAGCCCCATGCCCTGGAGAGGAGGAGAGTCGGGTGCAGAAGCCGCTGTTTCAGAAGTTTCGGGAGATAAATGAACTCCGCAATCCAACAATTACTCTCTCCCCAAAAGCCCGCCTGATCGGTGGTGAATGATTCCGAACCACGCAGTCATCCATCCTCTGAGACGTCTCGTTTTCTGTAGAGGCATAAGCTCGGATAACCTCAAGTTATCATTGTTTTACGTTCCTGTGGGCTGCTTTGTTTTGTTTTGTTTGTTTTGGGGGCTTTGTTGATTTTGTTTTTGTTTTTGCTTTGTGAATCCATCAGGGTCTGCTAAGGGAACTAGAATTACAGTTTTAAAGTACATCGTACTAACGCAGCAGGGTCCCGATTTTCCCTCTGCCCACCCCACCCCCAACCCCATTCGAGGGTAAGGCATGATGAGCAACGGTTTAAGATCTTACTCACACCCATGCACAGGAGTAAACGCCTGACTAGAAGCCACTGTTGTCCAGGTTTCTTTGTTTCTGCGAGCCAAAATATTTCCCGAGCAGAGAAGAGAAACAAAGATGATTGACAGTTGGGAGCCGAGTCTCATCAGCTGCTTGCTGACAGCCTGGTGATGTGCACAATGCTGCTGATGTGCGGGCAAGTGACAGGTGATTGACAGCCCGGGACGGGGAGACGGGGAAGAGGAAGCATGCTTAGAACGCCAGGCGCACACTGTTTATGCAGCGCTCCGAGCTCTGGCGCCAACACCTTAACCCGTTCGCCGTCCAGGCAGTGTGTGCCAGGCTGCAAAAACACCTGCCGGCGCTGGGCAGGAGGCTGCAGCTCTTCCCTGAGACCTCCTGGGGGGCTGACAGCCCTGCATTTCTGTGAAAGAAAATAAGATGTGGCTATTCCATTTCTCTATGTGAAGAATTTCCCCAAATTACATTTATCTTAGGTACCAAGAAATATGCCAGATGGGGTTTATCTAGCCCCTACTAGAAAAAAAAAATTTTTTTTCCTTTTCTTTCCCCATCTCTATGTGTTTATAGGGTCCATCTGGCTCTCAGATATCTTATCTCTAAGCTACAGTAAATCCTATAATATGTGTTGGCTTATTTACTTGGTGTCTGTCACCATCCTATTAGAATGTCATCTCCGTGTGAACACGAGCTTTCTATTACTTATTTGCTGAATTCTCCGATTAATACAGGAACTTGTACACAATAAGTGCTCAATAAATATTTGTCGAATGGATGATTGAATGAATAACGGGCATTTGGGGAAAAGTTTATAACACCCAACAGAGAATGTTGGCAAAACAATTCCTTGACCTAGATCACGAGACTTTCTAAAGTGGAAGAACGTAATCCACAGAGCTCTGCTGGTGTTTTCAGAGAAGCTCTAGGATATGGTCTGATATACTTTAAACTGGAAAGGGGATCCAGCGCTACCATAATTCAGGAAATAATTATGCTTTCAGAGAGAGCATACAGCTTCTCTTTCAGAAAACTCTGTATTGATCATCATTCCAGTCCGCAAGGCCTTTCCTCTTCTGATTGGGGGGAGGGGAACTCCCTCCCCAGGTGGAATATGACTGGACCAGATGGAGACAGCTGATGTCCTCCTGGAAGACAGGGGGTGAGGTTGGTGTTGAGAGGTGCCAGGGGGACAAGGTTAGCGGGCCATGAAATTGACCTGTGCATCTCTGTCTGGAGCAAGCTTCAGGAAGGCATTTCTCCAGCAGCTGGGGAAGTGGGCAGTTACAAGAGGTAGTTTTCTCCCTGCGTGACATGGAATCTCAAGTGGGGAAGGGACCCGAGACAGGTAATTCCCTCTTTGTTGGCAGATAAGTAGTTAAAGACTGTTGGAGCTGAAAAGCATCTTTTCTGAAAATGGAAACTTGGCCCAGTGAGTCCCAGCTGGTGAGTCATTGGGTCTCAGGTCGACTAACTCCAAAGTCAAAGCCAGGGCACCCTCTCTTCCCTAGCCCCATCTCATGTCTACATCACCCTGGAGCTAAAGGGAAAGAAATGGATTTGTCAATTCACACCTTTCCTGGAGCAGAAGTCACAAATCATCATCAAGGCTTCGTTGACACGGAAGGCAAGGGAGCAGAGGGATGGGGTCCTCACACCCTGGGTGCACTTACTTTATAATGCTAAGTCCAGCATGATGTGTGGTTCCCTTCCCCATCTTGTACAAAAGTGATTATTTTTAGGTTGATCCCTCACTGTGAGCCTCAAGCAAGTACTTCTAGTCCTTTACCCCTTTTAATGCAGGTAGAGGAATGGTGTCCCATGCCACTCTCTCCCTCCATGACCATCACAAACACCCTTTGGGAGATGGTACGGGTAACCCCACAGGAGACCCAGGCTGTGTCTGGGTCCATGTTGGCCATGTTCTTCATCCGCAGGAAAGATGTGGTTCATTCAGGAGATCTCTCCTTGCTGGGAGGGAAGCGAGGAGAAAGTTCTCCTGATTCTCATGACATTGGAGAGGATCGGAGGTCGCATCATGTAGTAAACACGTTTGGATGTTAATTCGTGCTTTGATTGGTAAACCGAACTTTTATTTCCTCCTCCGCAAGATGTCATACTACCATCACTGGCTTGGTGCGAAAATTAAGTGAGATAACACAGTCAAAGAGCCTCAGACCATTTGAAGCGTACAGTAGGCAGCACTGATAATTACTATTGGTCACAATGCACCGCCTCGGCATTCCCGTAGCTTCTGTGTGGGGGAGAAGCTTTTCAAGTAGGCCCCATGTGCAGAACTTGCTGCAGAGACGCGCTGGTCGGCTGGGAGTCACACAAATCCTCTGTTGGGCAGTTTCCACTGAAATGCAGCACTGAAAAGACCACATCCTCCAGGATTTCCCCAGAAACTCACTGTTATTTCTAGTACATAGGTTGTGTTCAGCAGGAGGGGAAGAGACAGAAGAGGGGCGATTGAGGATGTGTGAGGCTTTGTACTTTGAGAGACTGAAGACTCCGAACACTAAACTATGTCTAGGTTGGCATTGCCTTGGAAATTAGGGTAAAAAGTGATGTAACTGCTAAAATGTCATCTCGTTTCAGGGCACTGCCCATTGGCCTACTTTTCAGGGAAAAGGGTTCAGGCAGGGGCTTGGGGTCTGAGACCGGAGCTCCAACCTGGCTTTGTCTTTGACTACTTGCGTGGTTGGTGAGCATCAGTGACCTCACCCGAAAAGTGAAGGCTTGTTGAGATGATGTATATAAAGTTCAGCAGAGTTTCCAGCACCTTGAAAATGTTCCTTAAATAGCTACTGTTTGATTGAATTCTACTGTGTGCATTGCTGACTCCAGTTTGAGATCTAGGACAATTCAGATAAAATTATCATTAATCCATGTTTTAAAAAAGTATTTTTTAAGAGAGAGTGCGAGTGAGCATGAGCAAGGGGAGGAGCAGAGAGAGAATGAGAGAGAGAGAGAGAGGATCTCCAGCAGACTCCCTGATGAGTATGGAGCTGGATGAGGGGCTTGATCTCACGGCCCTGAGATCACGACCTGAGCCAAAATCAAGAGTTGGACAATTAACCAACTGAGTCACCTGGGCGCCCATGAATCCTTTAACTATTGTTTGCAATTTTGGATTGGTGGGCCCAGTAATTTTCAATCGTATACTTATTTCATCTTGCCTTCCATATTCTGTCTGGACTAAAGAGTTCTCACGAGACTACACATTTACACAGTCACATTAGCCCAAGACTGTCGTATCTCTCTGTGTGGCTGCTGGCCGTTGGGGGGAGGACACATTTCACTCAACAACAAAAAAAGAAAATTGTTTTAGGACATATCGTCCCCCATACCATTATTTTCTTCTGTTGTCCTCAGTCATCTGATCCCATCCGATATTGTGAGAAACTGCCCATCGGCCCCTCAGTGGAGCCATTCCTATACTTGCTGTTTCTCCCTAACATTTGCTTCCTCGTATCCCTTTTTTCCCCCTGAAAGCTCTGAGAGCACTGCGGTATTGACGAAGTTCTTCAATTTTATCTTGTAATATGTGGTTTTATGTGTTGTATATTTGGATGTGTCCCCCTAAGGTAGAGAAATTCTACACGGCTCAAGTAGCTTCCCTATCTCTGGTTCCTATTTTTCTCCTGCTTTTTATTGGTTCACTTCGGCCAGCTGTGTTTTTATTGTGCTTGCCATATAGGAAGTCTGAAAGCATTTCTCCCCCCGCCCCAATTTTCTCTTTCTCTAACATCATATCGCATGATTAAAAATGTATTTCTGGGAAAATCACTCCTTGAATACATGCATAGGTGTTGTGACGCATCACATAGTAACTACTTGGCACAAATGTGGCCATTTAAAAAAGTTACACGTGGAAAACGTGCACTGCAGCTCATGGGGAGGCATTTACTAGGCTCAAATCTGTGTGTCTTTCCTGCGAACAAGGCCTCTGTAGAATTCACCCGAGATCTGAAGAGGCCCAGGTTCGTGTTGCTGGTGCTTAAAGACTCTACGCTTTCTCAAGAGACAGGTGCCAGCTGGTCCTTGGGAATCTTCCTCAGTAAAGTAACTTTCCTTCTCTGGAAGCTCCTCATTTGTTTAAAAATTGATGGAGGTAAAGATCAAAATTATGGTCTTTGGATCCATGCAGATTCATTTTGAGCCTCTGTTCCAATAACAGCTGTGTGATGTAGGCATGCGAAGGACATTCGGCATGCTGCTTAAACTGTCTTAACCTCAATTGCCTCAGATGCAGCATTAAGATAATAATAATGCCAACATCAGAGGGTATGTGTGAAGATTAAATAAGATTAAATAACATGTAACTTTCGCCGAGTGCTGCCCATGCAAAATACTTATTGCATGAATAAATACATGGAATTAAAATAGAGGATAATTCCTGCTACTCATCCAGTCACTTGGCACAGAGCAGGGAGAACTCAGGATTTGGGCAGATCAGACCTGTCTTCTTTCTATACGGAACCTTAAGAATTTAAAGACGAAGATGGCAATTTACACAAGTCCTAAACTATTGCAATGATGACCTGTTCAAAACAGGGGGAAGTTTCCACCCTCTATTTTGCTCAGGGAACAAGGAGCCTTTGAACACTTACCTGAGTGCCAGCCACTGTGCTAGGCACCTGTGGGCTCCACATTTTGTTTACTGATTACCATATGAAGGGAGATGGACTTTGCATTAAAAAGCGTATCTTAGAGGAATGAATGCACCTACCCAGAGTAGGCCTCCATGGTTAATTACCGGATGATTGTGGCGTCTTTGTTGCATCCTAACCTAGATGACTTTGTCTCAGATGACTCTGGAAAAAAAAAGAATGCTTTCCTTTGCTTGGAGCCGCATCGCATGGTTCCTGGGTGGTTCTAACGTCTGAAGTTGTGATTTTAGTGTGTGACCCTTTTAAATGGCAGTCTTCATGAGGCTGGCAAGATTTAGGGTAAATTAAGTTAGGACGAAAGCAGATTTTCACTTGAAGCTCATTTGTACCTGTACTCATTCCTTGATTCATTCATTCAGACCTCAACAAGTTTCTGCTATTTGCCCGACATTGTCGTAAAGGGGCAGACAGTTTTTGAAAGGAAGACAGTTCATCAGAAATTTTTTCATTTACTTTTGATTTCATTCTCTTTAAGACTCTTACCTTATGTTAACATAATCAACTAAGTAGCTCAAAAAGAAAATATTCTTGTGACATTAATACAAAATCTGGGGCTAGCTATAAAAAAAGACTTAAGAGAAAGCTCACAACGGACAGACTTCTGAAAGGGGAAAAAAAAAAGACTGAATGTCTTCCCATTTGTGGTTTCAAACTGATGATATCCAAAGTTGCAAATTGGCTGGAACAATTGATTGAGCAGACATTCCATTCTCTCATCACTAATAAATACCACACTAATGGTCACATGAGATAATGGAGAGAAAAGTGCTTTGAATAAACTTAAAGTGCCATACAAGTTAAATATATAATTATTATCATATTTATAATTCATCTTTAGGATTTGGTGACTTTTAGTTTTCCCTTTATATGTCAAACTGTTAAGAAATCTGGGATGATTGTTGGATCTTTTCTCAGGGGTTAAAATTCATTGTCAAATACCCAAATTTGAGCATGTCCGGCCTCTCTGATTGCCCATAAGAATTTGGTTGGGAAGTCCAAATGAGGTTTAGGAAATGGAAAGGAAATGGACATTATATAGTTGTTTTGAGACTCTGTGTGACTAAGGTATCAATGGGATCCTGGCACATGCATTTTCTGACTCTTGGCTTCATGGAATACATTCCTATTCCTATGTCCTTCTTATGGTTCTCAAACCAAGATGGCAACACACCATAGTGAGTAACAGGATAAATGTGGCTTTTTTTTTTTTCCATTATCACAATGGCAGGTGGTTCTGGTGGTATTTATTATCTGAGGGCTAAAGAAAATAAATGTTCTGCCCAACAAAAAATTACTGAGAAATGTCTCATCCAATCCTCTTTACCTCCAATTTACTCATCATCTTAAAGATAGGGTTGCTAGATAAAATATAAGTATACAAATGCAACGCTTGGGATATATTTATGCTCTAAAATTATTTGTCATTTATCTAAAATCCCAAATTAACTAGGCATCCTGTGTTTTTCTTTCCTAAATCTGGGAGGTCTACTTGAAGGAGCCCAGTTCAGTCTCAGATATGAAATCTTGAAAATTCCAGAGCAGATGCAATGGGATGGAAGCATGACCCATCATATGAAAAAAAACCCTAAGAGATTTACCTGGCCCCATTATTCACAGGGGTCTTGCCTCTGTTTATGTTCAGCAGTTGTACTCACCAGCTCCACCTAAAGAATGAAACAGCCCAAAAGATGATGGGAGTGCAGGTTGAATACTGCCTGAATACAGGCATTCCAGAGTTGACTACACCAGCATTTGTGCAAGTGCTCAGCATACACACATGAGTGTAACTGCCTAATTGCCTGGCATAAAGGAGCTTACAGTTAAACAAGGGAAAGGCACATAAACAGCAAACCCTAACGCAGTAACATCAACACTGGAAGAGTTGGGCTGGCAAAGTACCATGAGGCATTGAGAAGGGAGTGATGAAATGTACTTTAGAGACAAACCACTCAGGCTGGCAGAGACTTCTTTCTAACCTTCTAAGACTCTTTGTTTCCTACTGCCAGGACAGAAAACACCTTGCCACAACACCTTGCAAATATAAGGCTTTCAGAAATTTTTGTGGATTGAATGAATGATGTAGTGCTGGTCAATAGTACAAATATTACTCAAAGGGTTTGATTATTTAGACCACAGACATGTCATTGCACATGTGCTTTCCTCCTGTTTTAATAAGTTTCCACCATCACAATCTGAAGTTGTAGCAACTCATTTTGTATTAGGGAGTCACAGAAATGTCAAAGAGCAATTTGGAAATTTATCCACAAAAAGAACAAGGATTTGAGACTTACACTTTAAACCCCAAATTAAGATCACATCTACCCAACCCACAATATCAGGAATGATTTTTTTTTCCTTTAGTGCTTTGGCACATGGGATGGTAATTTCACCACTTAGTTAATCTGCCGATCTCCTATTAAGTCCAATTGTGCCACCAAATTTCATAGAATAAGTAGTCCTCAGCAATGGTTAACTAGGTACATGAATCTTACTGAATAAATCTTAATGGATGTAATTTCAGTTGAAACGCTTATTTGTCTATTTAACATTTCTCAAGGACTTTCCATGTGTCATCTTTCTGTGCCTTGGCAATAAGAAGACAAATGAGCAAAATCTCTTGCCTTGGAAGAGCTCAAAGTCTGGTGAACTATTGTTTCTAGCACTTGACTATTTGCAGGTCTTCGCCAGATCTTTTTAAATAGATGCTTTCTGCTTTTGTTCATGAATCTGTTCTTAATAATGGTTACCACTATTTTTGGACTCTATATCCAAGTGCCATATTGGTATCATTTTTAAACATAAAACATTTTGAAAAATCAGTGCTAAGCTGAGATGTATGTAGTATTTCCTTTGTATAATTCTGATTTGTGATTTTGTTTAGTGCGGTGAGCTTTTTTGAAGCATCGTCCCCACAAGTCAATGTATAGCTTAATCTTCACTTTTGTGCTCTGTTTTCATGTTGTAGATGCATCTTGTTTATGCAAATGAAGTAAAATAAAGCATTTGTTCCAGTCAGGTTAAATTGGCATTATTCATAACTGTATTAAGTGATGTTCAGATGAATTTCAATAAGAAAGGCTCCATGATGAAATAACCCATCATGGTGTGTTTCAGTATTTATTGTTTAATCAAGATAGTCATGTTAGAGTATTTGAATTCAGGAGCTTATAGAACTTGGTGCCTTCGTGTATTTTGCTTTTATTATTCATTCCAAGAGATTCAGGTTTACACAGCCATCATGATGTACTTCTTTATTTTTATGAAGTTAGTCCTTTCCTAATTGGTGCTCTTTAATCTCCTCTTGGATGATAACTTCTCTAGTGCAACATGTGTCTTTGGCTTTTCAATAAGGTAGGAGGACTTCAAATTGATAATAATTAAGGCTCAGAATCATTTTGAAGATCTGTGGAAGGAGGAAGTAAGGTCATTTGGGAACATGGTAATAAAGCTACTCCCTTTTTATGAGATAAGTTCTCCATCTCATCTAGAGCAAATAGAGCATTATATTATTTTTACAAACTTTTCTAAAACTACCTATGTCTGGCTATATCCTACCTTTGAATAATCTTATTTACAATTTGATTGTTTGTGTTTTACTTTGAAAAATACATTATTTGCTATGCTAGGACAGGTTAGTTACATTGAGAGCTATGAAAAAACAAGAATTCTTCCACAATCGAATTAGGAGGCAAGCCTAGTCAGTAATTGGCGGAAGGGTATTTCCTCACAGATGTGCACGGTATCTCTGTGCTACTCCCACATTTCAGGAAAAATCAAAAAATCAACCATTTCAGATAGTTCTCAGTGAAAGAAGGACCATTTGTGTCTGTGTTTCAGAATTAAGACAAGCTTTGAAAATCCTTCAAAAATTGAAGTTAGTTACCTGAAAAGTACGTTTGTCCACATAAAACTTCCTCTGGAAATGTGCATCATGTTCTCTGTATGAAGAAATATGAGCATTTGATAAAGTCAGCTATGCTGGTTCACTTTTCAGTTGAGGTATTTAGGAAAGTCCAACTTTAGGACTTTAGGACCTAAAAGTCCCTTTTAGGCTTTAGAAAATTTTGCAACAATCAACTTTTCCAAGGTTGCCTACGTAAAGTAGCTTAATGTCCCTGTGCTTATTTGCTTCTCTTCAATAGAACCATAAGAGAAATGATAAATGGTGTTTGATGGATTATGTAAATAAACCACTAATTATATCCTTAATAGGGCTCCCTACTTCTAGACACTGTACCCAAATGTATTTACTATAAAATGCTTTAGTACTTGGAGATCTATTATTTTTTTTAAAAAAGATGGGCCCCCAAATCAGTAATTATGAGAGTTATTATTCAGGTTCACAGCAGTGTGGCAGCTATTTTTCACTCGATAATTACCTTGTTAAACTAATGTCAGACCATCACCATGCTTATTTAAGAAAATGGTCCACCAGCCCCGTGCAAGCAGACCCAGCTGTGGAAATATTACAAGATTTATAAAATCCAGGCTTGTCTTCAGCATTGCCTCATCAACCTTACTTATGGAAGTTCTAAAAAGTTGTGTATTTCTCACTTGATGTTTGTAGTGTCTTTCCTGAGGTCCGTTTGTATCTCTTGATGGTTGGAATTTCCTCTGTGTTCTTCCCATTCTTAGCTCTGAGCTTTGCCGCCGACCAGAGCACTAACTGGTACCATCTGCATTCAGAACCTTCAGGAAGAGAAGGAAAGATGACCCATCCCCAAGGAAACAAGGAGTGCATATGATACCTTTTCTCTCCCTACTTTCTCTGGTTTTGAATTGCAATTTTATTTATTACTTCTTTCTTTTTGGAAAGGAAATAATAATAATTAATAATTTTAAAGAAAACCACAAGACTTTCTAATGTTAACTGTGGTTTTGTCAAAAAAGAGATAGAGATTCCAATTTTTAGTCCAAAATAAATAATTCTTGCTATGATACCATTAAAAAAAAAAAAAGTAAGTCAAATACTTAGTGGATTCTTGTGTTGATGTTTTTCGAATGCATCCAACAGTAATCTCCTGGATTGGTTAATGAGTTAAAATGACAAGCATTCTGATAATGCTTTGCAGTTTATAAAATTCTTTCATAAATCAGGACCATCTGTAAGCTCATGGAAGGAGCTCTTCTCCGTAGACTCCGTGCCTTCTGCAATAAGGGACAGAGAGAGGAGGTCTATGGTTTAGTATTGGCTAAGCAAGACTGGATGGGAGTGTCTCATTCCATCCTCACCATGAGCCTGGAAGCAGGTTGGAATGACCATTTGTACTGTAGAGGTGAAGAAATGAGGCCCCTCCGGACTCAGAACTCAGCTCTCCAGCCGCAGAGGCCCATATTGTGGTCCTTACCACCCTGCTTCTCAGCAACTTTTTTAAATAGTAGAGAATCTTTAAGTGTTATCTGTTGGGTGAAAAGAAATCCTAATTTCTGGAGCCTTCGCTCTCTCTCTCCTCATCGGTTCCTCCCAGAGACAGCACAGGTTAAGAATAATTAGTTCTTAATGGCAAATGCGTTCTCCCAGCATATTTTTCTCATCATAGTTAAGTGTAGATTGCTTAAATCCTTCCAACATCGCTGCTACGAAGCTGACATTTATAAATTTTCTTTTTCAACGCAGTATGGGATCCTCCATATGTCTTCCATAATAACTATCTATGTTTTCAGGGAATCTAAAGATTTATTTCCTTCCAAGTCCTTGTTGCTGGCATTTTCTCCAAGCCTTCAAAACTGCCAAGAGATGAACTTCAATTTAGAGGAACTGTTACATTTGTCATTGTGAATTTGCTAAACTTTGGATAAATCTGAAGATTTATGCTTATTCCCAAATGGGCCTTGAGAATATCTTTGAAGCTCAGAAGTTCACGCTTGACTTCCTTTTCCACTGTTCTAAGTAAACGAGTTCTTCAACCCATGCACTCTCCCCGCCTGGGCTCTGGGTCTCTGTCATTGTCTCAGCCTGCACACGTGTAGAGCGCCAGAACTCAGATGTGACTCGCTTCTGAGGTGCCGGGGAGGAGGGCCCTCTCTTTGCCTTGTGCTGTGCAAATTGCACACTCAGGCTGTGCCTCCAGGATGATCTGATGAGTGAGGACTTTATAGTAACAAAGTAACCCCCTGCTTTAAAGGAAAATAACCCAGGTTGCAGACAGAGAAGCTTCAAATATT
>CM052800.1:10000605-10293940 GCA_028533885.1 Nasua narica | reverse complement strand
GATATAAACTACAATCTACTCCATTAAAAGAGAAGTTGCTTTTGAGTAGTTTAAAACCTTAACGACTAAAAATAATATAAAGAAAATAAGGCCATAACAACTTACCCCTTTTTCCTTCTTCTGTGTTATACTCACGGCCTACTCTTCCAAAAAATTATGCGCAATAGAAAATTTTAAAATATTTAAATCATCAAAACGAACTTAGGAAACTGATGGGGTATTCAAGATTCAAGATTATGAAGGAAGATGATTTTGAGGGTCCCCTAGATTGGTTTAATAGTTAAAGAAAAGCCCACCTGAAATTTCCACTTGGGAGAATTGAAAGACAGTCTCTTTCTTTCAATCTTCCTTTCTTCAGTTTTTTAAATTAAGTTTTTATTTATTCATCTATCACAAAGATTTTTGAAAAGATATTTAAAATGATGGAGATTTTCCAACTTGGAATAATTGGGTTCAGAATTTCTAGCTGTCCCCTACATCAAAGGACCCCAAATTACTAGAAATATCAGCCAGCGTGAGTTGGGAAGATTTGCATAAACTACGGGTAAACAACCCACGATAAGAATTTATTCAATATGGGACTGCAAATGTTATTTCATCTATTCGCATATTCATTCATTCTACACTTAACACTCCTAACATTTGTTCAATAATTTGCCAAATGTTCTCTGTCTCCTTGTACTTAATACATACGAACCAGATTTTCACGTCCCGCTGAGGACACCTCTGGTAGCCTTAAAAGCCTTCATAGACAGTGTGAAAGCAAAAGCATGTCTTTCCATTTGACATAATAAATCTGGATTTTTTTTTGTAGCTAAATACAAATTAATTTTATGTACTGTAGGAATAAACTTCAAAAGTCATCGAAGCCAGGTGATCGCTTCGAGTTTTAGGCAATGAAGTTTGCGGAAAAATAATTTCCAGTTTTCACAACTCTTTGTATGTTTTATCATTAAACATTCCTCTTTCTCTTCCTCTTCTTCCTCCTTCCTCTTCTTCATTTTTAGAAATATAACCATATATTGTCATTATTTCAGTGTCACAATGACAAAAGTTTTGGTGGTGGGGAGGTCTGTGAGGAACAGTGGAATACGATCCCATAGCTAGTGGAATTCCAGAACTTTGTTTTCCTGATATTCTATTTGAGCAACTTCTCCCACTTACAGATCCTTCCCAAACAACTGGCTGGACCAGATACTGATACCATTCTTCAGATATTCTAAATGGAGCCCTTAGTTTGGTATTTTGACTCCATATCCATGAGTGTAACTACTAAACTTAACTATTAAACTAAATTAAGTTTAGCATTAAATCAAACTCAATTAAAAGACTCCAGGAACCACCTGTCAATAAGTGTTATTGAATGACCATAAGAGGTAAATCCTAAAGTTCTTTCCTTGAGCAATATAAATTTGTTAAAAAAAAATCAGTGATATATGCTCTTTGAAGACAATTTAAAAATACGGAAGAGAAAAAAGAAGAAAAAAGAAAGAAAAAAAAGAAAATAGAATTATCCATAGCTCAGAGACAAATCACTTAATATTTGGCTTATATAGTTGTGATCTTTTCCTCCCATGTTCAATTTTTTTTTTTTATAAAACTGGGACCATCCTGTATGCATTCTGTAAGCTGCTCTTATCCTTGCTCAATATATAATCAGCATCTTTTGTAATAAAATTTTCTATTATGATATCCCTTTAAGTGTCTGTGTACTATTCTATTTCATCAATGAACTTTACATAGTTAGCTGATCTTCTGTTTTGAATATTTAGTTTAATAATTTTTTTGTGCTGCTGTTCATTGTGTCTGAATGAACATCCCCTCACTAAATCTTTGTGAACAAATGTATTCTTTTCTGTAGAATAAATTCTCAAAGCAAAAACTACTGGATAAAAGTAGTATAGATTTTAAAAATATTTTTGTATTTGAGACTTCTAATAGGAATGGTCAGGTTTTGTTCCTTAAAGTTTATATCAATTTGAACTCCAAAGTACTCCAAAGTATATCAATCTACTCCAAAGTAGATAAGGAAAATATATACATTTTCCTGTACACCCAACAGCACCAGTTATTATTACAGGAAATATATTTTAAATTTCTATTCCTACTCACTGTATTTATATATATATATAAATATCCATATTGGTAATATTTATATTTAAAACTAAGTATAAATTGGTTAACATAATTTTTATGGGAGATTAAATAAAAAAATAAGACTCCAGAGAAACACTTGACAATTTTTTTTAATTTAAATATTTGATAGCAAGTGTTTTTATGTAGAGGTCTTTGTTGATATGAATTTCTACCACATTTAATGTTACTTCCTAAAAACAAAAGAAGGCAAATTATAGTTTGTTTCCTTAATAAACTGAAGAATAAACCGTCAACACTTCAGAATCTGTGACTCCCAGGCTCCCTTCTACTTAGGTCAGTATGTTTCTCTATTGTTTTCTACTGAAGGTATTAACATCCCCTCCTGCCCTATGCTATATTTATACTATTCGAAGGGCTGCAGAAATAATAGATTTGGTATTGGATAAAAGAATCGAGTCAAAGTTGAGGGTGGAAAAGAGCCTTTAAAAATGTGCACAAATAGATAATACAGAGATTGCACTCTTGTTTTTTGAGGGGACAAACTCAGGAATGCTGTGTGGTGAAGACTTATTTTTCTATTTGGAAAGGTTTTTACTTGATTGCTCCCCCCCTTTTTTTTAGTAGTCCCCTGAGAGGAATGGAAGGTTAGAGAAGAGTGCATGTTGGTGAATGAGGCAGGGGAGCTGGAGTCTATGAAATGTGTTTGATGGAAAGCCAGAGGGAGCAGGCGGGTAGAGGGGCCATTGTTGCCTGGAGCTGAGGTTCAGGGGCCCAGAGAGTGGAGGAGAAGAACGAGCTATGGACAAGAAGCAGGAGGCTGGGCAGCCTCCGTCTGCCATGGCTGGTGTTGTTGGACACACACAGGCTGCTCGGAGGCTCTGGCGTGGTGCCTACACCTGTCTCCAGGACCAGCTCCATGGGTGGTAGCTGTCTCTGTACATGCCCTCCAAGACCCGTTAGATCTTACCCTCCCCATCTCTCCACCACATCACTGTCAGCGGACCTCGGGCGGAATGGTTCAGGAGAGGAAGGTGAGATAGAACACACAATGGGGGGCCTTGATAGGAACAGCCACAGTTTGATGTCCCACCTAGATACATAATCAACCCCCAAATTTGAGGAATGTTGGCTGTTTGCATTTTGTTGTTGTTGTTGTTGTTGTACCCAAGTTACAGCATTTTGCTTTACAACCTGAGTCCTTAGAAGACAGGAACCAGATCTTCCTCAGCTTCGGTAAGAAATGGCAGGAAAGGGGCGCCTGGGTGGCGCAGTTGGTTGAGCGGCTGCCTTCGGCTCAGGTCATGATCCCGGAGTCCCGAGATCGAGTCCCGCATCGGGCTCCCAGCTCCATGGGGAGTCCGCTTCTCACTCTGACCTTCTCCCTTCTCATGTTCTCTCTCACTCTCTCTTTCCTAATAAATAAATAAATAACATCTTTAAAAAAAAAAAAGAAAGAAATGGCAGGAAAGTCAGGGCTTCTAGAATATGGGCAATAGCCAGAGGGAAGGCAGGGGAGGAGGGGTACCTGTTATGGCAGAGAGGGAAGGGGGTGGGTCAGGAGAGGGCCATGTGCTAACAAACATTTCCGGGTAGCTGGAGGTGAAGGTGGAAGGCTAGGTAATGGCAGCCATTGGTGCAACGATGTGTGTTTGGGAATCCTCTGACAAAGTTCCACGTCGTTCCCTACCACAAATTCTGAACACCAGGCATCATTCTAGGGGTCAGAGCATCAACTTCTGAAATTTTTAGTGATTAGTCATGTTGGCCTATTTATTAAATTTTCATTCATTCGTTCATTCTCTCATTCACATAACCAACAGAATTAAATATGTAGCTGTTGGATGAATTGCCTCCGCATGTGGGCTTTCAGACATCTTGCTGCAAAGGTCAGACATAACGAACCCTTTTTTTTTTTTTTGCCATCATCATATTATAGCCATTTAAGGAGAGCTATATGAGTCCCAAACTAGACTAGGAATATCACACAAAACACCTCTCCTATCTAATCTGTTGAAGGACTCTAAAAAGGTGATTATTATTATTTTCATTTATCAGATGAGTGTCCCCTGACACCGACATAGTGGGAAGACGGGGGAGCTCTATTGGGTCCTGGAGGGCCTGTTAAGAGAAATTTTGAGTCAAAATTTGAACTCAGATTGTTGGGGGTTTTTTTTCTCCCAAATCTAAACCCTCCTCTCACTGTGCCAGGGTGCCTCCCTAAAAAAAATGCCTTGTCTAGTGCACCTTAACTCTCCCAGATAGCTTCCCCAGCTGAGATTTTTATTTATTTTATCTGTTACCACTAATAACAATATTTTTAAAAATAAGACCATATGTGATGATAATGTGAAAAGTAAACATGGTAATTAGGCAACATCAGAATGAAGTTAATTATTGCCTTGATGCCTAGAGTAGTGTACAGTGGTTAAGATAGAGGAAAGCATCGAATCAGAAAGCAGTACTACATCGCCTGCTACACCACTAGGCGACGACCAGCCCATTAGTGGGTTACTGGGAAATGAGCAAACTCTAGATTCGCTGGTGCCACACAAATAATTTTTACCCAGTGCTGCTGTCTCCACAGGGCTTTCTCTTCCATTATTTCATTATATCCTGAAGCTTCCCTTGGAGGCAGATGTAGTAAAGCCTACATTGTAGACGTAAAACCAAAGGGTTTTAGAACCCAGAGTTATTTGCCTGCTCTTTAGGCAGCCAGATTCCTGATCCCAAGACCAATTCCTAGATGACATTTGTGCACGTTATATTTGGACTTCCAGACCGCTCAAGAATCAGATGCCAAGTATTCTTGGAAAATAATTGGACATTTGTTAAAAGTCATCTGAATTATACCACTCATAGCATCTTCCCCAGGTTGAAATGTTACGCCACACCAATTCACTCTATAATCATGAGTGACTAGATTTGATCCCTTTTTATTCCCGCCTTGCATTATTATTAAAGGTGGGGAAACATGCTGCGTCATGCTCATCTGCTCTTGGACCATGTCTGTCCTTGTGCTGACCTTCGGGACGCTCCATACTGAGAGGAGGCCTGGATTCGGTGCTTGTCCCATGCACAGTTTCCTTCTTTTTGTTCTGGTGGTTTTTAAAAATGTGTGTACAAAAAACAAACACAATTGAAAAGAAAAAAAAAAAAAGAACAAAACAAAATAAATAAATAAAAATGTGTGTCCAGTTTTAGGCAAGTGTCGTTTCCCCAGCAGTGATTTCTATAACCTCGGCCCTTAGCCCCGAGGATTACGAACACCCCCTATGCCTTTCTCCCCGACCTTATAAAGTCAGCCAGTGTGGGATAACAGTAGCTCGGTGGACATAGGACGGATTCGCATAATCTGGTTTTCTAAGGGCAGAGTGTTTATTTTTAACTTACATTGGCTTTGCTTTGTTGCCAAATCCCTTTCCAGGGAAGAATGCCTCCCACTTTCCGCCCCCCCACCTCTCATCCTTGTCCCTAACAGCTGAGACTTCAGATGTGTGTATTTGCCCAAAGAGATTAGAAACGATCTTGGCTTTCTCTATCAAAATACAACTTTCTAGGGGCTCCTGGGTGGCTCAGGGGGTTCAAGCCTCTGCCTTCGGCTCAGGTCATGATCTCGGGGTCCTGGGATCGAGTCCCACATTGGGCTCTCTGCTCAGCGGGGAGCCTGCTTCCCGCTCTCTCTCTGCCTGCCTCTCTGCCTACTTGTGATCGCTCTCTCTGTCAAATAAATAAATAACATCTTTTTTAAAAAAAGATTTAAAATACAACTTTCTGTATTAGGCAGTTCCGCACATTTTCAAATTTGACTTTTGTATAGAACTACAGCTGGAGTTGGTAATGAGTTTGCCATGGCAATTTCAGGCTTCTGAACTATGTAAATCCTATTCTATCCATGCATAATAATTAAAGTTATTAATGAGGGACTGAATTGGGAGGAAAAACAGTATACTGAGCCACTGTGATTTGCTTGATGTAGGTTAATAATCATACATTATCCAGCATTTGCAGCTTCCTTGGGCTCTGGAATACACGCTCTGGGGGCAAAGAGCACTGTGATCAAATCCACACTAATGAAGTAACATTCGGAGCTCGGCAGGGGATAAAAAGGAAGGTATTGTTATTGTGAGTGCCGTAGTATTGTCCTTTACCATTTTCGGATGTAGTGAAATGCGTAAGTAATAATTGTATTTCATTTATAAAAGAAAGCTCCAACCAAGTCCCAAGCTCCTTTGAAAAGGCAGAGCTGGGAGGTGAAAATCATAAAGCCGGCCGTTTGAAATAACGGTTCTTTAGGGAGGGAGACGTTTTTTTTTTTTTCTTCTGTGCAGCAGGTTCGAATCCATAATAAGACAGATTGGAATCTGAGCAACTTGAGATTGATAGGCTAAATTGTCTACACAAAATTGCTTTGAGGGAACAGATCTACTTGTCAAGGCGAGGCCTCTGAATTCCTGTGGGGACATTCTCAGAATCTCACCCACAGCTTGAAAGGCCAACTGGGTGGGTTTTGAAAAAGGAGTTGGATTTGCCTCAGATAGCTTTGGATTTGTACTGGTTTGCTTTCCTAAAGTGACTGCTTTAAGATGGAAGCAGGCAGACCAGATGGGCAGAAAAAATCCCCAGGGAATGTTGCTAGCTGAAGGCAGTCTAGGTCAGACCAAGGGATTTAGAAACCGAAGCAGGCTGAAGAAGGCCCCAAAGATGTTTTAGGAAAGTATGAATACTTTAGTCAGCTCAGGCCACCATAATAAAATACTACAGACTTCTGCCTCGAACAACAGAAATTGATTTTCTCACAGTTCTGGACTCTGGACAGTCCAAAATCAAGGGTCTGGCCAGTTTGCTTCCTGGAGAGAGCTTTTGTCCTTATAGGTGGCTACCATCTTGCTCTCTGCTCACCTGACCTCCTCTTTGTATGCACACAGTCGGAGGGGAGGGGCCAACAAACTGTCTGGTGCCTCTTCTTATAAGGGCATAATTCCAATATGAGGTCTCTATCCTCACTATCTTCTAATCCTAATTACTTCCCCGAAACCCCATCTCCAAATATCATCACATTGATAACGATGAAGCCCTGGTTAGGGCTATATGAATTCAGTCCATGGCAATGAGTAAACCTATATGCCAGAAATCGGAATAGGCTTGTGCTGAGTGCAAAGTTGGTCATGTGTTTTAATTCCATTCCATTCCACTCTAGTGCAACAAAGGCCCTCTTGAGTCCCTGCTATGAGCCCAGCATACCGTTTTCTTTGACCTCCTCTTTCTTCTCCTATTCATATCCTTTCCCATATTTCTATTTGATGACTTTTGGTGGCCAAGAGTAATTCCCTTATTTGTTTTCTCCCCAAGTTTTTGTTTTCCCTCTAATTCCAACTCCTCTGTGGAAGCACTGAGAACTTTCTGTCCGACAAACAGGAGTCTAAACTAAACTCGGCTTCTCACGTCTCATATGGCCTCGGAGAACTCACTGGAAGTTTAGATGGCCACTCTTGACAGTTAGTGGGGATAACAGTGGTAATACTTAGTAGAACAGGATTGTTGAATGTACTAGGAATGTGTCAGAACAAGGAGCTTAGTGCCTGGTACTAGGGATTACAACGATGAATGAGACATGATGGTCTTATCCTGATCATTTCTTGGCCCAGTGTGGGAAGCAGCTACGAGAGGAGATGAATCGATTGGGTCAGCCCTTGTGCTCTGAAGTGAACCCATGTGAGTATAAACCCTGATTCTATTCCATGATTTAAAATCCAGGCAAACGACTTAGCCTCTCTAAGCTTCCATTTCTCATCTAAAAAATAAGAAGATGGTAGAGTTTGGGGGAGGACTATGTGAGAAGGTGGATGCGAAGCGCTTGGTTTATAGCACAGACTCTGAAAATATTAACTGATATTACTATCACAAAAAACCTATAATGTGCTAAGTGGCGCAGTAATTGAGCGTTTCTCATGCCTTGCTCACTGGGCCCGGCATGGAGCATTCAAAAATGGCAACAGTCTCTCTGCTTGTGGAATTCTCACAGTGTCACTAGTGCGATATGCCTCAGTCAAAGAGTAGACATATGTGCTTGTAACTGTGATTGTGGCCGTGAAGCTGAGATTTCTGGTGACGTGGGGGCGGGGCCGCGGGGCGCTGAGGTTTGGGCTGGGGGCCTGTAAAGTGGGGCTAGCACGGATATGGACGCTGAGCATGTCAGGATCCCCCACTAGCCCGGTGATCAGGAAAAAAGCCCCCACACGAAAGAAAGCCATGTGTTTCTGACATTGCCGGCCAGAACTGATACAAATTACAATTCATTACAAATAAAAACCGCCAGAGAAACGAGACAGGACAGACCTAAGAACCTGGAAGGGGCACACCAGTGCTGCTGTCAGCGTTAAGAAGGCTTTTCTCCGGGAAAAACCGGATCTTGAGAGCAATTGCCAGGAGGCGATCCTGGTTAGGCCCTGATGCTAAACAGTTACACCCCAACTGCTCTCTTCCCTCCCGAGGTGTTAAAAATCGATGCTAATGATGAAACACTTGATGTGGTGGCGATTTTAGAAAATCCCCATTCAAAACAAATGCAGGGGCACGTGTGCTCAGTGCCAGAGTTTTGCGTGCCCCTCTGAAGGATGCTCTCGTCTCCGGAGAGAAAGGAAAGAATTACAAACGATAACCACTTTTTAAATACATCCACTTGCTCATGTGTCGGGTGGTGGTGTATTTTTTTTTTTTTTTATCAGCTTTTCAGGCAAGGCTTCATTTGATTTGTGCAGGGAGGTGTATAATAGGGGAGGCCAGTGAGCTGATTTTTATAGAGTCCGTTTGTAGCTTAAACAAAGATGGGGGATTTGGAGGATAAAGGCAGGCTGAAATATAGCAGATTATGCAGCTTTATTTTTCAGAGATTTGCTAATTCCCCTCCTCCCCCTCCTGCTCCCTGGCTGAGCTGGTGTGTGTTGTATTTTTTCTTTCAGTTGCCATTCAAAGAGAAAACGGTTAGTTTTAAACTTGAATTTTGGACCGAATTTCACGTAAGCCAGCTCTGTGACTTTGGCCGATCCCCTGTAAGCAAATACATGTTATCCTTAAACAGTGTGGCCTTCTGATAAATAATGGGGTAAATAAAGGCTGAACTTTTAAAGCCTCTTTTAATATGAGAAGCATAATTTGCAGCATGAGCAGAAAGGGCTGGAGGGCTTGTGTTTTTCACATGAAAGATGAAGTTTGCTTTGAAATCTGCAATAATCGGAAATACAATAAGAAAAAGGAGGCTCTTTAATTTTTTAGTGAGGCAAAGACTCTTGCCTCTTCTGTGTAATTCTGGGGCTTGTCATCCATATTTTCGAGATGGGTCCGGTAATGCCGTGGACCATCTTTCACGCATTAGCGTACTGTAGATCCAGACCCACGTCCTTCCAATAAAAAAGGGATCTCATTTGATTTTTAAATGTGGCTTTGATTTCTTGACAGGGGTTTAGCGCTTTATCTGCATGCAGGCTCCTGGGGCAAAGAGTCGTGCAGAGCCTCTTTTTAGCCTCTGCTCCCCTTTTTGTTTGTTAGTGAGATCATTACTTTCTCTCCCTGAGTCATTAGGCAGATGTTTATTGTGTTCTCATCTTGCCCCAAACCTTGGCTGTACCTGTTGCAGGATACAGAGATATACAGGGTATGGGCCCTGCCCCCAAAAGGAGGCCATTCGGTGGTAATCCAGGGAGACTGCCAGCCTGGGCTGTTTTCATGCTGTGCTTGCTGGAAATCAGTCTGCCTTCAGCTCAGGTCATGATCCCAGGGTCCTGAGATCAAGCCCCCTATGGGGCTCCTTGCTCAGCAGGGAGCCTACTTCTCCTTCTGCCCACTGCTCTCCCTGCTTGTGCTTTCTCTCTTTCTGGCAAATAAAATCTTGTGCTCTCTGGCAAATAAATAAATAAAATCTTAAAAAAAAAAGGGATCACATTCATAGGAAGGATAGACATGTTAGTTATGTGCTATATGATAATAAGGCTCACATTGTAACTCTATCATTGATTATTAATCATATAGTCAATGTAGCTATAGTCTGTATATTAAGACTGATAATTATATACATGTGTCATTGCCTGTCATTAACATATTCACATAAGCAAAATGGAAGTATAGTTTTTCCTTTTTTCCCTTGCTAGTTTTTGAGTCCTTCGACATTTTTCAGATTAATATTAATGTTTTGCCTGATCCTTAATTCTGTCTGGTCTTGTTTGATTTTTATGCCTTTTCTCCTCTTACATAGTAAAAAACAAAATTTCTGGAAAATCCCACTTCTTTAAGCCTCTTGAGGGAAGGCTCTACCTCTGATGAGTCTTCTTCGGTGAAGGATTTGCCCTGTCTCAGCCCCCAAGTTTTTCCCTGCTTTTCCACTGAAGCAGATTTTATCCATTATTCCTTCTTTCCCCCATGTTATCCCATGCTTCTTTTCTTTTGCCCCCCCCTTCCCATTTCCTTATTCCTTTAATCAGCAACAAACACAACTTTCAGAAATCCACAGAGCACTCAGTGGCCCAGGGGAAATCATTTCTCAACTCTCCCACAATATGGAGGAAGATGGTTACAATCTGTCAATGGTGGACTGATCTGATGACCTTGAGAATGTTTAGAAAGTAAACCTTCCTGACCTTCCATTTATTTACGGTAGAACTTGTGCCAGTTAACAACCAGGGCTCCTTCTGCACGTTAGCGTTCTATTATATGTCTGTTTAACTAAATAGGATCTGTCTCCACTTTATTATTATTATCATTATCATTATTATTATTATTTTATTATTATTAAAGATTTTATTTATTTATTGGACAGAGATCACAAGCAGGCAGAGAGAGGGGGAAGCAGACCCCCTGCTGAGCAGAGAGCCTGATGCGGGGGCTTGATCCCAGGACCCTGAGATCACGACCTGAGCCAAAGGCAGAGGCTTTAACCCACTGAGCTACCCAGGTGCCCCTATTATTATTATTATTATTGTTATTGTTATTATCATTATTTGATCTGCGTTCACTTTAGAAAGAAAAAGAAATGAGAGATGAAGACTTAACCACACTTTGGAAATTAGTTGTTTGGTGTTAGCACAAGAATGGGCTGCAGGATGAAAGGTAGCTTGAAGGAGATACGAGACAATAGACGTGCTTATCGATAAGGGCAAAACAAAGATTTTGTGAGTTGCTGGGAGGTATCTCTCAAAAGCAAAATAATCTCTCTCGTGTTTGAGGAACAATACAGAATAGAGGAGAAAAATCTGGGCGAGGCGAGCCTTGGACAAAGGGTTTCGGAGCCACATCTCAGCTGTTTTTCCCAGGCCCTGGTCCTCCGGGCTTAAGGAGAGGGGGTGTCCCCACCTTATAGGCTCAGGCTCCTGGGACAGAGGCAGCCCCTGGCCTGGGACGTCAGCTTCAGCTCAGACATTGCCGGTGTGGTTTGTCCTTTCTGCAGAATAGACCGTCTCCTGCTCCGGAGGGCACTTGCTGTTAACATTGTTTAACATTGTTTAACAATGTTGTTGTTCCATCTTCTGGTGGTCTGGCATTTTGGGTCCTTCTGGTGCAAGAATCAGCATGAATCAGCAATCTGTGCTTCTGGGAGCATCTACCTTACTTCCTAGTTCTCCCTCCAAGTTACCCCAAGAGAAAAAGGAGCCCCTTCGCCCATCATTTAAATTCATGTATTAATCTGTGCAATTGTTTATGAAATAACTTGCCAGCAAACCACCTTAATTACGCCATTTTTCTAAAACCCTCTGACCCGCATTACTCCAAACATTAAAAAATAATTATACACAGACACCTATAATGTACACATGGTATTTCCATGCTCCAGATTTCTTCCTGATAGGGTCCTCTTAAGGCTTTCGAGAGAGAACAAGTCTTTTCTGGAAAATGGGCAAAGATAGATTCTAGATTCTAGACTATTTCGTCATCCGCTGCATTTTTTTTTTCTCTTTCTTCGATTTAATTCTGACCAACATTCAAAGCCACTCTTAAGCCGCCGTTGAACACACGTTACCGGTAACGACTGGTTGTAAAGGACCACAGGCTGGTCCTCCCTCCCCTGAAAGCCTTCTTTGTGGACAATACCGTGATTCGGCTAAGGTGGTTTCAATAGCTTTTCATTATCAGCACTTTACTTGATGTGGATGGACAGCTCCTGGGTCTTGTGCAGACTCAAGCAACTTCATTCTTCAGGCTGCACTTTTTTCTCGTCCTTCTTGCTCTCTATTATTTTGCATTTGTTAAAATATTGAGTATATTTCTTGAACACCTGACCATACCTGGTGCATTCATAAATACCATTGAATTTCAACTTCACCATAACCTTTTCAAATTTTGGAATTATCACAGACATCCGTCAGGTGAGGACCCAAGACTCAGAGAAGTTGCATTCCTTGTCTGAAGCCACACAGCAGGTGAGGAGGGGAGTTGAGTTCAAAGACAAGGTTTTTATTCCTATGCTCAGCATTTGCCTAACTAAGTTACACACACTAAATACTGGTAGTATGTGAAGGGTAGGCGGTAACTGAAGCAAGAGATTTAATTTACTAGGCACTGTTTTTAGTGCATATTAGAAAATTACTATTGTCCTGTTTAAGATGACAATGTGAAAATTAATTTTAAAATAAAATTTAAAGACTTTATGAGGAATATAGGTAAAGAAAAATTAAGTAAACAATGTAGGATATATATTATATTACATATATCATTATATATTATATATATTATGCATATAGAATTTATATATGTATGTGTATACAGATAGATATTTGACAAATTACATATTACTAATACATATACTAATTACATATATATAAATAAACCACACCAACCACATGAGAAAAGCAAAGGCTGATAATTCCAAGCCTGCTCCAGTAAGGGAGTGAGCCACCATCACTTGGGTTTTGGCAGAGACTCACAGGCAGGCAGAGGAGTGCGAAAGCTTTATAGTGGAAAACAGGAAGGCGTCAGGTATGCCCTGATTTGGAGGCTGTGGTCATGGGGAAGCTGGAGGTGGTCTAACTAGAAATGGGGTACCCCATGTAATTGGTTAGGAGTGCATATTTGACTTCTCTAATTGGTCCTAAGTTGAAAGTGGAAACAAAATCTAGGGATTGGTTATTTATTAATCAAGACCTGGCCAATTTAGGCTGATAATTAGAGAAGCTACTGTTTTCGCCTTCTGGATTGTCACTAGAGACAGAAATCTGGCTTTCTGCATGTCTGACTTAAAAGCAGGCTGGCTTCCTGGGTAGCTTATTGTAGAGAAGCCTGGGACGATTACTATAGGTTGTGGGTCAAGGTTCTATTTTTGTATATGGTATGGCCATTGTCCATTTATATAATTCTCCCTCTCTTTTTCTGTAGATATTATATAAAATCTATCAACCTGTCTATCTATCATCTCTATCTATCTATCTATCCATATCTCTTCCATCCAGAGAGATAGACATTTAGACATTTTAGGTACTAGTGGCTTACCACTAGTCCATGCCAGTGAGTGGGTAGCAGTTGCAAAAAGAGGGAACAGGACAAGTCCTTCTTAAAATCAGTTTCTGATTTCTGAAGCAGAGTAAACAGACCTCAGACTTCTGCTTCTACCAATGACACATGGTGCCACCATCTGCAAATCATTTTGTATCTCTGGGCTTCCTTTCCTCTGCCTCTCAAATAAAAATCCCAATACCTACAAGTGAACTAGTGACAAGGACAGCGGGTACATGCATTGGGAAGTCCCTCCTAAGTGCTCGCCCACCTCTTAGGGAAGCTCGTCTGTGAAATCTTTAGTTATTTATGTAACATTTTTGAGTCTCAAGTGCCAAATTTTGTGGAGGGAATGAACTCAGATTTGTCCACAGCCCCTCCTCATCTAGTTTTGGTTTGCTAAATATTGGGATGGGAGTATTTAAAAAGTATCGATTCGGTAGAGTGCCTGGGTGGTTCAGTCGGTTACATGTCTGCCTTTGGCAGCTCAGGTCGTGACCCCGGGATCCTGGGTCAGCTCCCTGCTCTGCTTGTCCCTCTCCATCTGCCTGCCTCTCCCCTCCTCCCCCACCACTCATGCTCCCACTTGTGCTCTCGCAAATAAATAAATAAAATCTTTTTTTGAAAAAAAACATCGATCTGGCTTAGAAGGTACAGATTCTAAATGTGATTCCAGGAGGAGAGTCTCCCAGAGAAAGTGACTTAGCTTTCTAACTTTGCCGTGACCCAACTAAGGGTACACCCCAGGCACGGGGAACTTAAAATAGGCCCAGAGAGAAGCCTCTGGGTCCAGTGGTGGCTTTATTAGCTCAGTGAGCATGCAAAGTGCTCCTTCTGCCTGCCAGGCCCCATTGCTGAAGGCTCAGATGATGGAGACAGGATTTGTGACCTTGAGGAGTGCCCAAAGAGGCAGAGTTTCAACAACACAGCCACCTAGTAGCCAGCAGTAAGGTGATTTCCCCTCAGCCCAGGGGAACTGCTTCCTGTGCACCCATCTTGCTCATCTGCCTCTCAGTGTTGGAATGTCTGAACCCAAACATCACAGCAAAGGAATGAGCTTCACACCCTGTCGTCAGTTTTCTTGATATTTGTTAAGAACGTTTGCATTTATAATAAGCCGCCGGCCAGGAAACTGACCAGAGATAGGCTTTGTGTTATTAAAGTAATGTTTCGTATTTAAATTTACTGTGATCACAAAGAGCTTCTTATGGAACATTTTCAATGTCTGTATGATGAGAAATATTTTACTCATTCATTCATTTATCTATGTAGTCTCTAATGGGCTACAACGTGCTACGCACCATGCTGGGCATTGAGGATCTAGCAGTAGATGAACAGATGAAAGCTTCCAACTTGAGGGCACTTTCATCTGAATGGAGGAAAAGCAGGCTATATAAAAATATATTTGTCCCATTTTAGGTGGTAGAAAATGCCATGGACAAGAAGAGGGGAGGGAGCAGGGTATGAGGACTCTGACTCACGGGCACTTTAGCACCGATCTAAAAGGAGTCCTGAGGATCCACGTGAAGGGTCTTTCAGGCAAGAGAAAAGAAAATTCAAAGTTCCAAGGATAAGGCCAAGAAGACAGTATGAAGATGTCAGATGAGGTGACTTCATGGGTGTCAGGGAATAAAGGTCAATTATTATAAAACTTTATTCTTAGATTTTCCCCCCCGAATTTTGGTCATAATTGGTTTCTTAATATCTGTGCAACTTCTATGCTATTAAATAAATACTTAAAAATAAATGGGATATTTATTGAGCACCTATTATGTTGCAGTTTCTGGGGTCACACAAAGAGGAGCAAGGCATGATATTGGCCTGGAAGAGAAGCTAACGGTTGTACCATGTGGGATAATGGGTCCCAAAGCCAGGGCTGAAGGTACTACTCATTTCTCTTAAGATATACTGGCATAGATGCCGAGGGTAGAGAGGAGGTAACACTTGATCTGCATCTTAAAAGGATGACTATTTCTTCAAATAGACATTCCTTCTGAGGCTAGCCCTTCAAAATTTTCTATTTAATAGATATTTTTGCTGCATCATAGAATCCTGGAACACAGGAGCTCAGGCATCCTGCGAGAACATCTGACTGAATTCTGTTTTCTAGCTGAGAGGCAATGGAGTGTGATGGTTGAGTGTGGTTTGGAATCTTAGTTGACCTCGTTATGCAGCGCTGCCATCGGCAAGTCACTCTCTGCGCCTCTCTTTTGCCATCTGTAAGATGGGGCTACTAATGGAACCTAATTTATAAGGTCATTGGGAGGGTTCTCTGAGTTGAAATGTGCAAGTGCTCTTAGAAAAGTAGCTATGACGCGGTAAGAAAGCTTTCAACGAGGAGTTCTGTTGCTGTGATGAGCTAACGGAGGCTCAGGGGTTAAGTAATCTGCCTTCCATCTCCTAGGTAATTATCGGCAGATCTGTATTTTGTATGTGGAACCCAAATATTCTACTTTCTGGTCCTGGGGTCTCTCCTGAACATGGTGTTTTATTTTTGCCTTGGAATACTTTATGGTGTTTTTATTTAAACAAAACTGAAATGAAGTTGAAGCTTTTTCTCACTTTGCTATGGTTCATGGTTTAGGAGATGAATTCGGTTCATTCGTACTTTATCTCTAGAACCCTAAAACTCTCTGAAACCACCTGCAAAGCTCACTGTACTGGCACTCTCCAGTCTTTTGGCTTAGACCATCTAGAAACTGACTGGCCTGCAGCCCAATCCTATCAAAAGAGCAAAAGCAGAGTTTCCCGGTCAGGGTAAGACAAGGAGCCGTCCATGACACAAAGAACTTTTCGTCCATGACAAAGTAGCTTCACAATTTAAGTTTGCTAAGCCATGTACTATGGAAATATTTGTGTGCAATCATTTCACTCTTTTCTGCCTTAAGTTGTCAGTTGAATGGTTTGAACTTTAGAGAAACCAGAAGAATTTTTCAAAAGATTGGTGCTCATTCTTATTAATAATTTAATAATTCTAATAAATTTAATCTACAGATTTAAAAATGGGAGGAACTAGAAGTCTACAGAGAAAGTACATACGTTTTTGAGGCATGTCACCTTTTGATTATGGAGCAAGTAGGGTGCAGAATTTAAAGGTCAAATGTAAAATTTTTTTTTTTTTTCAAATGTAAAAATTTTCAGCACTGAACTGCTGCTTTGGATTATCTGTCCATTTGCTTCAACTATCATGTGGTTAATGGAAAATTCACTCTGATTTAACTTGAATATTTTGAGTGTCTGTTTATAGATCCTTATAGTTACTCTTGTGGGAGACCACAAAAGAAAAGGTTCATTGATTTATTTATAATTTTGCAAAAAAGTCCAAGCATACACTACTCAGACACTTGAGAACAGTTTTATTAGTGGTTTAAAAATGAAATGATGTGGACAACATATTTAAATTACCAGGGGACAGAGTTTTGGAATAAGGGAATTGGGAGTTTGCCATCTTTAGCTACTATCCAAAGCTGAATTCGCTCCTTAATTTCCCTGTCAAGTGACTTGAACGTGGGCTTGCATATCTTGATGGATGGAGAGTTTTCCATCTCCTGAAGCAGCCCAGCCAATCTCTGGATTGCTCTCATGCTTAGGAAATTCTTCCTTGTGTTGAGAAGAATCTTACCTCTTTATAGCTAACACCCATTAAACAAGATAATGAATTCAAAGGTCTTGGTCCTTGGCTAGAACATGGTAATTCCTTAGTAAATGTTAATTATTATTAACATTACTGTTATTATCTTAGAAATAAAGGTAGTGTTACATCAATAAAAGACCATTTGTATTGCTTATTCGTGGTGTATATACTTAGAGTTGCTTAATGAAGTCAATGGGGACCTGATAAAGCCAAGATCCATTTGACCTAAATGAGTTGAGTTTTGATGGTTACCATGGCATTAGTTGTTGAGAGCTAAACTCTGTCTCTGAACACAGAGATTTGAGTTTGAATCCAGGTATCTCAGTCAAGGTTTCAACCAGAGAAACAACAGTAGCAGATACATATTAGGAAATGTATTGCAAGGGATGTGATTGTAGAGGCTGGCTAGGCAAATCCAAAAATAACAGGGCAGACCCACTGGAAAGGGCAGGATGGAACTCCCAGGCATGCACGGATACTACAGTCCATAGGTGAATTTCCTTTTCCTCAGGGGAACATCATCTCTGCTCTTAAGGCCTTCCAACTAATAGAATCAGACCCATCTGGCTATCTAGAATAATTTCCTTTCCGTAAAGTCAACTGATTATGTACTTCACTCATGTCTACAAGATACCTTCCCAAGTGCTCCTAGATTGGTATTTGAATTATGGGAAGTTAGAGCCAGGCCAAAGTAACAAAACTGACCATCCCACCAGGCTCCACCATTGACTCTGTGACCTAGAGTGAGCTAATGAACCCCTCTGTGATAATTTTTCTCACTTTGAAAGGAGGATAATCATAGAGTTTTGTGAATTACAAGAAGCTAGGTTTTTAGGGTGGCCTGGGTGGCTCAGTCAGTTGAGCATCTGACTCTTGATTTGGGCTCAGGTCATGATCTCAGGGTCATGGGATAGAGAGCCTTAAGTTGGCCTCTGCACTTGGTGGGGAGTCTGCTGGAGATTTCTCTCTCCCTCTCCCTCTGACTCTCCCCACTGAGTGTGCTCTCTCTCTCTCTCTCCCCAAAATAGATAAATAAATTTTTTAAAGAAAAAAGAGAAGCTAGGTTTTTAAATTGGTCTTTGATTATGCTTAAAATTATTCCCATAATCCTTAACTGGTTGGTTTTTGCTTCAAGTTTTATAGTGTCACTGAACTTCAGTCTTCTCATCTCTAAGATGGGGAAAACAATAATCTCTACCTAATAGTGTTGCTGAGGACTGAAGAAGCGATTGAATTTCAAATTACTGTCAAATAATAGTAATGGGCAACAGTTAGACAGCATTTACTCTGGGTGACTATTATTATAGACATATCACCTGTATTACCTCATGTAAGAGCTACAATTAACAGTACTCTTAGTAACATTAATAATAACAACTGCAAAAATGATAATTTTATTAAAGAAAACTTAGGTAAAACCTTGATGGACCAGGAGCAAGAAGAGTGGGGTTCTAGGACACTGTCATTTTCAAAAGAATCAATGGGATAGATGATGGAGTGACTTTTAGTGTTTGTTTTATTTTATTTTATTTTTTGCATCAATTGATTTCTTTTTAAAAACTGCTTAATTTAGGTATGATTGATGTAGAGGAAGCTGTGCACAATATGTACAAGTTGACAAGTTTGAGGGGAAGAATGTACCCATGAAACCATCACCACCTGTGCCATAAACATATCCTTGCCTCCAAAAGTTACCTTCTTTCGTCTATATTTATTATTGTTATTTTTATTTGGTAATGCAGTTGACATAAGATTTGCTTTCCTAGCACACTCTTAAGTATACAATGTGGGATTGTTAACTTTGGGCTCCAGGCTGTACAGTAGATCTCTAGGGCTTGTTCATCATGCATTACTGAAACCCTTTGAGAATGAGGTCTGTTTTTAAGTGATTTTTGATGCAACAGAAGGCCTCATCAAAGAACAAAGCGCTAACGGGATACTCATTCTCTTTAGAACCAACATAATAGAAATAACATTATTTGACTTACTTCATTGATCTTATGAATATATTCTGTCAAGCTAATGAACTCCCCATAGCTTTCTGTAGGTACTTTCTTTAAAAGCAAAGAACGTGACTACCTTTGGCTGACCATGTCTTCTGCTGAATTATTTAAGCCTTCTCTGAAGGAGTAATCTACAACTTGAGCTAAAAAGTGATCATGTAAAAATTGATTCAAACAGGTGAATCATGTTTATGTCAAGAAGAAAGAAATAAGGGAAAGCAAATAGTTCATAAAGGTTGTTTAACAACAGATTGGTTGCTCTGTGTAAACCTTTTTTCTTTTGCATTTGGTCATAACCTTTCACATTATAGATTATTCTTTCTTACATATTACTTATTTTGAGTTTCAATTTGCACAATTTACTTTGATATATAAACATTAGATTCTGGAAATGTGTGCAGCAGGGGTTAGCAGTTTTATCTCTGAAATGTGTCACTGGGGTCAAGGGTATAATTGGTCTACAAGTATTCTTTTAAGAGCAATAGATGTATGTTTGTTATCTATGACTATAGCATTTCCAAGAGAATGTTCTGGGGAACATTAGTTCTATGGAATGTCAATAGATGCTACCCCCAAATTCCATCCATAATGAACTAAGTTTGAGAAAGACCGGTTTTCATAAATTAAATGTCAGAATAACATTTGGTTTACAGCCACTAAAAAGTCATAAACTCAATCTTTTCTTGAAAATTCTTTCAAACTATTTTCGTTTTCTTCTTTCATTGCATTAGATTCAGCTTATTCAATGGATTGAAGAATATATGCATACATTTATTTACTTATTTATTTACATATTAAAATTCTTTCCCTTCTAGATTGGCAATTCCTTAAGGGTATGACCCATGTCCTAGTTCCCTCTTCTTCCTTATTTCCCTGGTTACTGGTACAGTGCCCAGCACCTAGAAGAACCTAAATACTAATTCTCCAGTAAGTAAATGAAAATGCACCACTACCAGTATCCTCTTCCCCACCAATAAAACTCACCTTTATTGTCCCCCCCCCAAGAGGGAACAATGCTTCTTATTTCTTTGCATTTTTAAACTTACACTGGTATCATATTAATTTGCATTTTCAAACTTACATTGGTATCTTATATTAATCCTCCATGGGGCCCACATTTAGAAAGACTTTTGTCTACTGAATGGCATTTATTACATAATGTTGAACTTGTTTTCCTATTGTTTGCTATTGAAAGATAGAGCTTCTGATTGCAGGAGATAAACACTGTTATCACACTGAGTCTCCAAAATTCCTCCCTAAAGCAAAGAAAATTGATAGTTTAGTTAATCGTGGCAGCCATATTTGGGGGAAATGATGTGTTTTAGGCGCCTTGAGCCTTGGTGTTCCCCATTGTCACTTTCAGGAATATTTAAAGGGGACAAATGTACATGGGGAGTCACTGACTTGACAATTTGGGCAAAATACCAAGCAACATAATCGGTCCATCCAAGGGGGGTATTTAGCGAATGAGAGATTTGGCTATAATAGAAACGTAGCATTAAATGAATGTAAGATGAACCTATGGATTACATTGTTCACTTGCAGGGCTGGGGTGTTCATGCCTTGAGAAGTACAGAAGGCTTTTTGATATGATTATTAAGATTCTTAAGGAATGAGTTTTAATCATAGTTTGGGATCATTTTTCTTCCTCTGGGAAAACTTCCCTGCCAGTGTAAGTAAGTCAATGAATAATGATTCCATATGCAGTTATTTTCATTACCCAGGACTTCTCCAGAATGCACCTAATGTGCTTGCAGGGGGGGTGGGGCGGAAAGAATATGCTTTGTATCCAGGGTCATAATCCAGTCTTCAGCTAACACCCAATTAACCAGGCCTTCTTTTCTGGCTTGTAAAAAATCCAGAGCTATTGTTCCTTCTGCTGAATCATCTGCTATTCGCCTATTACTAGTCCTTGTAGAAAGGGAACTGGGAGAGAGAGAGAGAGAGAGAGAGAGAGAGAGAGAGATATGAATCTAGACATCATCATCACCATTCTTACCATTATTATTTTGCCATGAGCTTTGGCAAAAAGTGAAGAAACTAAAATTATTGACTCTGGTCAAGCTTGCTTTTTCTCCACACTAATCTAACAATCTATTAACTTTGAATATATACATATACTTTTAGATAAATAGGGGGAATGTAAAGACATTTTTTTACATCTGCTTTTTCTCAATTGCTTTTAGCTCAAAAATAATCCTTATGTGTAAGTGGCTATTTGGGGTAGCATATTCTGCTACCTTTCAAATGTTACTACTAAGGAAGAAGAGGGACCCAGCCGTTAACCCTGCCTTCAATCAACTAAGGGAGCTGTGACTGGATACCATGCCTGGTACTCGGGCTGCCCATAAGAAGTTATAAAAAGGTCTAAAACTACCCCCCACCCCATTCTCATGCATCCATGTTCCTGGCAGCAGATCCTTGCTTGTGAGTTGAAACAGTGATTACCCCCAACTCGCAGAAGAATAAAGTTGAGGTGATCCTCCTAATATGAGAGAGAATGAGATAAAGAGAAGAAACTTCACAGATGGCTGAAACCCCTGTGAAAAACCCATATGTCATGGTCACATGATGTTTATATTTTGATATCATTTTATTAATAGAGCCAAAAACGGAGAGAGAGAGTTATTCTCTCTGGTGTCATATCTCTGACTCTGGGAGTCTTGAGTATTTGCTGTAATGCTAGCTGTAATCCAACCCCAAATTAGGCCTAACCAGGGAAGAGCCATTTCTGAGTTTTGACCAGGGCCTATTAGAACCTTGTTGACGTCCGTACCCCAGGGTCTAATACAGAGCCTGGGGCACTGCAAGTTTTATCTGTTCAGTAAATACTTTTTGAGCGCCCACTGTGTTGTTTGTTAATGAATGAAAGAATCTGAAAGCACCTCTAATCTGCACAAAGCTGGCTCTCTGTGTTTCTGGCTGCATGGGAGGCAATAGAAACCCTTGTGTGAGTGTCCTCGAGAGGCATTCTGCAGGCCCGGCTTTGTAGCCCAGTAGCACGGGTTAGTCACTCACCTTCGCACCCTCCTCATTTATAAAATGGATACAATGCAAGTTTTTGTCACATAAGGTTGTGGGACAGATCAAACGTGACAGTTCACCCAAAGCGCCTGAAAACACGCCAGGTACATATTAAATCTCATTAATGTTAGCTGTTTGTTAGCAGGGTGATGGTGTTCCCCCAAGAGAAATCCCCTAGACTTCATCCCCAGGACTTGTGTATGCGATGCGGTCTTATTTGGAAATAGGGTCGTTGCAGATGTGATTAGGCATCTTGAGATGACATCATCTCGAGAGGAAAGGCGGAGATTTGAGACCCAGAGAGGAGCACCATGGGGAAGGCAGGTGCAGACAGAGAAACGGTCCAGAGTGATGTGTGTAGAAGGCAAGGGGCACCAAGCGTTTCAGCAGCCTCTAGAAGCAGGAGAAAGGTATGGAGCACATTCTCCTTCAGAGTCTCCAGAAGGAACTCTCCTGCCAAAGTGGCCGAGTCTGAACTTCCGGCTCTACAATGGTGAGTGAATGCTTTTCAGTTGTTTTAAGCCCCCCACTTTATGGTAATATGTTATCATGGATTAGACAACCAGTATACTATTCTAATTATAATGGGTCAGATCCAGGGCCTGGCTGTTTCACAGACTAAAATAGAAGAAAAAAACATTTAAGCCAGAAGAGACCTTGGAAGCCATCTTCTCCAGCCTTCTCGTGCTCCACCCAGAGAGACAGTGGGGTCCGCCCGAGGCCACACAAGTGGCACAGCACTGGAAGGCCTCTGGGTGGCCAGCTGGTGTCTTCCAGACGCCGCCTGCACCGTGCTGCTCTCCCTGGAAGTGTGCCTGTAGCAGAGTCTTGGTTGAGTGGGCGGTCTCACAACTACCTGAGGTGGTCAGGGATGTAATTCTCACCTGTTCATTTCTTGAGCTTTTTTCTAAGCATGTACTTATTACTTTCCCATATCATCCTCCAAACAATATAGTACGCCGGTTTGAATGATAATTAAAAAACAAAAAACCAAAAACAGTTTCTCAAGACAAACTTCTTAGCACAAAACATATCAAATGGCTTTCTGGTTCCTGGAGGAAGTGGATTTCCACCCCATGACTTTTTCCATGGCTATTTCTGACTGCTTGTCAGAAGGAAGCTAATTGTCTTCTCACTAGTGAGTGAGCCCTGACTACTTTTAGTTTCTTTTTTTTTTTTTAAGATTTTATTTATTTATTTGACAGAGAGAGATCACAAGTAGGCAGAGAGGCAGGCAGAGAGAGAGGGGAAAGCGGGCTCCCCGCTGAGCAGAGAGCCCGATGTGGGGCTTGATCCCAGGACCCTGAGATCATGACCTGAGCCAAAGGCAGAGGCTTAATGCACTGAGCCACTTAGGCACCCCCTACTTTTTAATTTCTTTCTTGGGTTATTATCCCAAGACCATTTGGCACTCCTGATGGTCTTGGGCAAAAATAACCAGTCTGTCAACAGACATTCTCGCAGAAGGCCATGGCAAAAGCCTGATCGACTTGCTCTGACCAGGGTCTAGAGCTGGAAAAGAAGAGATTTGAATGTTCTCCCACCTGGGTGCATCGAGATGGGCCACCTGGGTACATTCGAGATCCTGAATGTCGGGAAACAGAACTATCAAACGTTATAGTGGATTGTCGGGGCAGCCTATGAAATTCATTGCTCCTCTTGTTCTATTTACTCCACAAATGGCTTTGCTTGGTGACCACTTACTGTGTGATCTTCAGAAAATTTTTTAACCTCTCTGTGCCTCAGTTGAGTTTGTTCACATGTAAAACATGGATAAGAGTAGTCCCTAAGCCCTAATAAAGTTTCTAGGAAAACTTTACAGTAATTCATATGAGATGAGTAACAGTGTCAAGTGTAATGGTTGTTCAGTGGAGATTAGCCAATGGTGTCGTCCTTGATTTTAATTGTGGAATTCTTTTTGCCATGCACTCTTATATCCTTTCGGTTCCTAAGTTCCTCCGGTGGTATTTTCTTCGAAGTTCATATCACTTCCTTCCACTCCTCTGTTTTTTTATTTTTCAACAGTTTCACTGTTTTTTATTCATATCATAAAATTCACCCATCTTAAGTGTATGCAATTCAAAAATTTTTAAATCATATTTACAGAACTGTAAAGCAGGCGCCACAATCCAGTTTTAGAACATTTTGATCACCTAAACTAAGATCTCTGGTGCCCCTTTGTCCACTCCCCATTCCCACCGCTAACCCCAGGCAAGTCTCCCTTCTTCCTTTTTGTCTTTTTGCTTTTATATGCCATTTCTATAAATGGAATCATACAATATGTGGTCTTCTATGTCTGGCTTCTTTCACTTAGCATAATATTTTGGGGTTCAGCCACGTTGTCACATGTATCAGTACTTCCTTCCTGTGGGTTGCCAAGTAGTAGTCTGTGGCATGGATAAGTGGCCATTTGTTTATTCATTACCAGTTATGGAGATTTGAGTCACTTCCACGTTTGGGCGATTATAAATAATGCTGCTATGAACATTTGTGTATAAGTCTTTGTGCAGAAATCTGTTTTTATTTTTCTTGAATAGATACCTAAGAGTACAATTTCTGGGTCCCATGGTGATTTTCTGTTTAATGTTTTGAGCAACTGCCAAATTGTTTTCCAAAGCAGCGGTACCATTTTACATTTCCACCAGCGGTGTGTGGGGGTTGCAATCCCTCCACATTGTCTCCAACACTAGGGGTTCTCTTTTTGATTTTAGCTGTCCTAGTGGGTATGAGGAGGCATCTCATTGTGGTTCCGATTTGTATTACCCTAGTGACTGATGATGTTGAATATTTCTTCATGTGCTTTTTGGCCACTCACAGATCTTTGGAGACATGTGCACCCACTCTGCCCATTTTCAAACTGGGTTATTCATATTTTATTATTTATTTATTTTAAATTTTTAAATTTTATCTTATAAGTTATGGAGTTATTAATATATTCTGAGTACAAGTCCTTTATTGTATATATTATTTTAAAATATTTTCTCCTTGTCTGTGAGTTTTCCTTACACTTTTAAAATTTTTTTAAGATTTGTTTATTTATTTGTCAGAGAAAGAGAGAGTGATAGAGAGCACAATCACGGGGAGCACCAGGCAGAAGGAGAAGCAGGCTTCTACTGAGCAAGGAGCCCAATGTGGAACTTGATCCCAGGACCCTGGAATCATGATCTGAGCCAAAGGCAAATGCTTAACTGACTAGCCACTCAGATATCACTTCTTTGACATCTTCTGAAGCATAAAAAATTTTTAACTTTGATGAGTGCAAATTCATCGATTTTTTTTCTTATTCATTTATTTTTTTTAGAGAGAGAGAGACAAAACACATGAGCAGTGGGGGAGGGGCAGAGAGAGAGAGACAGATAATCTCAAACAGGCTCCATACTCAGCACAGAGCTCGATCTCATGACCCTGAGACCATGATCTGAGCCAAAATCAAGAGTCAGACATTTAACTGACTGTGCCACCTGGGTGCCCCTTGATTTTTCTCTCTTTTCTGGTCTGCACTTTGGTGTTACACAGGAGAAATTTTTGCCTACCCCAAAGTCTATGTTTTCATCAGAAAGTTTTATTGTTTTAGCGTCTACATTTAGATCTATGACTCGTTTTGAGTTCATTATTATGTTTGATGTGATACAAGGGCTCAAGTTAATTCTTTGGTGTGTGTGTATCCAGTTACCTCAGCACATTTGTTGAAAAGACTTTCTTTTTCTATTGTCTAGACCTCTTTGTTTAAATCTATTGACTGCAAATGTAAGAATTTATTTCTGTACTTTTATTCTATCCCATTTATCTATATGCCTATTCTTATATTGGAAGCAATAGCATAAGCATAGCTATTACGATAGCTTTGTAATAATTTTTTAAAGATTTTATTTATTTATTTATGAGAAGGAGAGAGAGCAAGTGGGGGGAGGGACAGAAGGAGAGGGAAAGAGAGAATCTCAATTAGATTCCACGGTGAGTGCAGAGCCCGATGTGGGGCTTGATTTCATGATCCTGAAATCATGACCTGAGTGGAAACCAAGAGTCGGATGCTCAACCAGCTGAACCACCCAGGTGCCCTTCTTTGTAATAATTTTGAAGTCTTGCCTTTATGTGTTATTCTCTTGATTATTGAAGGACCATCCTTCTAACTGGTCCCCTGATTCTACTTTTTACCTTTTATAGTCTCTTTTTTACACAGCATTGATGGAGATCTTCCTAAAACCCAGATCTAACTTGTCATCTATGCGTAAAGACTTTCATTTGCTCTAGTTTTAATGAAGTCTAAACTTACCTTGTCAATGTCACCCTGCCCACCCCTTCCTCCTCCTCTCTTTCTACCTCATTTACACTTCATTCCAATTATGGTTGGGCTGTTCGGGTTTCCTAATGGGACCATATACTTTAGCATCTTTAAGTGCCAGAGCCCCAGCACACTGGCCTGGAGCCAAACACAGTGCTTGGCACATGGTAGATGTCCATTATACAAGGTGAACCAACCATGAATACTGTAGTCATTGCCTGGACACAATCTTACCCTTTTTTTTTTTTTTTTTTAGTTAACTCTTGCTGTAAGTTTTTCTCTTACCAAATCTTCCCCTGAGGCCATGTACCTTAAGGTGCCCTGGAAATACTTTCTACCGTATTCTTTACCATATGCACATGTTTACATGTACATTCCCCACCCACCCCCACCCCCGCCCCGCAGACTGTAAGAGCTTCAGCATTGGTCCTAATGATGCCTGATGCTCAAAAACGTTGTTGAATGAACAAATGGTTAAATGTATATTTTGAAGTGTATCTTTTAGAGCTTTTCAGACACGGCCTATTTAGCCAAGGGTACCTCAAGATCCGTGGAGCCTGAGTCCACTGCTGATTGCAGTGGAATTGTTTCCCAGCCTAAGGCAATAAGGGAAGAGCCAGTTGTCTCTTGGCCCTTTCTGGAGCTCATCACTCCCCACCCTCAGCTTTGCATCTTTCCTTGTTGACTCAACATATTATTCTGAGATGGTTCTGAGCCAATAAACAATGGACTCGAAACAAGAAGAGTGAAAAAATTAAACAAGAACAGCTCTTGGCATAATGATAAAGCTCAGTCTGAATACTGCTTAAGGATAAATTGCTGAGTTTTATATCCCAACGCAAATCAAATGTATATCCTTGGAGACATCCTTTTTTTCTTTTTTTTCTTTTTTTTACTTATTTTGTTAAATAAGGCCCTCAGGAAAACCTTCCTGTCAGCTATTCAGGGGATGGCTTTCTAAGGTTGCTTTCCACTTGGAGAGTCTATTTTATCCCTTCTCAATAGCTATTATTTGTCTTTCGTGTCACCTTCTAGGTTTTACCCACACGTAAATGACTCCAGATTTCTCTGGAAGTCTGGATCCTCCACAGACTCTCATAATTTTCGCTATATTGTGTTACTGACGAGGGTAACCCAAGGAATAATAATTTGACTGTCGGATGCCACACTCTGAATGTAACCACTCCACTCTTTAAAGGTGTCAGTTGATCTCATTGTCAAAGAAGGCATTCTTCTAGCATTTTCTAGGCTGTATATTTTCACAGTTTTCCCTTCTCTTCCTCAAACGCCAGCTAACTTGTGGAGAAAAAGTTAGCTAACCCCACCCTGCTCTTTTCAGCTTGCTTGGCTAGTTTGGGAGTATTTCTAGTTTTATTTAAAAAGGCAGAAATATGCCTTAAAGCTGCTTTTCTTCCTATCCCATCATTCTGTGTTTTAAATTCTCTGTGAAAAAAAAAAACAAGCAAAGGTTTTAAACTATAAATTATTAAGAATTTAAGAGAGCCTTGGGGCTCCTAATTGCAAATGATCTCTCTTGCTTATTCCTTAATATGCTTATTTAGGTCAGGGTCACAGAGCCAAATATCTACAGGGGTGGATGAATGCATGAAGCTGGCAGGGTAGGGACTATTATGAAGTATACAGTTCATGAGGTGTCTGAAACAAGAGAGTCCCACAAAGTTCTAGACAAATTCTCCATTGCCATTATTCCCACTTAAGATCCTTTGATATTTCAAAGAAATGTGAAAGTCAAAATTTTTGAATGTCAGATGTTCTTATATTAAAATTTTCTATGTTAAAAAATTTAAAATTAAAAAAAGAAAACAATGTGCGGATCGAACAAAACACTTCTGCAGGCCACTAGATGAAGTCTTGTGCTGAAATCCTGAACATAAAAATGTCACATGAAGCAACAGTTTATTTTAGCTCATTCATTTAATACATTCAACAAATGTTAACTGAGCATCTTCTTGTACTAAAGCTGTGTGCTAAGTAATAAGGACTTAGTGTTGTATAAGGTAGACCCCTTGTGCTCATGTAACTGACAGTCTTAGGTGTTTGAGACGTAAGGCCCCTTTGTCATAGGCATTTGGTATACAAATGACAGATTGAGTTTCCCATTGGGCCTTGAAGTGGACTCATGATAGTTTTGAACTTCTTTATGTTATGATACACTGCAGAATAATTTTATGTGGTCACCCTTTTCTTCTCAAACATCATCCACCATATTTGACTATAACATGATTCTTAAACAATTCATTAATTTAATGAATTTATTGTATTTACTCATTTAACTTACTCAAGAAATATTGGGCCCCTGTTATGAACAGGGCACTGGGTAAATAAGTGATAACTTGGTAATGGGCAGAATAGATAGCTTACCTGTCATGGAGAGCTTTCCCTGTAGGTCTGAATACTGAGCATGAAACATGAGGAAGAGCTGTCATTGAACCCAACCCCCTCACTTGGGAGTCAAAAAGGAATAAGTTCACTCTTACCTCCAAATGTTGGAGGCCCCAAGGCAGGAGGAGCACATTACTGTTGTCAGCTTTTCCCTTCCAATGAAAGCCAAGGTGTTGGCCCTCCCACCTGCTGTTAGGGAGAAAAACGGGTATGTCAAGGAGAGGTAGCTTCCAGAGAGAACATAGGAAACTTGAAAATCTAGAAGAGACATTTTCCTGTTGTTCTAGGTCTCTGCACTCCCCTGAACATAGAATGTCTATGCCTTTATTGTAACTGCTAACATTCCTTTTGACTCTGAGCTCTGTGAAGCAATGGCCATTGTACTTTGTCCGAGAATGCATCCCCGGCGCCAGCAGGCCCAGAGTCTGGCACATAATAGGTGCACAACAAATGATGCTGACTGAGGAAGGAGTTTCTCTGGGGCCACCTCTATAGGGGAGAAAAGTGGTAGGTGGTAGAGGGCAGGTGGATTCTCACAGGAGTGAGGCAGTGAAGAGAAAGGAGTATCCTTGGGTAGGAAGGAGAAGCATGCCTGGGACCATGTAGGTGGGGAGGAGGACGAGGTGTCCTGGATGGGTGTGTTCCTGGAAGGTGATGAGGTAGGCGGGAAGTGGGTCCTGCAGTGGGCTGACTGTTCTGTAAGAAATGTTCTTTCTCAAGTTGGGTGTAAGTCAAAGGGCCCTATGGTGAGCTTCTCGGTGAAAGATGAGTTACCACCAATAAGGCAAGGTTAAAAGAAAGGAGTCTTCAAATTAGGTAAAACTCACTTTATGAATCACAAATGTTACCAGAGCCATCCAAGGTCATCACGTGTCAGTTTGAACACTGGAAATCGCTCATTTGAGGAAAATGCTGGAACCTTTCTCATTCTGCATTATCTAAGTTTGCATGTCGAGTTCCTTGCTTCCCAGCCGTGAGTCGTGTGGGCCTCTGTAAAAGGTCAGTGTATAATGATACAACATCTTGCATGATGACATTTTTCTACCCGAGATTTCTGAAAATCAATCACCCGGTTTTTAAGGTTTTTTTTTTTTTTTTTGAGCTGAGGCTGAGCAGCTGGATGTTGGAATTTGCCATCAAACCATTCACCCATCCCTAACCTTTAAATGTTTGGAGAAGGAAAAAAAAAAGACCAGTGTAAAATAATTTAGTAACCCACAGAATTCATTTAGTTTAATTTATGCTAATCATGGCATATTGGTGTACTGGCAGATAAAAATAAAGCCGGTGGAGAAGATTGCATTGAATAAACTGCAACAATTAACCCTCGATATTATCACGTGAAATGATTTTAGCTTGCTACTGAAAATAACAGACCCAACCAATTGTCTTAACTAGTGATGATTAAAAATCTCATTAAATTCCAGGATTTATTTTACATTACCCCCACATCCGTTTGGTCATTTTTGTATAATATTTTAATTATAGGATTTTTTTCTTTCTCTAAAAGGTTAGAGCACAAAATTAAAATTGTGTTTCATTATTAAACTCAGTTTTCACCAAAATGTATATAATAAAAAATAGTGATTGAGTTGTATGTCACAAGGTTAAGGTGAAATTTTCAGTGACATAAAATGACCCCAAACATTGTCTTTTGAGTTGTGAAATAACTCATGAATTATCAGATTTACTGAGTTAGTTTCTAGACTTCACATGCAGCTTCTATCCCTCAGATGAAGTACAATAGGATTATGATTAATTTTATTATGGAAGTCAAATAAATCAAAATTGTGAATATTTTGTCTAAAAGTGGCACAAACTTTGCCTCATTCTCAATTACTTGCCAAAATAGAAAAGGATCATTTTCCTAGAGGATGGGAAGATATGGGAAGGAACTGTGGTCTGTAAAGGTATACAAAACAAACACTGAATTTTGCAATCATAAACTACTTCTTAATTGAGAGATTCTTGCTAGCTTATCAGCCATGTTGTTTCTGAGGAGAGTTGCTGTAGATGCTTTCATTTTAATCAATTTTAATATTCATTCAACTATCTCCTACTCATCATTTAAAATGCAGCCAGCTAGTGGTGCCTGGGTGGCTCAGTCAGTTAAGCATCTGACTCTTGGTTTCAGCTTGGGTCATGATCTCCGGGTCATGATCTCAAGGTCATGAGATTGAGCCCATGGTTGGGCTCCCCATTCATTTTGAAGTCTGCTTGAGATTCTTTCCTGCTTCCTCTCCCTCTCTCTCTGCTCCTCCCCCTGTATGCAGGCGCTTTCTCTCTTTCTCTCTCTCTAAAAATTAAATAAACGAACTCTTTATAAATAAATAAATAAATTTTTAAAAAATGCAGCCAGCTATCACCTGATCAGAGAGGTTTGGTCCTGATTTCTCCCAGGTCTAAGTTGGATATTTCTTTTATGCTTCCATAGGAAGAACCCACTTTCTATCTGTCCAAAAGATGCACCAAACTTCAAATGTCTGTAGAATTGTGTTTCCCACTATAGTATAAATGACTTAAGGCCAACAAACACCAGCTTATTCTCCGCAGCTCAAAGACCTAATATGGGGTTTCATGCCAGGTAGGTTCTCTGTCAAAAGGCTTCTTCAGTGAATATAGGAATACACAATTTCAGAATTTTTTTTTTTTACCAGCATTGCTGGAGCCACCACCATTCAAATAGTATTTTCTCCAACACTTTTGAAGTGACATCTGAGGTATTGTCCATAAGGTTTGCCTTGTTTATTTTGCTCACTTTAAAACAAAACGTTACACAGTTATTGAGAAAAGTGAAAGATAATCTCTTATGTATTTGTAGATATCATTCTTAAAGCAGGATTGCTGGGTGCCCTGGTGGCTCCATCAGTTAAGCATCTGTCTGTATTTGGCTCAGGTCATGATCTCCTGGAATCCAGTCCTGTGTGGGGCTCCCTGCTCAGTGGGAAATCTGCTTCTACCCCTGCTTCTACCCCATCTTCTTCTACCCCTCTGCTTGTCCTCTCTCTCTCTCTCTCTAAAATGAAGAAAATAAAATCTTTTAAAAAAATAAAGTAGGATTGCTTATTTCTCTTAAATTCACAGCTTATTAATGAGAGAGGATTGGACCAATTAATCTAAGAGATGCATACAGTAGACCCACAGGCTATGAAATATTATGTGCTATGAACCATCCTGAAGAGTGAAGAAAACAACAATGGACCAGATAGATCTTGACACCCTCCCTGACTTTTCAGAGTTTAAAATCACTCAAAGGATGATATAATGTGTGATAAAGGCTAAGATATTGCTGGGCTATTGTTGCAATCTTGCTGCCTAACACCAAAGTGGAGTGACTTAAAACAGCAAGCATTTTAGTATTATTTTTTATTTTAATTATTTTTAAATTTATTTTTACTTTTACATTTTTTTAGCTTCATGGTCTAGGGAGGCTGGGGCAGCTCTGTGACAGGCTGCAGGTCGACGGGGCTGGGCGCCAGACCACTGGTTAGGTTTAATGCTTGTCATTTTCCTTGGGGCAGCTTTGGGTCATGACCTCCCAGCAAATTGCCCAAGGGGAAATGGAAGTTCTACCTTCCAAAATTTTGGCACAGAACAAGCAGTCATCTCTTTTGCCCATTTTCCATTGGCCAAAGCTGGTCACGTGGTCAAACCCGCCCTCCATGCGTGGGAAAACATATCAACTCATCCTTACAGGAGGAACCACAGAGTCAAAAGCTAGAGGGAGTGTGATTCTAATAAGGGAGGGCTTGAGAAGTGTTTCAGTAGGACTGCTACCGGGGTAAGGCAGGACCGGCACAGGACTGCTTTTACTATTTACAGCAACTGTAAATTGTATATGATGGTGTTTATAAACGATGAAAGCATACATAATTATTTTGCAACTCACAAGAGGAGTCAGGTTATACCTATTACAGAGGTAAGGAACCTGAGCAAGTTAAAGATTATCGTGTTCGTAGGGAAAATTTCCTCCTAAACCAATGATCCTCTCACACACACACACACACACACACACTCACACAAATCAATAAAAATCAATAAAATCATAGACTCACAGACTCACAGACCTAGAGAAAACACACAGGACCCCTCTAGGTCCTCTGGCGTGCTACTTGTTCATCTTTATTTTCCACCTCCCTCCCTTAGTGTTTCATCAGAGCCATTTGTGACAGCTGCCTGTGGCTTCCGCCTGTGGCGGAGACTGGCTTCTATGTTCTCTTGTCCTCCCTACAGAGAGTCTGGTCTAGCAAGCAACATTTACTACTAATATTTGATCAGAGGTTTTCTTTATGGGTCCATGTGACTGACCTTGAGCAGAGACATTAAACCAGCAGCCTAATCTATCATTTATAATTTTTTTTTTGCATTGAACTTTTGCTAGGATTTGGTCTTTAATTACAAACCATACAGAATAAATACGTGTAAAGAGCAGGTGTGGGCATAAATATAAAAGTGAGTAAAGATTTATGTCACTTGTTTTTGTTTTTATTATCTACTCCCAATTTAGGCAAGAAATTGTGGGCAGGCCATAATTCAACCCCTCCATAGAAAATATAATAATAGTAATGTTGAATTAAACCTTTTTTCCTAATAAGAATAATGATAATAGTAACAAGAACAAGAATATAGCTATATGGATTGATTACAGTTTTGGATTGCAAGCCAAATAATATAACCTTGGTTATTGTATGCTAAAGAGAATGTATTGAAAGGCTATGGGGAACTTCTATAGTTAATAGGGAAAGGAGAATACACCTTACAAGAGACTAGAGGAAACAGAAATCACAACAATGGTCTTTTACAGGAAGAGCTGGGCGCCATTATCACAGAGAATGAATGATACCCTTTTTCAGTCTGACTGACTGCTCTAAACTCAGATTCCAGGGAAAAAGTATCTACTTGTGTTCTGTAGGTCACTGGTGGGGAAATGGGGGCAGGGCATCCAATTAAGAGTTCCATTAAATATATCCCTTTGGAAGAAGTCTTTCCCAAAGGAATTCATGGTGCTGGGAGATGGGGAATAATTGCAGAGCAGATACAAAGCAGGAAACACCTACTCCACTAACATGGTAAATCCTTACTTAAGTTCAGGCACTGTTCATAAATTATATCTAATTTTTAAAAGACCCATGAGTTAGTGATATTCCTTCCACACAAATGACTACCAATAACAATGATAATGTGCACAATGTATTGACCATATCCTAAATGCCAGGCTTATATATGTGACATACTTTGCATATAGGAAACATGAACCTCAGAAAAGTTAAATATTTTGCCACTCGATTATCAAAATAGCAGTTGTCTCACTAACTAAGTTCTACTTTTAAGAAGTGTCATGTGTTGGAGCGCCTGGGTGGCTCAGTTGGTTAAGCACCTTCCTTCCACTCAGGTCTTGATCTCAGGGTCCTGGGATCAAGCCCTGTGTTGGGCTTCCTGATCAATGGAGAACTGGCTTCTCCCTCTACCTGCTACTCCCCCTGCTTGTGCTTGTGCGTGCGTGCATGCTCTTTCTCGCTCTCTGTCAAATAAATAAATAAAATCTTTAAAAAAAAAAAGAAAAGAGGAAGAACTGTCACGTGCGCTGATGAAGCTGAGGATCAGAGTGGTTAAATAACTTGCCCAAGGCCACACAGCCAGTAAGTGGTGGAGATGACTGTCTTATTCTAAAGCTCTATTCATATGTGCAGTCGCTTTCTGCCTATCAGATGATCGGTGAGTGCAAACTTGACCATGACAATGATTTTTACTGACATACCAATAAGCCATTAGTGTTCTCCCCCAGGAACTCTTTGTCCCTCCCACACACCGAACCCTTTTCTGCCTTAGCATCTTTGCATAGTTTCTTCTAGCTAGAACATTCTTCCCCAGAGTTGCCTCTATTTACTCTTACCCCATCATCTTGTGATAGCTATTATAGACCTTATTCCTACCTGAAATTAATTATGTTGCTATTTCTCTTCCCCATTGACTTGTCCAACACATATTTTCCACCTTGCTGAGAGCTGGTCTTAGCACATAGAAGATGCTGACAATGGGGGATGACTGACACGTGGGATATAGAAATACATGCAAAAGATAACTCCTGATTGGTGATCAGCAGTGGCTTCCTAGAGGATGCCACATTTACACTTAGCCATTCGGGATGGTTAGAGGTGTACAAGGGAGGGAAAGAAGTTTTCCATATGGAAGAATTATTTGTAAGAGACATGGATGAAGGAAAGGATGGCACATCAGGCATTCAAGGGCTGGGAGCAATTCAGTGTGGGGGACCAGGAGATATAGGGTGTGGAAGGTCATCAAGGACACTGATCAGCAGCCCCTTACATCATGGTAAGGAATGAAGCTCCAACCATTTTGCTGCTGTTCCTCCATGGGCATGTGTCTGTGTAAACGCTGCTGAGAACTGGGCCCACTCACTGATCCCCATGCTGGGAAGGCTCCTGGACCTCCAACAGTCATCAATTCCATCTCCTCCTGAATGAAATAGATAAAAAGAGAACAATGCTAAACCACATTGCAGGGTGTCCAGGGGAGAGGCACTTGGGCATAGAAACCAAAGCCCAACCATGCCTAAAAACCAAGAGCAGCTTCTTTCACTCTTATTTCATGCTTCCTGCCCTTTGAAACTACCCTGGAAGGGAGAAGAAGTGGAGCCCATGGAACCTTCAGTGCTGACTTTTATAAGAATCTATGTTCAGGTCACTCAGGGTGGTATGCCTGTCAAGTGAAGGGTTGGAGTAGTTTGGGTTTTTCATTTCATGGTTCCCCTTAAGAAATATATTGATAACCAAGGAGAGAACTTGCCGAGTTTATGCATAGTGTTGGCACTTCAATGGCACAAAGCAAATGGGAATAAAATATTTGAAACTCAAAGGATTGGGTATTTCAGATCTTTTCTCTTTTTGATCTTTTCCCAGAAGCCATTCATAAGGATTTCTTTCCTCCTAAAGGAATTTTGGTCTTTGTCTCATTTTTTTTTCTCCTCTCACTTCCAGATTTCTAGAATTTCAGGAATTATAGACCTTTTGAGGTGTAAATCATTCCTTTTATAAGACAGAGACTATGTGCTGAAATAGGAAGGGCATAAATAGTAAGCAATAGTAGTAGTCAGCCTGTGTAGAGTATATATAGAATATAGAATATATGTAGAAAAGCATAACATGTGAAGGGTTATGATTACCGTGTTCTCAGTGCTGTGAATGCCAAATGCCTGGCCTTGTGCCTGACAAGTAGTAGGAACTTGCTCTAGGCTGACCGCCATTTTCATTTTATCAATTTCTATCCTGGTGAGGAACCACTACAATCTTGAGGCCCATGACCTGTCCAAAGTCACATGACTTCCAAGCAGGTCACATTCAATCCACTCTGCTCTTTTGCTATCACTTTGCTTCACTGCTGGGAATGTAATGAATGGTGAGGCTGGTCAATGGCCTAACACTATGCTTATCAGCTAAAGGGATATCTAGCGAGTCTTTAGGTCTTTGTTGTGGAGACTGAGGCTGCCTGGTAAGGATTCTGGTAGAGTTAGAAAGAGCCCTCTGGAGAAGCCACTGGATTTGCTCTTCATGGAGTGTGAGAACATTTTGTTTTTCCTTTTGCCTCTCAGATAATCTGCAGAACAAGTGTCATCATAGAAAGGAAACATCATGTTCCCTGCCTTGGTTTGAATTCCAACTTGGCTATTTCTTAGCAGTGTAACTTTAGATCATTATTTAATTCTTCTGTGATTTAGGCTTCTCAGCAGTGAATTCTGAGGATCAAATGAGTTAATATATATAAAACACACTTAAGGCAAAATGAGAGGTATTTATATTGGAATTCTTTGATATAGGCTGTGATTTGCTCAGTCATTTGTCCCTTTATTTCTCTTAGCTGATGAGGACACATATTCATATCTATTCAGTAAGGGGCTTTAACTTTCTTTATGAAGTCGTTACCTAAACTGCTTTTGTGTTCACACTGGTCCAGGAAACGTCAAAAGTGATTGCTTTTATTTATAATTGATGAGATTTTGTTTTCATCTCAAGTCTTCCAAGGAAACGTTGCTAAGAGGATTCCATGGGCTTCTCACTACAGAGTTTGGCTTCTGCCACCATAACTTATCTCACTCCAATTCAAGATCTTATTTGAAGGTATGATGTAATTGAATATGAAACATCACTCAAAATAGGGCAAATTGGGTGATTTTATTATATTTATTTTATTTATTTTTTTAGCCCATTGGAAGTTTCCAGTGGGAAGGCAAGTGGTAATGGTTTCTGAGGTCAGAAGGTGTTTATGTCTAAGTGAAATATGTAGTTGTTTTTTTTTCCCCAAAGATGTTTTGGAAGTTCTCAGGACAAGGATGTCTTCTTACATGATAACCAAATATATTTAACACATATTTTAAAGAGCTTGTGTGTTCTGGATTACCTCAGAGTCAAACTCCATTTATGGAGTTTGGAATTTCCAAGGGGAAGCAAGAAGTTGGTTGTTCATTAGGTGTGCCAGAGAGAATATACAGTATTTGAGACATATTTACACTGCAAATTATTCATTGGTTATCTGAAATTCAAATTAGCTGGGTGTTTTGTATTTTTATTTGCTAAATCTGACAACCCTACCATCCATGTATTCTAAGTGAATGCAGCAGCAGCCATCTTGGTAACAGAGTGCACCATGGGAACCCTAGCCTCTCAGGAGCGTCTGTCTATTCCCTCCTAGACAGAAGAGAAGTGAGCAATGAAAGGCTGATGTTCTTTGATGTAATGATCATATTAAGCTATAAATCTATCTTTGGCCTTTCCTTCCCTGTTTCTTTTCTCTATAGTTTTTATTTTTGAAGGTTGGAGTTATTGCCTTATTTGTCTCACAATTCTTAGTGCAGTTTCTTTATTTTTCTAGGTATTCTATATACCTCTTCATCTCATATATTCTCCATGGGAACATATCTCTATTTGCATAATGGATGTTGATACAAGACCATCATATACCTAATTACATAATAAAAGTCAGTGGAAATGGTATTGATATACAGAACTTATTTTACAGGCAAATTCACAGAAGTACATCCTATTCCCATGAATGAGAAAGAAATACTTATGACTTGATAATATCACCAGAGAGTGAAATCTGCACCAGGATTTACTACGCAATTAGTTAGTGATGATCCTTATCATGCGGTGTTGGTTTGATTTTTGCAGCATGGATAGAAAAGATTGGTGGAATCTTTTATTTCAAGTATGCTCACTTTATTAGAGTCATGAGAAGACACTAGGAGGCGAGTTCTGGCTTTATATCAGGAAGAACTAGGTCACATTAAAAGTGAAGAATGTGTAGCTCCTTCAGATACACTTCTGTGTACACCACCCTCTTGTATTACCGCAGTTCCTCTATCTCCTATTTGAACAAATGAATAAAAAGTTGTGTAACAGCATAAAGGGCTGCCTCTTAAAATGGCAAACTCAGTTTCTGAGGAAGTTGAAGGAGAAGCTGGCTAATCTTGCCTCAGAAATATCAGGGAAGAGATTGTCATTGATTGTTTTCCTTAAGAGTTCTTTTATTGCCAAGACTCTAGGAATTCTTTCTTCTGTATAATTGCCATGGACTGAATGTCTCTGTTCAATTGTCTCCATTGACTTGTGTGCAGTTGTTCCATTGTCTGGATGTTTCCCTCAAATTCTTATGTTGAAAACTTTTCCCTGACGTGATGGTATTAGGAGATGGAACTTACAGGAAGTGATTAGGTCGTGAGAATGGTGTCCTTTTGAATGAGAGTAGAGCTTTTATAAAAGAGATGGGAGAGAGCCCCCTCACTCTTCCACCATGTGAGGACACAAAAAGAAGATGTCTATCAACTGGGAAGCAGGCTCTCACTAGACACTGAATCGTCCCACACCTCGATCTTGAACTTCCCATTCTCCAGAACGATGAGAAAATACATTTCTGCTTTCAAGCCACCCAGCCAGTGGTATTTTGTTATAGCAGGCCAGATGGATTAAGACAATTACTTTGTTTCTGATGAGACACTTATTACATGAAAAATAAATCACTGCCTAGGAACCATAAAAGAAAATATGTTTGCATTTATACAAATTAAAAACTTCTCTGTAGGCTCAATAAAAATCCACTAATAAATAAATATAGAATAAAGGAATAAAAAGAAAAAAGATGACAAACCGGGAAGAAATATTTGCAATATGAATCATAAAACAAATTTCCTTAATTGACAAAGAGCCCACAGAAAAGAATAAGGAAAAAAGATGAACCACCCAACAGAATAAAGGGCAAAGGATATGAAAAAGACAGTTCAGAAAGGAATGCAAATGGCCAATAAACATATGAAAAGATGCTCAACCTCATTCATAATTAAAGAAATGCAAATCAAAAAGAACAAGGAGAGATTATCAGATCCACAAACTGAAAGTCTGATAACCTGGGCACCTATGAGGTGTATGGAAACCACCTTATCATGGGGGGGGGAGTGGGGGGATGTAAGGGAGTTCAAATGGTGCCATCGTTTTTTAGGACAATTTGGCCATATTTACCAAAATCATATTACTCATATTCTTTTGGCCCAGTGATTTTACCCCAGCAATTTTCTCCACTAATGTAGTGCCTAGTGTATGAAGATATATATTCGAGAATGTTAGATGAAGTGTTGTTTGGAATTACCAAAAAATAAGGAAAAACATAACTGAAAACAGTCTGTCACCAGGAAACTGGATAAATAAAAATAGACTATTTGTGCAACTCAATTGGAAGAAAACAATAAATAACAGGGTAGGTCTGCATGTGATTGTGTGCAAAACTCTCCAAGATATATTATTAACAGAGGAAAGTGGAACATAGAATGGTGCATAAATTATGATCCATTTTGTTGAAATATAAAGAAAGAATGCACAGACATAAACGGGAATTGGTTTCCTGGTGAACACTTACTCAATGCCTGCAGTGTTCAGAGTATGTCTGTAGTGGCTGGCCCCACGATGGGGAACACATTTCTATCGCATCATCTTGTCTTAATTTCCTTTACATTACTTACCACTACCTAAGCCGGTCTTCTGTATTTCTTGTTTTCTATCTGTTCTGTCTCCCTAGAGTGTCAGATTGAAGAGAGTAGGAGCTTTGTTTCTCCTGCCCGCCACCCTGTTGAGAAAGCTCCCTCTTGGAGGCACATGGGCTCAGGGAATGAAAAGAGCCAACTCTTGTTGGGATGGCAGAGTAGAGACTTTGGGCAGAGGGGAGGGAAACACCAGGTCCCTAAGGCAGGAGCACGGGTGGCAGATCTGAGGGGAGCAGGGTGGCCGGTGAGGGTGCAGGAGGGAAAGCAAAGGAGACACGCGAGGTGTCAGGTGCCGGTGCAGAGGCCAGACGCCGAGGGGCCTCAGAGGCCAACACAGGAAGTTGGGTTTATCCATCAATTAAATAGGAAGTCATAGAAGGGTTTTACGGAGCAAAGTGACTTGATCTGATTCATATTTTTCAAAAGTCCTTTCAGCTGCTGGGTGCAGAATGCACTGAAGGAGGCAGGAAGGGCGGCAGAGAGCAGTCGGCGACAATCACAGTGTCCAGGGGAGAGACCGTGAGGGCAGGGCAAACTTCCCAGGCGGGGAGAGCTTCCTGGAGGGTCCAGTAGTTTGGCGGACTGGGAGGGACAGGTGGTGGAAGGACAGTTGCCCAGAGGAGCATGTAAACAGTCTAGGCAGAGCAGCTAAGTGTCCCTAGCCTTGATGTGCGAAGCATCTTGGCGATGTAATTAGGAACTTTTGCTTGACCGGATTGAGATTATAGACATGGAGAATAACACCCAAAGTCACAAGCGAAGGCCACAGGTAACTGTCAATCGTGCATATAGTTCATGATCAACAAATGCTTTTCGGCCGTTGAATTGAAAGTGATATATTTGGGGGGAAAATGGTGAATAAATGAATACATTTTGGAAGGGTATAGTTCTACTGGGGCAGACACATGGTGTGGTGGATTTAGCGAAGACAAGATTTTTGAAGAACTTATAATTCAGTGTTACTAAAGACGGAAATAGAGCACTTGGCAGTCCTTGAAGCTCATTCTGTTCTTGGCCACTGTGATGTCCATGGAGATTCTAAGCTACTATTTCCATATTCCTTCCCCTCCCCAACTAGCTTACATAGTCTGTTAACTAGAGAAGCGAGCTCCAAACTGGACTGATACTAAAACGACCTGGGTGACTTTTTATTATTATCATTTTTCTCAAGTACGTATCCCCTGGCACCACACCAGACCTACTGAATCAGAAGGAATCTGGATGGGCTCCAAGAATCTGTCTCCCCTAAAGCTCTATGAGTGAGTTGGATACAGATGCCTGAGACTGGAGGACCCCTCCTCCTTCCTCCCCCACCCCCGTTGGCAGCACAGTGGCAACAGTCACTTAGACCCATTCTAGAATGGTCTTGATAGCTTCTCTTAAAAACAAAACGAAATAAAACCCCCCCCAAAACCAAAAATATTCTCACCATCACAGAATGTACAAACTGACACCTTGATGTGCAGAAAGAGGTTATGTAACTTCTTCCATGACCAGTTTACAACAGAGAGAAATGGCGTCCGTTGCCCTCGTGGTAAGTTCACGTGTCTTTGGTGCATTCCCACTTCTCAGCTCTTCCTCAGCCTGGAATTACAGCCCTGGGTCCTCAAGCGTCCAAACCGGGCTGTGGAGACACAACCCCTTCTGATTCTTGGGGCTGACTTTTCTTCTTCATAGCTCTTAACTCCTTCAAGAAAAGTTTCTTCAATGGATGTGGCAACTTCGATGATTTTTGTTTAATTTTGTCAGAGTAATCATTAATTCATCACTGAAACATCTGTTGTCGGCAGCGTGTGAGCCGCCATGGCTGTGAGGACAAGGATAAGCCTGCTCTTCGGCTCCACAGCATCTCACCACCATCAGAGCCACTCTCTGCCCTGCTAGGAGCCAAGATGGCGGTGTAAAAAAATGTTTCCTTTCCCCTCGGAGCCAAAAACAATTCAGAGGCTCTGTTCTACATGGGAATCCTCCCAGTGCCCCTTAGCCATGAAGAAGCCCTGAGACATCCCTCTGCTCTGAGGCAAGTCCCCTGTCCTTTTCTTCCCCTTTGCTTCAAGGCCTTTGGTGCCCCAGAGTCACCTCAGAAGTGCCTGTGAGTTCTTCAGGGATCCCATTGTTCTGATACTGCAGCATCAGTGATTTAACCCACAGGTTGGCAAATGAGTGCTCAAAGCAGGCCCCGTCTCTAGGTCTGGCTTGCAAGCTAAGAATGGTTTTTACGTTTTCGATACTTGCAAATCAATCAAAAGAAGAATGTTTCATGACCCAGGAAAGTTATGTGAACCTCAGGTTTCGGTGTCCCTAAATAAAGTTTTATTGGCATACACTTATGTCCAGTCATGTACATATTATCTGTGGCTGCCATTCCCTCTGCGAGGGCAGATTGGAGTAGTCTTCCCAGAGACCTATGGCCCTCAAAGGCTAAAGTATTTATTATTTGGCCTCTAATAGAAAACATTTGCCACTCCCTGGTTCCATCCATTCTGATTAGATGGTGCTCTTGCTAAAAACTATTTCAATGTATTTTAAAGCATTGCATTTTGGGGGTATAGCTTCTTTGCCCAATGTTTTATTGGGCTTTCCATGCTCTTCAAGGCTTTGCTGGTGTCTCTAGTTCTATCACAAATCCTGATCACTGCAGAGAGATTAGGGAGGGACAGGGACAAAGCTGAGGCTGAGAACCACTGTTCCCTGCTGTGCGCGTGTCCCCATGGAGTGTGAATGCAGCCATTCTCATCAGTACCTATATTTTTTCTTTCTGCTAAGGCGCATGTTCCCAGGCCAATGCTCACCATGGCAAGGTACAGCAGATGACCTGACGTACTAGCCTTTGCCCTCCCTCTACACGAATTAAACTGGGATGCAAATTTACGGGTGTAGCCTTACGCCCACTTCAATATTTGCACAACATGAATCATTCAAACTTGTTGCCTCTCTCTGCCGGTCACATCACGCCCCTGAGGCTGAGTGAAAGGTCTTGGGACCGTCAGTGCCATCTGGGGCGGGTTTTATTTTCTTCGGCCCCAAAGCTGCAGAGCTGAGCTGAATGCCCACCCAGTGAAGAAGCTTCTTCAGCTAGGATTTGGTCTGCACGCTTGGGATAACTTAGTGGAACGATTTTAATGGATTCCTGACCCTGTTAGTTGCTCGGAAGACAGCATTTCGCAAACACGTTGCCGTATTTACTTGCGCGTTAACACTTTCCTCTGATTTTGAGAAGAAACTCAGAAGAGGTTTCCTCTGCCTCCTCCGCCCCCTTCTCTCCACACTTCTTTCCCCTCTGTTTTGAGAACGTTGAACCATCACAGCTGGTGGTAGAACATATGACTGAGAGAATACTCCCTGCATGAAAGAGAAGTAGTTCATGTTTATTTTAATGAAGAGTGTTTCTATGAAAAAAAGCAACACACTAAATCAGGCATCCTTGCTATCCACATCTGGGGAAGATCTACCACGTTGGCTTGCGTACCACATCCTACAAGGCATTTACCTCCCCCCACCCACTTTTCCAAATCTTGGCAGGGCTCACCCGGATTGCAACTTCCAGTGGGGTGGGTTTTGCAGGCTCTGCTATGATAACAAAACTCTCCATGAAAACCAGCATCTTATTCATCATGGAGTCTCTAGCCTCGTATGGCCCTGATCCGTGGCTTTCTTCTCTTTGTGAGTCGTCTTGTGGGTCGAAGGCTAATGTGGTTAGAACAATGCGAGCTTCTAATCATTAGTTAACAAACACTAGAATTATGATGATAACTCTGACATTTTATCAATGCAAGAAGTTCATGGTTTTTTGGTACCAATTTGGATGGAAGGATAAAAACTCAGAGTCCAGAAATCTTTGTACTTACCTTTCCTTTTTATCTGTCTTCCCCTTTGAAATATCCTATTATTATTGTTATTAATATTATTATTTTACAAGTTTGGTGAATAGTGAGTTTTGATTATTTCATAGATTCCTGTAGCATAGATTCTTAACTTGAGGTCTGTGGAACGCCACGGGGGATCTTCAGAGGCCTGTCCATGCCCTGAAAACGTATACAATTTTTTTTTACTATGTCTGTGTTTTTAAGTATTTTTCTAGGGACAGTGTTTATAGATTTTTGTCAGTCTCAAAAGGGATGCAGGCCATAAAAAGCATCATTGCTCTAGGGACTGAGTACCCCATAGTGCAGAGGGACGATGCTGCCAAAAGATTGTAGGCTGGCTCTTCTCTCGAAAGATTCTTAGGTACCAGAATTGATGAGGCTCATATAAAATCATTATTCATAAGTACACAGGTCTTTGATGCTCTTTCTCTGGGACCCACTCCCTGCACGTCTCATGACATGGTGTCCTAGCTGCCAACATCCTCCGCGAAGCCCAGCCAATGTCCCTGAATCTCATTTTATTTGCTTGCTTTTTATGAGAATTACAGGGGGCCTGGTCCAGATAATTACCTAATTCTCACTCTAAAAATAAATGGGGCTTGGAGGTGGGGGAAAAGGAAATTTGGGGAGTAAGTACTTTTATACTAATTTCTACCCAAAGGAAGACAGGAATTAATGCAAACACTCACAGTGAGGAACAAATTGCCCTGGGTTTCTATAGCAGGGATCAGTCTCAACGCTTTGCATGTGTACATATGGGCTACTATGTGTATCCATAAAGAATGCAAAAGTGAATCGGGCATAATCACCAACTTAGCAAAGGTGAAATCAGCCGTGGGGACCATGAAGCGTTTCTGAAGCTCACTGATAAATCCTTGTCTGTGCATTTCTTCCTGGCTCTGTAACTCCTCTACATTCGCCTAACTAGACTGATGGGGAAGGGGGGCAGTGGAAAATTCCAAACTGAGGAGGTTCTTTTTTTTTTCCTTCCCCCTGCAGTGCTGAGCTTTAACAAAAAAGAAGAAAAAAGAGAGAGAAGTATTCTTTCTTTCCACAGCAAAGAAGAAAAAATTAAAGTTGTATGACTGTTATAAATATTACATGCTTGGGGCACCAGTATCGGTATATCTTCACGTTCCAAGGCTAGGTTGGAAGTAACCCCTTTCCTACTGCTATAGAATTTGAGGCTTGATGTATTTCTAGTGACAAGGTTGTACCTGACTTTTTGTTTGCTTGTTTGTATGTTAGCAAGAGACTTGTTAAGAAGACCTCAACTATGTTTATTTTGAAGGTCGTAGCAATTAATGGAAGATTGTTTTCTGCTTTATATCCTCCAGGCGTGGGCCAGTGTATTTACATTTAACTTTTACTTTATCAGATTAGGATGTATAACCACACGTTTCTCTACATCTATATATTTTCATGTTTTGATGCTTGCACGATGCTTCTTTTCCAACAGGATCGCTCTCTCTCCGTGTACATGATTTTGCCTCTTGGGATGAGATAAGTGGTGCTACTCCCACATTATATTTATGATACTTTAATACTGTGAATCTTAGGATGTCACCAATGCCACAAAAAAAACTCACTAGACTATCAAAGAGAAAAGGTCAGGAACTCAACTCCATGTACCCACAAACAGTGTTGGTAATGAGCAGGCAGAGAAAGGATATAAATGAAGTTCAGGACAGGGAGCAGCTACGTGAAAGAGCATTAATTTTTGTTTTATTGTGTGTTATGCATTTGTCTTATTTTTAAATTTTTTATTGAATTATAATTAACATATGGTGTCATATTAATTTTAGATGTACACTATAGGGATTCAACAATTCTGTACATTACTCAGTGCCCATCACGATAAGTGTACTCCTAATCCCCTTCGCGTAATTCAACCATCCTCTTATCACCTCCCCTCTGACAGTCACCAGTTTGGTTCTCTGTATCTAAGAGCCTAGTTTTTAAAATTTGTCCTTTTTTCTTTTTTTGGTTTTGTTTCTTAAATTCTTCTTCTTATTGAATCATATGGTATTTGTCTTTCTCTGACTTATTTCACTTAACTTTATGTCCTCTAGGTCCCTCCAGGTTGTTGCAAAGGGCAAGATTTCATTCTTTTTAATGGCTTAGTAATATTCCATTATATATATTTTATATATATATATTATAGTATAGTATAGTATATATTTCTTCTTTATTCATCTATTGATGAACACTTGGGTTGCTTTTTATCTTGGTTGCTGTAAATAATCTTGCCAAAAAAAAAAGTAGGTGTGCATATATTTCTTCAAATTCGTGTTTTTGTTTTCTTGGGTAAATACCCAGTAGTGGGATTACAGGATTATATGGTTCTATTTTTAATTTTTTGAGGAACTTCCATAATGTTTTCCACAGTGGCTACAGCAGCTTGAATTCCCACCAACAATGCATGGGGAGGGAGAGAATCTCAAGCAGACTCCATGCTGAGTGCAGAGTGAGTTGTGAGGCTTGATCCCAGGACTCTGAGATCACGACCTCAGCCAAAATTAAGAGTCAGCTGCTTAACCGACTGAGCCACCCGGGTGCCTCTTTCCTTTCATTTTAGAGTGAAAAAATGGTAGAATCAGAGTTTAGAAGATGTTGAAGTACCTCTATTCCCCCAAAGAAGGCTTAAAACAAAAGCCGCCAAAGCTGACTGGCCATGTTGAGATTGATCCTCAGATGTGCTAGCCAGAGTTCCTACCTTGAAATTGGATATTGTACTGTTCATACTTGCAAGAAAGAATGGTGTTGGTTTTTATACTTCTGAGTCCATCTCCTTTCTGTCCCGCGGTTAACAAGTCTCATCTGCTCAATGGACAGCATCATATAAATGCTTGTAATAACACATGCAGTTCTTATTTACAGAATGACCTGTTTTCCTTCAGGGCAGAGAAATTTAGTTACTGTGAATAATTTCTGTTTGCAAAGCTGCTCTGTGCCATGTTTATTCTTGTGGTTTCAGAACCTAGTACACCTTATGCACGTGGTGAGCCCTCACTAACTATCTGTTGAATGAATGACTACACAAATGGATGAGTAATATTATCTCACATAAGAGACCAAGCTACCCTGGGCCAGCTGAAAGAGGAAATACCACAGAGCCTTCAGGCATGGAGACCTGGATTGGAATCACACTCTCACTACCTGGAAGCTGCTTGAGCTTGGGGGAATCTACTTAACTTAATCTATCATAGTTCCTTCATCTCATAACTTTGGATAATGATATATACCTTGCAGTTATGCAAGAAGATGAAAAAATCATTAAGGAACATAATTTGCCTGGGCTACAACAGATGATAGTGAATGGTGGTGGGGTGCTTATTGGTAAGTGGTGGGAGAGGAAAACTGAGATGGCTTTTTTGAAACCCAGGAGAAACTGTCCATCTGACTCAAGCTTGTTTCTTTCTGGTCAGTTACAGAGTGGTTTGAAACTATATTTGAAACATCTCGAGAATCCCATTATTTTAAACTTTAGGAAGTGTACACCAGTTTGAACTTAAGTTACCAGAGCGTAGTTTTGTCTCTCTCCTTCATAAGTCACTCGTGTTTCGATCTCGAGTTGAAGGTTCTAAACAAAGTGAGCTGGTAGGATTTACATGTCTGTTTGCCCTCTTTCCCCTGAGCCTGAAGCGTGTCTATTGGGTTAGGAAGACCAGTCCCAGCTCCCAGGATGATCATGGCAGGTGTAAAAAACCACAGACTTCTAAATATGTATTGGTATTTCATTGGAAAATCTTGTTGGTACCGGGTGTTCTCTCTGTCTGCCCCACCTCTTCCGTTTATTCCTTATGTGTACCTTTCATCCTCTGACTTATTTGTTCCTTAACTGGGGCCTGTATCTCCCACTCCCCTTCACCCATTTTGCATATCACTCCTTCCCCCTCCCCTCTGGCAACCTACCAGTTTGTCCTCAGTACTTATGGGTTTGTTTCTGCTTTTTTGCTGTTTGTTTGTTCATTTTGGGTTTTGTTTTTGTTTTTTCGGTTCCACATATAAGTGAAAACATATGGTATTTGTTTTCTCTGTCTGACTTATTTTACTAAGCATATTACCCTCCAGGTCCATCTGTGTTGTTGCGGGTGGCAAGATAACACTCTTTTTTATAGCTGAGTCATATTCTATAATACCACATCTTCTTTATACACGTATCAGTGACACTTGGGTTCCTTCCATATCAATTGTAAATAATGCTACGGTAAACATAGGGGTGCAGTCTTTTCAAATTAGTGTTTTTGTTTACTTGGGGTAAACACCCAGTAGTAGAATTACTGGATCATATGGTATTTCTATTTGTATTTTTTTGAGGGACCTCCACACTGTTTCCCACAGTGATTGTACCAATTTACATTCCCGCCAACAGTGCACTAGAGTTCCTTTTTCTCCACATCCTTGCCAGTACTTCTTTCTTGTCTTTTCTATTCTAGCCATTTTTACAGGTGAAAGGTGATATCTTATTGGTTTTGATTTGCATTTCTCTGATGATTAGTGATGTTGAACTTCTTTTCATGTGTCTCCTGACCATCTCTATGTCTTCTTTGGAAAAATGCCTATTCAGGTCCTCTGCCCATTTCTTAATTGGGTCTTTTTCTTTTTCTTTTTCTTGTGCTGAGTCGTACAAGTTCTTTACATATTTTGGGTATTAATTCCTTATCAGGTAGATCATTTGCAAATCTCTTCTCCTATTCAATAGAGTGTCTTTTTGTTTTGTTGATGGTTTCCTTCACTATGCTGAAGATTTTTATTTTGTTATAGTCCCTAGAGTTTAATTTTTGTTTTTGTTTCCCTTGGTTTCTTTTTAAGGAACACTGTGGCCAATGGAGAGTGGCCCAGCCATTTCTGTATATCTGATTGGCTAGCAACTCAGAAGTGACTAAGTACACAGATAGGTTTCACTCAATTTGGGGTGACCCTTTCTGCAGCTTTCTTCTGAAGCTGCTTTCTACTGCAATTTTCTCTTTAGAGATTATGTTAAGGAAGGTAGAGCTCTGCAAATAGATTTTCACACTTATAGCTTCAAGGCGTAACTATTCTTAGAACTTTCTAGCCAGATATAGTCACCTCCATTAGGTTGTATTGTATAAAGTTGGTGATTTAGGGAGATGAAACAACAGAAAATATTAGCTCTCCAAATGCATCATAATTGACTTGCAGTCTAGAAGACTGCATCATGGTAAGAATCTCCTCATCTGCAGAGCTAGGTGCTATATTATTTAATCCTCACATTGGCCCTAAGTGGATGATTTTATTCCCCTCTTCTTATAGATGAGAAAACGGAGGCAGATTTAGTAATGTAAAGGAGTCAGAAATCTTGTAAGTGGGAGAGTCAGGATTTGAACTTGGATCTATCAGGCTTGTATCTGTCATGCCTAAGGCCTGGGAATACCACAGAGACTCCTCTGGAGTGCTTCTCTTTGGGGGAGCTCATAGCTGATAGGCCTACACAACTATCATGGATGGACATTGTGGCATCATGAGGAAGTTTATGTAAAAGGATGGAAGGATCCAAAGGGGAGAGTTCATAGAGGAAGAAGTTTGTGAACCAGACATGAAGGAATCAGTTGGAATTTTCTCCTTTTCATTTGCCCTCTGGGTACCAGGCAAGCCTAGTAACAGGTAGGCACAGGCAGAAAACTGGGGAGAGAAGGGCAGAAGCTAGCATATCTCCTGTCCTCTGTTTTGGTGTTGTCTCCAGCAGAAGAGAGTATCTCCCCTGATGCAGCTCTCATGGGAGCCCTTCTCTCATGTCCCAACTCCTGATGGGTTCCAGCTCCTACCAAGTGGTTTTAGATCCTGAGCTCCTGTCTTTCTCCTCTAGCTCCAACGTTCAGAGCAACTTCCTACTGTGGGTAATTTCTACATTGCTCAATATCTCCGATTTGTGGTCTCAGCTCCTCCACCGTCTGTGAAAATAATTTCCTGCATTATATTCTCTCTGCCTGAAATACCCAAGGCGGTTTTTGTTTATTTGACTACACCCTGCCTGATGCAGAATCCCCAAGTATAAACCTGGCATATGACTTCATATTTTCAAATACTATTGAAAAGAACACATCAAGACTGGGACACATGACTTAGGAGAGAACAAGGACTGCTGGGGGACAAGAATAGATTAGAGAGGCAGAGGTTCTGAATTTAGGCTACGGACCCTGTTTTGTTCTTGACATTGAGCCTGCAGATTTGTCACGGAGAACTTTACATTGTGTGAATACCTTATTGAAATTCAAACCATTCTGTGTTTTAAACACAGCTGAATTGAAACAGCCCCAAACTAGGTCTCTTGGACCAGTCACTCTAGATACTGAGAGAAACAAAGCTAACGTTATAATGTTTTAAGAAAATTATTATCAGATCCCATATTATAATCTAATGCTGGAGCAGTAATTATAGAGCAAAATGCCATTCTGTGCTTTTTTAAGAAAATGGAATAAAAGGGAAAGCAAGAACCTATAATTTCATCTCTGTCCAGTGGGTGGGCAGTGACAGCAGCTGCTGTGGCCTCTGTCAGTCTTTGGCATTTAGCAGCTTTAAACACTTAAGTGTCCCATAAGTACAAGTGGGGTCTCTTTAGCTGCACAGTGTTACGGTAGCTTCCCAGCCTCCCTGCAAGTGATAAAGAAGTCTCTTTCCATCCTTGCTCAGAAGGGACTAGAAGGTACTTGATTTCCTCTTTGGACCTAAAGAAGAGGTTTCTCCCTTCCTCATAACTTCTGGAGCTACTAAGGTATCATCTCCTTATGCTGCTTTCCTCACCTTGTCTATCTTTCCTTCTCTTCCCAAAAGAAATACTCACTGAGGGACGCCTGGGTGGCTCAGTTGGTTGAGTGGCTGCCTTTGGCTCAGGTCATGATCCCAGCGTCTTGGGATCAAGTCCCGCATCCGGCTCCTTGCTCCGCAGGGAGCCTGCGCCTCTCTCTGCCTCTGCCTGCCTCTCTGCCTGCTTGTGTTCTCTCTCTGTTAAATGAATAAATAATACCTTTAAAAAAAAAAAAGAAATACTCACTGAGCAGATTAATCCAGATTCCAGCCCACAGAGTTGAGAGGGGGTGACCTGTGTCATTTGGAATAGGCTCCACGATGGACTTGGAATTGTACCCCATCGAACAAGTTAGTGTGATGTTCAAGCTTGCTTTTCTTTGCCAGAGGAAAGGTGCCTGAACCTGTCGGATGCTCTGTCCCAGGCCACGCACATCACCTTGTCAATATCTGAACGGACTCTTTTAACTTCGAACTTTATAGACATGAAAAAGATGAGTAGAGAAAAGCTATATCTATATCTCTGCAGTGTGTGTGTGTGTGTGTGTGCGTGCACGCAGTATACAGAGAAAGCCACATATATTAATAATGTATTAAACAATAATATTCCCCAAATGTGGTTGGGTGCGCGTTATCTACCAATCCTTTCTTCCAAACTGCTACGCTATCTGGCTGGCCCTGTGTGCACTGTCTTTGCCTGCTAGCTCTTCTGTCCTCTGTGGGTTGCATTCGCCTCCTGTCGGAGCTCATATCCCACAGCAAATGCTGCTCACTAGCGTCCCACATATCACTGGTGAGCAGTGTGTGTGTGAATTGCTGATGTGTGAATTGCACCCAGTTACCAGGTTTCAGCACGCACAATCGGTTCATGCGTGGAAAGATTCAAGATTAAGAGCACAGATTTTAGTATGAGTCAAAGCTGGGCTTGAATTCTAGCTCTGCTCCCAACCACACTGTGGGCTCTGGGAAAGCAAACTCTGAAGCGACAGCTTCTTCAGTTATTAATAATAAAATAAATCAATAAGTAAGAATAATAGTACCTCCTCCAAGGGTTATGCAGGTGAAATGGAATCTTCTATGCAAAACGCTTAACCAAACTCCGCCTGACTGGTCCATGGTAAACACTAATGGGAGCTGTCCTGCTAATATTGAGTCTCATCGGGGAGTGTGCCAATCCTCGCAGCGGTTAGGCAAGTCCCTGCGGCTCTGTGGTTCCTCCTGTGAGTGTGGCAGGGCTGCCAGAGACTCGGGCAGCTGCTCAGTGTCTGGGACCTGCCTCCTCTGTTGCACCCGGGTGGGAGGCTGCAGGAGCACCTGCCTGAATTTGGTGGGCTCAGGGGTCTCCGAAATAATCCGCTTTATACAAAAGGTGTTTATTTCATGGTCCTTTCCTTCGCTGCTTACCAAGTTCCTGCATCCGTCTGCAACTTAACTCTCTTCCAGCTGGGTAGAGGTCCCTCATGTGTGCAGAATGGTTGCCAAAACAGTAAGGGCTTCAGGGTCTAGCAGACTTGAGTTCAAATCCCCATCAGGTATTTCCCCATTTTGTATCTTAGAATTATTCACTTAAGTTTTTATGGCTCTTTTTTTTTTTTAATTTGACTCATAAAGTGGTTCTGAAGCTAAAATTTAAGATAAAAAAATCTAGCCTGGTGCCTGACACTTAATAGGTGCTGAACAAGTATGAAACTATTTCCCAGCCTTTATATAGGTAATGTGGGCTGAATTGAATAAGGACTCCTTCTCAACCAGTTACTCCCCACATTTTTGTTTATGATGAACAATGTTGATCCCAGTTCCAAAACATGCTAACTTCTCCATCCTGAAAACTCATGAGACAGTTGCTAAAATCATATATTCTCACATTTTAACTTTCTTCCTGGAGTCCTTTTTGATCCAGGTCTAGCAAAGCAACCTGCACAGAGGAAAAACTAGGAGGGAAGTGATTCCTTGAATGAATATTAGTTGATATGGGTAGATACATCTCCAAGTATGGTCCGGTATTGTTTGGTTTCTAACAAAATCCGAACTTAGTGTATGTATTTCTTAAATTGTCCTCTTGTTATTATTTCCAGGATTGAGAGTAGGATTCTTAACATGAAGTAGTTAGCATCACATTAATGATCTCAAGTTAATGCTTCTTTTTAAGTTTATAGAGGAAAGTTATACAATCTAAATGTATATAAAAATGAGAAATCCTACCCTCTCACCCCATATTCTGCTGGTGAAAAAAGAAAAAAAGATAATTATACTCAAGGTTTCTGGAAGCTTTGGGGATGGAGATGAAGGAGGATGAAAGGCAGAAGCAAAGGGAAAAAAATTCGAGGCCAAGGAAAACAGGTCAGGTTTTGAAAGGGTGAACACTGGATGAATAAAGACAAGAATGTGATTTGCAGCAAGAACAAGGACATACATTAAAAATAAAAACAAAAAAAAATCAGAACAATAATCCTTTTTATCCATGCACCGTGTGGTACTGGTAACGTGAATAAAGGCCAATCCTTCACAGATTCATTCATTCAAAAACACATGGAGTTCATCCGCAATGTGCAAGGCTCTCTTCCAATGTCAAGAACGATCTGGTACTACTCCTGACTTGGATTCTGATTGTCCCCCTACCTTATCCGTCTTCTGAGAGTCCTGTGGTTTGGCAGGGGACAGTCTTTGATTTGCAGGTTCATGGGGAAGTTTGGGGAAGTTCATGGGGAAGGTTTTGTGCTTCATTTTGTTACGATCTCTGCCCAGAGTCTTATCTTCTCTTGAGATCTATGCCCCCAAACATGGGCACAATCTATGGAATCAAATGGTCCTCTTGCATGTTCTGTCTTTGGGAAAGTGGTGTAAGCTTGTGGAGCCTCAGCTTATCAGTGAAAATGGGAAGGGCAAGGTTGTAAAGGGACAATGATAAGAAATGTCCTAAAATGCCAGGGTGGTGACTGGCACAATGGAGGCAACAAATTTTATCCTAATTGTGCATTCTGCAGCCCTCTCTTAAGGTGTGGATGTTTGGCTCAGGCTGTGATAAAGGAACAGTCACAGGGAAAGGAAAAGTTGAACCATAGTTCTATGAGCGTCTACTGAAGGGACTTGGGGGAATCCCTATTCATGGCCACTCCCTGCTTGGAGCTTCCTTCCTTGTGGGAACTGAATTCTTGAGACCTTGTGACTAGCCTTCATCTGCCACGTTTATATATTTTTTACTTACTTTTACTTGGTTTTTGATGATCACTTGATAGAGGATGTGTCCAGATTTTAAGGGGGTAGAGGCAGCTTTGACTGTGTTATCAGGGTAGTTGGAGTGAAGGTTTTTTAAATTAGTCATGGAAACCACATCTGGATTGGACTCACATGGGAGCATCCAGTCTGCTTCTGGACCCCTGCTACTTACTCTCGTATACATTACTCCATTTAATCCTGTCAGGTGGGAAGTACAGAATCCATTGAACAGTCAAGGAAATGGAGGCTTAGAGGATTTAAGTAGCTCGCCCGTGGTGACACGTGTAACAAGCTATAGAGCTACAGAGCTTCCAAAGCTGAAGTCTTCTCAGCACAGTTAGCTTTCCAGTCTAAACGAACTTGAGAAACGTAAAGGATATTTGAGGTAATCTTGCCTAACTCCCTGATTTTAGGGAAGCAGAGAACAAAGACCTATTGAAGTTAAATGAGGCAAGCAACATCACATCCTCCCTTTTGACAGAACTAGAATCAGAACTTGGTCTCCTGGGTCTCAAACTCTGTTCCTTAGGAGCTGGTACATACCCTTCCCCTTTATCACCTGTTGATAATGGAAATGTTATTTATTTATTAAAGGAAGTTTCAAGCAAACCTGGAAGGTCCACCTCTGAAACAGAGCTGGAAAAGTGAGGTCCTCTTCCATCCAAGGTCAAAGAAGTTTTCCGTTTAGGGTTTTCCGCCATCTTGTCTCTAGGGATCAGTAAACTATAACCTATGAGTCAGATACAGTTGGTAGCCTACTTTTATAAGTAAAGTTTTATTGGAACACAGCCATGCCCATTTGTTTACGTATCGACTACGGCTGCTTTCTGCTTTCCTGCTACAAAGGCAAAGTTGAGTAGTTGGGACAGAGACCACATGGCCCATAAAACCTAACAAATCTACTGTTTGCCCTTTTCAGAAAGTTTCCCCACCCACTCTAGATCTCATGCTGTAGTTACTACAACTACAAACTACAACTACAAATTTTTTGCTTAAAGGTCTAAATTTATATTTTCACTGGTAGATGATAATGTGTGGTGGAGATGTCATCAAATCTCAAATCCAAAGGTCCAAATGTTTCTACTCGGCACAAGCCCGCATTTTTAAATGTAGGCTTTTCTTTACCTTAGAGAGCAAATTTGAAACAAGGCTCAGCTATCCACATAATAGCATGATGCTTTCTCAAAGTATCTTTCCTCCACAAAACAAGAAATATAACTCTGTCAGCAGCTCAATAAGCCAAAATATGATGAATGAGCAATCAAGGAATATATACATATTTTGTGGAGTATTCTTGATGAGTTGAATTCTACCTGAATCCAACCATTCTTCATGTGTTCATTCTTATTACAGTTGGGCTGAAGTAGCTGCTGTCACGTTTCTTCTCACAGTCGTCTGGCATGTATTTCTGCTTACACACATTAAAAACAAAAAGACACACAGAGCAAAACACACACTAGATTTCAGCTGAGTTTAGCCTGATTTTAGTCATGAATAGTGTTGTTTTACTTGGCACCTTTGTGTCACATAATTAAAACCAGATAAAGCAGGAATTGGTTGCTAATGTGGAAGTTGCTGTAGAAAATAGGAAGTTCATATCTGTGAGGAGCAATTCACATTAACTGGGAAAAATATGGCTCTTGCTCTCCAAAGACTGGCTGCCATTTTCCATAGAAGGAAGTTACTGCTGCTAAGTGGATGCCCAGCCAGGAACCAGAATTCCATATCCTCTTTCTTGACCTTTTATATCAAGGCAAGTTCTTATGACTGATTAGTGCCCATAGAATGTGGCAGAAGTGATGTGTGTTGCTTTTTAGTTGAGTGGTTATGAAGGAGTGCCTTCTTCACTCTGTGTTTCCATATTGGATGGAATTGAAGGATTAGAAACCCTTAGGGGGAGGGGCCCACAAGATAGAAGGAGTTGGGGTTCTCAAGTGATTGCTGAACCTTCCCATCAGAGAGTCAGTGAGCCAGAAATACATTTCTGTTGTGCTAAACCACTGAGATTTGGGGGTTTTATCTGCCACAGCAGCTAACATTAATTAATACTTTAATCCATAATTTTGTTTTTTTCTATCATGGCACCCCACTAGTGTGAACAATTTCCAGTGACAGTGTCACTCACCACAGAAGCTAACCCCCTTCTGGACAGACACTTCCCCACCTTTCTGATCAGTTCTACTCCTATGTTTTTGGCTAATTGGCTCTAAAGAAGGACATAATTTTAGAGCTGGAAGGACTTTTGGAAATCATAGTCCAACCAATTTCTTTATAGATAGTTAACTGAAGTTTATAAATAATATCTAGCGATATGATCAAGGTCCCAGTGCTAATCTGTGGCAACACAGGCTCTAGATCTCAGGCATCCTAATTCTCCCCCAAAATTAAATTTAGTTTGCATTCTTTTTTTTTTTTTTTAATATTACCATGGTACCATTTTAAGTCTATGTTAGTTTATACTTGGAATAATGTTAGCTCTGGGGATGGGGAAATCATAATATTAGTATTAAGGCAGGAAGTAGGCCTATGTGACCTCTCTTCCTATCTGTCCTATCTTCCAGCTGTACAGTTATCTCCAAGTGGGATTTTCCAAAACAGAGATATATTTGAAGATAAATGTATTTGCTCATTTTGCAATGGATTATATAGGGTGCCATATTATTATCTTCTAGATCCCATATGCATTTATTTAAGTTTATTTCTCATTTATCTCTGGGATAAAATACTCCTAGTTTGGGTAAGTTATCAGGTGGAAAAACTGCTTAATATAATTTATCAGAGAGATTTGTCAATAAGAAGGGACATCCACTAAGTGACATGTCCTACAATCAGAGACTCTGCTTTTGGGAGCCCAGTCATGTACTTCAAAATAAAACAAAGATGAGTTATAGTTTCTTGGAAATGTTGGGAGCTCAGAATAGAGATTCCCATAACTAGAACCCCATTTCCCATTTTGGGTCTGAACATGAAGAAAAATAAAACCAAGCATTAAAAATTAGACTGAAATATCATCTTTACTATTGAGAAGCCCGATTGGAGGACTTGGTATGGACGGCTCCTTGTCCTGAATCCCCGAACTGAGTGCAGGCAAAGCTGTTCTTCAGTAAACTTCCTCCTACGGAGCTGAGTTGGCTTCTGGAATAAATGCTGACTTCTTGAAGGAGGAAGGGAGGGGTGTAACTGAGCATGCCAAGGGTCTTAAATTAATTGAGCTGGTGTCATAGGAGAGAAACGATAGGAGCAGAGAAGCAGTGCTCCTATGATAGGTAGTCCAGAGGGGCAAGAATGAACATTTCCTGGGTACTATAAATACTTTCATTATTCTAAGTGCTTTACGAAATAACATAGGTTGTCCTCTTAGGCATCTTATGACGAGTCTCAGTGGTCAGTGGGCAAATGAAGGGGGAGCCCACTGGCAGAGCCTGGTCCTTCCCTTCTTTTGTTGGACATTATGGTACTTATTTCTCCAGCTCTTACTCTCCTCCCCAGAAAGATGAAATAACCTGCTTTTCGGGCTGGCAGAACATAAACTGTGAACTTTTTCTATAATCTGATTACTTTTTGACTTGTTTCTCAGGCTTTGCTTCTTTTCTGGCAGATTAAAAACATAACAATGCAGGAACACACACTTGTTCTAATTTAAGACTCAGATCCTGTCAACTATCTTGCACAATTGTCTTCTCTCCGTCTACATAAAATAAACATGTTGATGAGCAATGTTCAAAATGACATTAAAACTTTTTTAAAAAGGTACATGCTCGCCTGGAAAACCAGTCCGTTCTGCATATTACTGTAAATCTTCATTTATAAATAGGCTCTCATCTCCTATGTCTCCGGATGGTTAAACTTAATGCCACTGAAAGTAGAAAAGATTTCCCCAGCTCTCAAGTTTGCAGAACTGAGATGCATACATTTTATTCAAATGAGAAATAGAGTGCACTTCAATAATTCACACTATCACAGTGAAGTTCTTACATTCATTTTTATTGCTGTTTAACAAATTACAACAACTTAATGGTGTAGTATAGCACTCATTAATAATTTAGGTCTTGTAAGTCAGACGTTCAGATGGGCTCAGGTTATCCTCTTACAAGACCCAGGTCAAGGTATCAACTGGGTTGGGCTCCAAACTCATTCAAGCTGTTAGAAGAATTCAATTTCTGTGGTTGTGGGACTAAGATGCTTGCTGTTGGCAAAGGACAGCTCTCAGCTTCCGGAGGGTCTTGCGTCCCCTCCCTGTCATCCTCTCCGGCATCTCAAGTCCTTCTCCCATTTTGAATCTTTCTGACTCCCTCTTCTATGACTAGCCAGAGAAAATTCTCCGCTTTCAAAGAGCTCATGTGTTTGGATGAAACCCCTTGGATAATCACATCTTAGGATGGTTGATTTGGGACTTCAGTGACATCTGCAAAATCCCTTTGTGGGGACACTGAGATTGGTATTGTATTGCATAACCAGGGGCCAGGATCCTGCTTGCCACCATTTTATTTTCTTGTGACTTTTCATGGGAATGGTAAATTCCCAAGTTTACAATTATGTCAATTGCATGTGAATGTTTCTGCCTTTTGCTGGTTGTGTAAGCACTGGCGCTGTGGATTCTAAATAGTAAGCTAGGAGGGTGCAGACATATTGGATTGTATGAATCATTGTTTTTTGTTTTTGTTTTTCTTTTATTTTCATTTGCATTTGTCCTCCCCCCATTTATACCCTCTGCCGCTTACTGAAAAAGTAGAGAAAGGTTAAGTGTTTAGCAATGGGTTGGGGCATGGCTTTGGGGCAGGATAGGACAGGATTCAAAACCCTGCTTGGCTCTGTGGCTTGGGCATGCTACTTAGCCTTCTTGAGCCTCCATTTCCTAGCCCTAAACTAGAGACGATGTCTTCCTAGATGATCATCCCAAGCAGTAAATGGGTTAAGTCCTTATTGCAGTCCCCTGTGTATTGTAAGAAACCCGTAAATGGTGATTATTTTAATTGCTCACATAGTAAGTTTTAAAAAGACAAGTACGTGTACTCATTCCCAGAGGTGGTCTTTAAATGCAATTGGTAAAAGAAGGATAAGATAGGAGCAGATGGCATTTCTCAGCCTCCACGTCAGAGTCTAGAGGAAGGTGAAAGTTGAAATTAGCTTTGATGGAGGAGAAGGAACAAGAAAGAGAAAAATGTCCCAAGCAGAAAAAGGATGATCTGTGTCCTCTCTCCCTGCACAGACCTCTACTCTGATCAGGCTGGCTGGCAGACGTCCTGTGGGAGGTCCTTTGGCTGCCCTCCTCTGACCCTTAATTCACATCAGCTTCTCCTTCTGGAACACTCTCTGCCCCTCCTCCACTCGTCTCCTCCCCACTTCCTCTCAGTGACCCATCAGCAGTGGCTGTAGAGGGTAAAGGTTAGGAGCGTATGGCCTGAAGGCAGCCCATGGACATCCACATCCTGTCCTGCCCCTTACTGGTCATGTGACTGCAGACAGGTTCCCTGACTTCTGTTTGCCACATGTTCCTCATCTTTGAAAGGGACACGAAAAACAATAGTGTCTACCTTGTAACACTGCTGTGAGGACGACGGCTGTTCATGAAGGTTGAAGCCTAGGGGCTGGCCCACAGTAAATGCTCGGCAGACATTAGCACTCCTCATTATTGTGACTGCTATTATTGCCTTCCAACCTCGAGAAGTTCCCCTTCCTTCCTCTTCTTCCTGTCTTTTTCTTCCCTCCTTCCCTCCTTTCTTCCTTCTCTCACTCTTGGTTATTCCTTTTCCTTTCTACCCAATTTCATAACCTTGATAACTAGAAGCACCATTCATCCATGGTCACTCCACTAAAATTCTTCTGTTTTTTGCATTGCTTTTTGGTTCTTGGTCATATGAATGAAAACTTAAGCCTAAAACAATCACCTTAGTACCATTTACATTATTACAAGGCATTGAGAAGATGTGCTTTTGTATTTAAGATCTTGTCAACTTTCTTAATTTGTGTATATATATATTTATATATGTGTTTTATGTATATATTTTTGTATGTATGTGTGTGTATATATGCATGTATGCATGTATATGTGTGTACACACACACACTCACACACTATTTATTTATTTATTTATTTATTTATTTATTTATTTATTTTGCCTCCACAACCTAGAAATAAGATCAGAGACTATGCTTTATATTTCTTGTGTTTCCTACTACTGAGCTTTGGGAAAGCCTAGCAAATAGGACCCGTCTTCCTATAATTGTTTAAAATAAAAGAAAATGCAAGCAAATGGAAATAAAAAAATTATTAAGACAAAGGCTGCATTAGAGAATGGGGCTTCAGGCCCCTCAATCAAGTGGGCTTTCCTGTCTGGGACCCCAGAGAAGACACTTACTCACTACACGTGGGCAGTGCTAATAATCCCTAATCCTTGCATGTATCTCCCTTCCAGACCCTGCCCTGGAAAGCATATGGCGCAGAGGAGCTGAGAAAGGATCCTTTCTGCAGGTCTATACCATAGAAGGGATAGGATGAGGCCAAGTTGGATTTTCTCCGTAACTTCCAGAATTTACCAAATAATTAATCCACTTTTTCTGAGAGAGAGTGAGGAAAGGTCCCCAGAGAGGCCCAGGGTGTTGCTCCAAGGAAGTCCCCTCCACTTAGGAAGTCCTCCACTTAAGTCCCCTCCACTTCCTGCTCTAAGGAAGCCCAGGGTGAGGTGGCCTCCAGACCCCGAAACCCCAGCAGTGCCCAGCGTTATACTTTGCACACTATATGGTTGTGGCACATGTAGATCTGCTACCTTTGATCAAACGAAAATAAGAATACCCCAAATCAATAATGTGTTCAGTTTGTTGTATGTCAATTACACTTTAGTACGGTTATTTAAAAAAAGAAAAAGAATCTACCAGCAAACCTGCACAAAATAGTTGCTCGACAAATGTTAACTCTTGAGTTGACCTTTGCTGTGTTGCTCTGGAGAAGATAAATGTCGCAACATCCTTAAGATGCCTCATTGAGCTACAGAACAAAGAAGTCACCCACAGGGTGTCCGGATGCCATTGTTTGACTGACTTGGCCATCCTGCCTGGGGACTTCTGATCTAGGGTTGAGCTCTGAAAACGCTGTTTGCTTTCTCTGTCCACTGCTGGTCCTAATAAAATGGCTTATGTCTCCCACATGGAAGTTCCTAGAACCGCTCATAACCATTTCAGATGCTGGTGGGAATGTCTGTCTACATCCCCGAGGTATTTTCCAGATCCCTCAATGTAAATTTTATTGAGATCCATATTCTAAATCAGACAGTTCCAAAGATATCCACCAAACATGGTGAAATATGTCCAGCCATTTCCTCGTGTTTCTAAAATTGACTGAAAATAGAAATTTAATATTATTTTTGTGGTTTGTATGTGATTCAAGCACATGTTTCGGTTTGGCTGGAGAGTTCCAATTTATCCCCATTTTCCTGACATCTTATTTGGTTTAGCATTTGTCAGAACAAAATCCTCCCAGTCTGGATAATAAACTATATGAACGTCCTAATTATATGGAACAAGATATTTGGTCTATTAGCAAAACATGTTTTGGAGGTATATGGAATCAAGCAGAACCTTAGATTAGTAAGCTATCAGAACTTTCCTGAGGAGGGGTCTTGTCTCATGGGGATTAGCAGAGCCGTGCTGCTGAGTTGAAGCCTTGAATTTGGGGGGTGTTGACTGCAACCTCGTTCTCTCCCCAGTGAGCATCTCGCAGCTTCAGTCACCGTTTCCGTCCAATTCAGCCATCCCTCTCCGCATTGATCTTCTGCAATCTTTACCCATCACTTCAGCGCTTTCTCCATTCCATTTTGTGGACTGTGAATAACTTTTAATTTGTTTACCTATTTTATGCACATATGCTTATTTGTTTTGATTTAGTTAGGTTAGCTCAGAAGACCCTTTGCAGCTTGAGAGAGAAGCTCAATTCTTTTGCTTAGCTTCAGGTCACCCTTGAAAACGTTTCATCCTTCTGCTCCATCCTGTTCCTCTTCTCCTACCCCTATGGCTGTCTTCCTCTAGAACTTACTGACTAGGTTAAGTGCCTCACAGGTATAAACACACACAAACCACACCACAGCCCCATCATACAGGTACTAGCCTGTCCCCACTTACAGATGAAGCTGAGTCTCAGAGGGGTGAAAGAATTTTCTCAAACTCCCTTTTAATAAGTGAGGGGCCAAGAAACAAATTTCAGTTCACCTGATTCAAAATCTGAAAAGCAGGATCTTCGTTCTGGCCTCTTCTGGCACTTGCTCCCCCCGCCCCCACCAGCCCAACTCTAGGTACACATGGCACCCCTTACTCCTTTCTTTTTGATATTGTTAACAGTTTATAGCTTAGACCATATGCTTTTTAAAAACCAAGTATTAGGTCATTCTTATATCACCCTTGAAATGTTTCTAATTTCTGGCTTCCTCTCTACACTGTAGACTTCTCCAAGGTAGAGATAGTGTCTTAGAGCTATCTGTATCTTTGGAGCCTAGCACTGTGCTGGATACGCCATAGGTGATGACAATGCTTCCTGGTTGGAAGACCTTTCCTCCCCTCCCCCAGCACCTGCTACTGGGCCTTGTATAAGGCAGCGACATAGGAGTGCAGGCTCTAATCCCAGCAAGGTCACCAAGGTGTGCTGCGACCTCGTCCTAAAGGCTGTGCTTTTCTGTGCTTCAGATCCCTCCTAGTTAAAACGCCACTGGATTAGCTGTCCCGCTAATGTCTCGCAGTAACGGGGACAGAGTAGAAAAGAGGTGAAATGCTTTGTAGTCCTATCTTATCCCTGGGCGTCAGCATCTCCCAGGATTTCCCATGGCTCTGGAACACTGAATTGGGAACAGATTCCAGGAGAGAGTGGACTAACTTTAGTAACAAAGAAAAAAACGCATTTCGATGCAGTAGTCGGTGAGGTGATTGAACACACAAACACACACCCTGTTAAGCACACAGATACACACCCCGTGATGGGAAACTGAGTGTGTCAGGTATGCAGACGCAATGTTAGTTATAAAACACCTTCCCTCTGGCTTCTCCCAAAAGAGGCTTTTATGTGAGGATGACATACTGTTCTTCCCCCCTTGTTTATAAAAGCTTAAAGAGCACTTGTCAATATGCCAACTACCCCTCCTCATCTGACAACCATCTTTGTTTAATGAAGCGCAGACAGATACATGTATTTTATGGAATTCTAAATAATCTTATGATAAAGAAACTGGGAAGTCTAGGCATGAATAAATCAAATCTGGAGTTGATTTATTTTTATGTTTCAACATGTTGAATTGAATTGTTGCAATGGGAAAAGATACACAGACACCATATTGATAGATCATTAGAGCTAATAATTTTAAATGTTAAACATATGTTGCACAAACGCTTGCAGTATATTAAGACATGTATAGTGTTAAGGGTCTAAGTAACTTTGGGATCTAGGCCAACATAATAACCACCGAAATATATAATTTGTTCATCTTGGTTATTTTTGCAATTAATTGAAAGGCTTCTTTCATTTTGCATTCACTGGGTCCCGTGATTATCTATGTTCCTGCCTCTCCCAGGATACTACAAGTTCCATGTTTTCTTTCTCTTCATATCTAGTATCTTTTAAAAGATGTATTTATTTATTTGAGAGAGAGAGAGAGAGAACCCATCCCTCCAGGGGGTGGGAGAGAGAATCTGAACCATATTCCTTGCTGGATGTGGATCCTGACGCGGAGCTCGACCCCAGACCCATGAGATGATGACCTGAGCCCAAATCACGAGTCAGACACTTTACTGACTGAGCCAGCCAGGCACCCCATGTCTAGTGGTTTTCTTACAAAAGTGCCTCGCACAGAGAATGCCTTCAATGAACCAACTGAACTATTCTCTCTACATTGGAAATGTGCCTCATCCTCGTTTTGTGCTCTTGATTTGTATTAAGGTTACACAGAGTATTTATCATGCCATGAAATGAAATAAGTGCATATGTGATAAAATTGCATAAAACTAAACTTGCAGACACAGGGACACACATGTATGAGTGTATGTGAAATTGGTGAGATCCAAATAAGGTGGGGTCACAGCGTCAAGGCCCGCCACCATTGTGTGGCTGTCATAGCGTAGTAGAGTTTTATGCTGGAGGATACCACTGGGGAAAACTGGGTGAAGAATATTTCAGATGTTTCTGAGTTATTTCTTACAACTGAACCTACAATTATTTCAAAACAAAAGCTTAAAAAGTAAGTATATCCAGGTTACAGAGGAGGTGCCGTGATAACATTTAGAATTATAGAGACAAATGAGTAACAGGAATATCCCATTGTTTGTTGAGTTTCCATATAGGCAAACATGAGAGCAAATGAGAAATTCATTTTCAGATTGGTGCTTAATGAATCAGCTATTTTGGTATCACAGTGCCGAGTAAGAATCGAAGCCATATGCTACTCCTTTACCATTGATGAGGAGTTCACCGAAGAAGGGAGAAGGGGTGTGTGTGTGTGTGTGTGCGCGTGCGTGTGTGTGTACTGTCAATAGATGAGGTTTTCCTTCTTTATTTTTCCCTGGGAATATGGCAATAGCAACAAATCCTGATTCAGTACCTTCTGTGGACCTGGTACCAAGTATTTGCCGGTTCCAAGTGCTCTTACCTGGGTGTCTCAAAGAGGAAGGAAGGACAGTGTCTCTGTAGTTGTGTATCCAGCAGCAGATGCTGGAAGAAACTGCAGCCAGCATTGGGATTCAGAAAGCAGATGCCTGTGATGGATTATTACAATTTCCTATCATGTAATTGCTTTTCTGTTTGACCAAAGGTACTTCGTTTAATCTATTTCTAATTTGTTTTAAACCGTTAATTCTGGAAATGCATAAAATGGGAAATATTCTTAGGGAAATCTTTCCAACTTCCTTCCCCAGTGTAGCTTCAGTTGAGTTAATGTTGAGAGAGTACTTGGTAAACAGTAAAGCAATATACAAATGTGAGTCGTTACTGTTATTATTATTATTGATCTTTGCTCTAATTTCCCGAGAGACTCTCTTTGCGCTCTGGGCACAGATATCTCATGAATTTAATGGGCACTATGAAAGTGAGGAAGAAACACAAAAAAGGGAGAGATGTGCTCATCATGATATCCACAGCTCACCTCCTTTTCCAAGAAGTGATCTGATTTCCCAACCTCAGCACCACAGCGTTCTGGGTGGGCTGATTTTATCTTGCAGGGGTGGGGGGCGCGAGGGGCTGTCCTATGCATTGTATGATGTTCAGCAGCATCCCTGGCTCCCCCCGACTAGATGCCTATTACACCCCACCACCTGTGGCAACTAAATTATGTGCAGGCATTGCCAGATGTCCCATATAGTATACTAGTCACTCACCGCGGGACTTACTTATTATAATAACAGAGAAGAGAAAGGGCACACTCAGCAGCTTAAGGAAACCCAAATCCTCTGCAAGAACCTGATGGTTGCAAAAAGCCAACAGGACAACTTTCAGAGCTCGCTAAAATTTATGCTTCAATAGAGGGCATGTGTGCAAGAGCTCATACTGGGAGAACTCTTCCCGTTGGGATTTATTTCAAAAGTGATGCACAGTCCCAGCTCCAAGATCCAATGCTAGGGCTGCAGGAATAACCTGGATTTGGGAGTGCTCCTACTTCTAATACTCATTTATTTACTCAACAATCATTCAGTATCCACAAGTGTTTTCAACACCGTCTCTTGGTGGGATATGCGCATGCTGATGCTCTGGGGACCCAGAAACTCTTAAAGGTGAGGAGTTAGACTGGTGGCGTCGGCAGATCTCATCAAATAAAAGCTTGGTATTGATAGATTTTAAGTGAAAGTATTTCTTGTGAGGCAGATTCATGCCTTTTATGCTGAAAAGGAAAAGAGTGGTGATTACCACTCTCCTTCGGAATCCCAATCCCCTTGGAATGAGTTGGGGAAAGGGGAAGGAAGGAAGGAAGGAAGGAAGGAAGGAAGGAAGGAAGGAAGGAAGGAAATGAAGGAAGAAAGGAAGGAAGGGAGGGAGAGAGGGAGGGAGGAGAGGAGGGAAGGGGAGGGCAGGGAGAGGGCAGGGACAAAGGAGGGAGGCAGTAGTTCTTTTCTTTCCTTAAAGGAACATTGCCTCTCTTTCCCTGGGGAGAATGAGAATTGCCATTGTTTCCCATTTTTCTGCCCCTGAGAGAAGCCGAATGTTTAATTAGCAATCCTCAGGTCCCCTCAGGTCCGCTGACAGGCTGACGCCAAACCCTTCTGCACTGATGCTGTCTTGCTCATAGCTTGGCTCCTTTGTGCCTGTAATATATCCATCTGCCTTTGTGCTATAGCTGCTGCATAAACAGATTTTCTGTTTTTAATAAGGAGCGGGAAAGTCTTGTCGTCCTTCCCAGTAGTATAGTTGAAAAAAGAAAGTAGAACACATGTAAACAAGGGCATGGTTCCATTTCTTTAACTCTTGCCTCTCTGATAGTGAGCCTAGGGCTCAGGCAGCACCCTCAGATTTCCAGCAGAGCTCCTCCTCCCCCTCCCTGAGCTTTCTTCTCCTTCCCCATTCCCCTTCTCCTCCTCTTCTTGGACACATCTTTATCCTGGGGGCCATTAATGTTAGGAGTTAGGTGTGTAGTGTCTGAACCAAACTGAATTGGCTTCTCATAGATTTCTGGTACTCGGGAGCTGTGTGACCCCAAGCTGGTTGGTTAACATCTCTGGGCCTTGGTTGTCTTAGCTGTAAAAACGGGAATAATAATGGTACCTTCCTGAGGGGAGATATCTCTGAGTAATGAAGGAAGACACATCTTCAAGGCACCCAGCAAGTGTTTAGTAAATGGTCACGGTTGTCGCTATTGGGCATGCTGTATGTGTCACGGAAGTCCTGCCTTTTTCCACGCACCTGGCCAGGGAGCTGGGAGGTAGCTCTGCAAACTGCATCCAGGGACCCCAGGCACCTTTTTTTCCTGCTCAAACTATGAAAATAGTGAATCATTAAAACAAGGGCAAGCCAGCTGCGGCCCACTTTCATCCTGTGCAGAAAACAGCTATGATTCCTTGAACCTGGGGTGTGCCTCGAATTATAGTCCCAATCACCCCATTTCTGTGCAGGAGCCGTGGAAGGAGCTCTATATGGTTGATTTAGAGCTTGTGGTAACATCTTTGTGCTTTGCTCGTTGCCCTGAGCTCCCACATGGTTCTCAGTGGCACGGACGCTGCCTGCCACGGGGGAGAGGCTGGACTCCACGATGCACCCTCCAGGCCCTTCTGACCAAGAGTCTGGGGTTCTGGACCTCTGAGCTCCCAGACAGTGTGGGCAAGGAATGCTCATCCATTTGCACACTGTAAGCAGAGAATTCTAACTGTAGATTTATTTCCTTTTCTGGGGAGATTGGCTGAGCCCTCAGATGGAAATGTGCTTAGACTCAGGCTGCTGAGGGAGCCCAGAACTGGTAGGATGGGGGCCGGTGGCCGGAGGTTTCCGGCGGTGACAGCAGCCTGTGACAGGGGCGGTGTCAAACGGGTTTTACCCGGAGAATCTCATTTCTTCTTCACTACGAACCTGGGAGCCTCTTTACAGATGAAGGAACTCACGATGGGCTGAAAGGGAATGTATTTCTAAGCACCCCAGAATAGCGAGTTGCAAGAATTTCTCGTGCAAGATACACTTGACAGATGATGTTCACACCGCGGACGGCCCCTCAGGGATAGATGTGTGACTTTAATAAGCCCTCCTCCAAAATTTTTAAGAGGAAGTTAAGAAAATTGGGCTTAAGCTCTAAGCTCTTGTTTCTGTGTATGTGGTATTTTAAAAATAAGTTTTCCAAGCATTTGAGTGATGATATCATCCGGTTAAAGATCTATTTCTGAATGTGGTATAGATAACACAGGCAGTGGGTGCCGCGCGGTTCCCCACACACCAGCTGTAACTAATTCCTTCTTTCTCCTGGGGACGTGTATCATAAATCAGGTGACAGAGGCAGGGTTATAGGTTCAAGACCATCCATACAGAGCTCTTAGCGTACAACTGCGTATGTTACTTACGTTCAGTAAGTAACAACAGCGAAATCAACGTACAGCCCTTACAGTGTGCCCAGTCTTCTCTTAGAGGGGGACACCCCCATCATAACTAATTTAATCCCCGCAGAAACTTTTTTCTGAGAAGTACTATTATTATTCCCATTTTACAGGGGAGGCTATGGTGGCTTATAGATAGCTAAGTAATTTGCCCTAAGCCATGTGAGTAGAAAGTGGTGGAGTTGGGATTTAAACAGGCAGATTTAATTCTTGGTCTGCAGTCTTCAACTGTTTCAATGCGCTAGGTCACATTTTACTTTGCATTTGAATTGGCTTTTTCTTTTTCTTTCTTTCTTTTTTTTTTTTTTTGTTTTAATAGTCTGTTAGTCCTGAAACTCAGGACGTGGCCATTGTGATTAGGAAGTTAATTGTGGACACTTTACAGATCACCAGGAGGCCACTGTGCTGCGACTTTGCCCTTGAGAACTGGCCAGGATAGTGCCCAGCAAAGAGCCCAGGGCTGGGGACATAATATCTGTCGTATGAACACACATGGCAGTCAGCCTCTAAAATAAGAGATTTGCAGAAATGGGGAAATAAATGTCTTCCAGAAAGAAAGAAGGTGGTAGACATTTGGAAATGCTGTTCAGGGTCATTTGACTTCTGTTAGTGGAAAACACGCTATTGAACGGCTTCACAGGGTTGCTTGAACTGGGGTTGCCATTTTACTCCGACTGGCTCCCATCTGGAAGCTGTCCTTGTCCCCTCTCTGCACAGGCATGGAATATAAGGAGTGCTAATCACTAGCCCCTGGTAAAGGTTGCAGGTACTGGACAGCAGAGCAGATAAATAGCTAGGTACAGTTCAGCTGCTTCATCAATGACTTTGATTAGAAAAGCTTTTCTGGGGGCACCTGGGTGGCGCAGTCAGTTAAGCATCTGCCTTTGGCTCAGGTCATGATTCCGGGGTCCTGGGATTGAGCCCCATGCCAGGATCCCTGCTTAGCAGGGAGTCTGCTTCTGTCTCTCCTTCTGCCCCTCCTCCAGCTTGTGCTCTCTCTCTCTCTCTCTCTCTCTCTCGCTCTCTCTCAAATAAATAAGCAAAATCTAAAAAAAAAAAAAAAAAGAAAAGAAAAACTTTTCTCTAAAGGGCCAGATTGTAAGTATTTTAGGCTTTGTAGACCACTGGGTCTCTCTCACAACTGCTCAGCTCTAGTAATATAGCATAAAAGTAACCATAAAAGATACTTAAATGAATGTGCATGGCTATGTTCCAATAAAACTTTATTTATAAGAACAGGCAATGGGCCAGTCCAGGGAGATGGACCTCCAGCCATAGTTTGCTGACCTCTCAGATTTAGGTCAAGATACAGAAGGCAGGGTTATTATACTACTAATGGCAAAAACCTAGGAGAGAGGGCTAGGTGAAATGTGGGTGAGGAAAATGAAGATCATAAAGTTCCCGATGGTCCAGGACAATGGCAGGTATTAAATGTTAGAAATTATGTGAGTAGCTGGATTGGAATTCTGCCTCTGTCGTTAATTAGGTCTCCCATTAATTAGGCCTGTCTAGCTTTGACAAATCACTCAAGTCAGTTAATCTTTCTGAATCACACATGTGTCTTCTGTAAAATCGAGAATATCAACTTTACTCTGTGGATCTGTGTAAAGATCAGATATATCACTATATTTATCAGTATTTATAAAAAATATTTTTTCAATTACAGGAGAGTGAATGAAGATCCCTCCATTTACCTTTAGAAGATAATGAATAGAGATCTAGACTGGAAGAACTTGATTAAATACCAGGGTCCAGATTTTCGTTGAATGAAAGGATGAGATGAAGCAGCCCTAGGGCCCAAAGACAGCCACAGCTCTGCCGGCACATTTGGGATGGGGAGTGGGAATGAAGGGACCTGACGGTGCATCAGCCCAGTCAGCCTAGAACTGGGAGGTCAGTGAGGTCAAAGAAACATGGTAGAGGGCAAAGAACAAGAATTGGGAATTCTGAGCTAGAGTTCGAGTTCTGTCAACTCTTGGTGTGAGATCTTAGTCAAATTACATGCCTATCCTGACCTTCATCTCCACAGCTGAGAATATCATCTCGCTTACAGAATGGTGAGGACCCTGGTAGGTGGCTCTTGCTTCCATTTGCTCCACATTCATGCCCCCATTCCTGGCAACAACTTCCTCCTTCTCTGTTTTCTTCTGAGCACCACCCAAGCCCAGGCTCAGCTGATGAATGATCCATGGAATTGGCCCCATTTTCTGGTGATGACTCAAGCCAGGGCAAGAGAACCATAACTGGGACTTCAGCTGCAGCTCTCGGGAAAGAGAAGCCCTTCTCCTTCTCTGATGGAGGAGCTAGGATGTAGGACCCCACATGGAAAGTCAGCCTGTGAGGGAGGTCAGCACAAGGCCAAGCTGAGGCAACATGGAGTGAAGGAAGCAGAGTTGTAATGACTTTTTCTGCATCTAACAGCACCCGGATCCCTTGGGTTTTCAATCACGTGAGCTAATATTTTCTTTGCTTAAGCCATTTTGATTTGTCTTTCTGTCACTGGCATTAAAAGATGCAGGCTAATAGAATACGTATGTATTCATTAGAATACTAATGTACAGTGTCTGGCAGGTAGGAACGTTTAGAGATCATATCGTATTTATGCTTCTTATTTGTGAAAGCACTTTGCAAAAAGATGGGGAGGCACATTAAAAAACAGTAGCGGTCTTGGTAGCACCTGAACAGGGAAGTAGGGTCCAGAAATGCCATCAGAGGAAGGGAATGTGAAAGGAGGGAAGGTACTGGGCTCGGGAGAAAAGAATTGGAAGGGCCTGAAGTCTGTCGTGGGGAAGAAGGATTCTTTTGGTGGTTTGTCGCTCCAGAGGCCAGAGCTCAGGCCAGAGGATGAAAGGAGTTGCGTCAGGACAAGGCCCACAGGCAGGAGAGAACAGATATTGTCTGAGGCAACCCCGTGCCCTTCCAGGGTCTGGATCTTTCTGGCATCAGACTTTGTCCAACATTGTTTTTCAGGCCATGTTGACCGTGACTCAATCCTAAACGTAGTTTACATGTGATCCAGCACATGAATGCATACATATATACGAAAAAAAATTTCATGAAACTCTCCTTTTACTATGTGAAATGTATCTTGATGACTTTTTGTTCTACTCTGTCGTATTTGTTCTATTCCATCTCATTTTTCAACTTGCTGGTCTTGACTCCATAATTTGATTTCATGAGCACTAACGGATCCCGACTTAGGCTTGAAAAATAGTGTTATAGACGATATCCTGCTCTGGGATGGGAGGCGGTGATGCGGAGCGTGGTGATGGGGAAGGGGGTGGTGATGGGGAGGGGGGCGGTGATGATGAAGAGAAGGATTATTGTGGTTATGGTTATTATGATTATTACTAACATTACATTGGTAACTTGCTGTGTGTCGGGGTCTGTTCTAAGCTCTTCGCACATAAAGAGTATTTTTAAACTTCTCCTCTGTTATCTACCATTTCATTTTCCGTACAGCCTTATAATGGTTTAGCATTTGTAACCATAATTGAGAATTACCTTAACTAAATCCCTATGTCCATCTGTCTCAGTTCAGGCTGCTGAACTAGTAACAGACTAGTGGAGACTGGGCGGCTCATAAACAACCGAGTTTTATCTCTCACAGTTCTGGAGGCTGGAAGTCTGAGGTCAAGGTGGTGGCAGATCTGATGTCTGGCGAGGGCCCCTTCCTGGTTAGAGACAGCCGCCTTCTCTCTGTGTCCTCACATGGCTGAAGGGGACCTCTGGCCTCTTCATCTCCTTCTGAGGGCACTAATCTCATTCACAAGGGCTCCACCCTCATGAGCGAACCACCGCACAAAGGCCCCACCTCCTAAGACCATTACAATGGGGGTTAAGACTTCAAAACCTGAATTTGGGAGGGAACACAAATATAGCATCCATAATACCTTATGCATAGTGGTTGGTTGCTTTGTTTTTAAGGATCCAGGCTCACAAGGGGCAATGTCTGACTATATCCTTGCAATGGTGATCAGACAGAAGCTGGAAAGTAGTGGATATGGACACATGGCTTGGGTCTCATGGCCCCCAGAGAACCATGGGTTGCAAGAAGGTGCTCGGAAGCAGGTCCGGGAGCAATGAAGACAGAACTGGGCTAAGATCTCAGGCCCAGTGCTGGTTCTCATGACAATCATGGTACAACACTAACAAGTCAGCTTTCTGAATCTCACTGTGTCCCTTCTTACAAATTGAGTGGGTTGCACAGGGCCATCTGCTCAGACCCGTCCCAGCCGTGAGGCTTCCAGCAGAGCCAGTCTCCCTGTTGCTCCCCAGAACCAGGATCCAGGTTTTCTGTACCTTTCCATCCCCGCACACAGTGACTCTCTACGGGCTACGTGATCTCGGGAGTACTGTAATGAGTACTTTAAGGAGTCGGATCTTTTTTTGTTCTGACCATTTTCTTCTTCCGCTGATGTCTCATGTGAACCTTGCCCTGAAATGATTTTTATGAACATGTTTTTGTGTTGTTTTTGCAATTTTCAAAGTGTCGTGAAACCACCCTCTGATGCAGATGCATTGTTACTGAATAACATTTTTTGAGCACCTACTCTGTGCTAGGTGACGAGCAAAGGGCCTTTGCATCGTGATTTTGCTTAATCATTGGCAGAACCCAGAATGGCATATATTACTACCCCCTTTACAAGTGAGGAAAACAAACTCACAGAGGCTATGAGACATGCCCTCTCTTGCCGAGCTCATAAATAAAAAAAGGGCAAGACTCATACCCAGATCTTTCTGAGTATAAAGTTCCTTCTGCTACACCATTTACATAAACCCATATGGAGGAAGCCTGAAATAACCACAAACACAAGACGTATCGGATGGTAGCATATGACGGACTCAGATGCAAGGAACAGGACCGAACTTTCAGAGAGGAGTAAAGTTCTGATGGCCTCAAAAGGTTTCCCAAAGCATAAAAGCCTTGAAGGGTGGGTGAAAAGGCGAGAAACAGAGGTAAAAAAGAAGGGCAAGAAGTCAGGGAATGATAAGTTTCCAATGTCTTCAAGTGTCAGTCACTCTTTATTTTAGTTTTATTTTTTAAAGGTGTTATTTATTTATTAGAGAGAGGCAGAGATAGCGAGCGAGAGCATGAGTGGGGATGAGAGGGAGAAGCACACCCCCCACTAAGCGGGGAGCCGGATGCAGGTCTCGATCCCACGACTTCAGGATCGTGACCTGAGTGGAAGTCAGACGCTTAACCAACTGAGCCACCCAGGTGCCCCATTTCGGGCAGTTTTAGAAAAGCAAAAGGAGAAAAGATGACCCCTCGTGGGCACTGTGGCCACTTCTACATTTATCTTCCTGAATATCGGACTAAATGAGCCTCAGTAAGAACTGAATTACTCTTTCCCTCTACCAGTGTTGGGGACTATTGTCCTTCAAGAGGTCGGATGGTACGGAAGGCCAGCAGAGGCCCATGGTGAGAGGGAGGTGGCTGGCCAAAGGCATGCGGTGACCTGCAGTATGTTCTCGCAACCTCAAAGTGCACACAGGAAGGAAAGCCCAAGGCCAGTGGGCTGTGTGTGGGACAGACCCTTCCCCTCCCTCTGCCACAGCCAGCCATACTCTGCCATCTCATTCCTGCATTCTTTTCCTCCAGGCCACCCTTGGCCTCTGAATTCTTCTCAACCCCTTTTCCTGGACACTTGTTTCCCAAGAAGAAACCTATTTGCCATCCACGAGTTAGCCATACAGCAGAGGGAAAGCAAAGCTCCGTGAGTTGCTTGAGGTGAGAGTCTGCTCTGAAACCCAGTTCTGCCTGGTTCCAAAGCCCTTGTTTATCCTTTGAGTCCTGCCTTCTTTGATCCTACAGGGGCAAAGGTAGCAGAAGGAGCACCCAATGGAGAACAGAGAGCCCAGGTCTGCTGGGAACTAGCCGAATCATGCCTCCTCTCGGCCCCAGTGCCCTGAGCCCTACCACGGAAAGGCTAAGAACCACATTACCTGGAGTCTTGTTGGGAGGACGGCGTGAAGCAGGGAACCCAGGCCTTGCCCCCTACAGGCGCTCAAGAAATGCTAAAGTCCTTGCCCTCCCACATTGGTCAGCCCAGTCTGGAGACCCTATGGTGCCATGCGAATGCCTCTTCTTAGCTCTGTAGGCCACTGGTCCAAGGTCATCTTGAAAACACTCAGCAGTACCAGGCCTAGAAACGGAAGAGCTCCGGGCTGTGACACAGGTCCTCTCCCTGTCTCTGTGTGTGTGTCATTCGGCACGTCACTCTGCTTCACTTTGCTCCTCTACGAACAAAACTAAAATGGGATGGGGTGATCTGGGATAGTCTCACCCTGCAATGGTGATCTTAATCCAACAGACAGACCCAGGGCTCCGGCGCCAGACCATCTTCTCCATAGGCCCACCCCCACTCCTCTCAAAAGGAAAGTCCCTAGGCCACCAATGTGGACGGAATAAGGTCTTTTTCTTTGCCTTTCCCCCCATTTTTTAAAACACAATGAGGCTCTGTCAGGAAACAAACCGCCGCCTGTTCTGTCAAAATTGAGTCAAGGGGGAGAGATTACGGCGCTGTTTTCGGACTGGCAGATGTCCAATTTGTTGCCGTTTAAAACCCCCGAGTCTTTCCATTTCTTAGATTTTGCAAAATATGGTGGATTTTCTAACACCCCATCTCCATAAAACCGTCACCTGACAGTAGGTAACTGGAGTGAAGCCACAGAGAGCACAAAACCCTAGCTTCGGGAGACATCTCCACGGTGCAAACCCGAGGAACCTCGCTTGTCTTGAACACGAAGCAAGACCTGGAGAACCCGCTGGGCCGTAGCTCGAGCTGGCGCCCGGAGCCGCCTTCGTCCGCACTGATTTGATGCGCTGTAGCCACCTGCTTGCCTCCCGAGGTAGAAAAAGGAACTTCCAGGGAAGAGGCCTGACTCTCCGACCTTTGACCCTCCGTGGGCTTCCAAACGGGAGGATGGCTCCAGGCACGGGCGCTTCTTTTCCTTCTGGGTGCTGCCCCTTTGCCCCCGAGTTCTGCCTCGGGCGGTGTCTGGGGACACCAGGCGGGCTTGGTGAGGCTTCAGCTCTCAGTTTCTGCCCCGCGCAAACCAGAGCAGGGAAAATAAAAACTCCATCGTCTGTCTACGGCCCACGCTTGTCCTGTGAGTGGTGACGAAACATGACCTTATTTTGTGTTCCCAGCATCTCTTCCAATTTATATTGGGTTGTATCTGTTTCCTGTGGCTGCTATCCCAAATTGCCATGAACCTAGTTGCTTCACACCACAGAAAGTTAGTCTGCCATCATTCTGGAGGCCAAAAGTCTGAAATCAAGGTGTCGGCAGGGCTGAGAGGTGTCTGCGGGGCCACCCGTCCCACGCCTCTGCCTGAGCTTCTGGTGGCTGCCAGCGCACTTGGCACCCCATGGCTTGGAGACACATCCCTTCGAAGTCTGCCTCTGTATCCACGCGGCCTTCTTCCCCGGGTCCTGGTCTATTTTCCCTTCTCTGCCTCTTCTTTCCTTCCTCCTTGTCATTGGATTCGGGGCCCACCCAAATCCAGGATGATCTTACATCAAGATCCTTAACTTGATTCCATCTGAAACACCCTTTTTTTAACCCCCCGCCCCCCATCCCCCCGTATAAGGTCACATTTCCAGGTGCCAGGTAGATGTATTTTGGGCGGAAGCTACTGTTCTACCCATAACGAGGGTTTTTCTCCTGTGTCCCTGGATAGTGCTAGTCACATCTTTTCTGCTCGTTCTCAAGTTGGATCCCGCCACTATGAGATTCAGACGTGGTCTCAATTTAGTAACTAGAATATCTAATGTACAGTAACAGCCAAAGCTTGAACTTGAGTTAGCTCCTCTCCCCTCTGCAGCTCAGACCTGATTCAAACTAGAAGTCATGTGTGGAAGGAAAGCAGGGTGTTGCTTTAAACTCTCTTCTGCTCGCCTCTTTCCTTCCCCCTGCATACATCTGTTTCTCTCTTTTACAGAGTCGGAGGTGGGTGAGGTGGGCGTGGTGAGATAGTCCGCTTGGCCGAGTGGCTTCGTGTTATCTGGGTCTGGCAAATGTTTAAAGAGGAGACCCTGCCTAGGCCTAGCTAATGATGAAAGGAGATTTGTTCCTACATGGGGGCTTTGGAGGTTGGTCCCCTCTCTCCAGCGATCCCCTGACTCAGGTGGATGCCACAGACTCTGAGACCTGGCATTCAGCCAATGCCTGCAGAACGTCTTTTCTGGACCTGCATCCCCTCTCTTTGCACTTCTGACTCATGGGAAGCATGCACATGCACGTGACACTTGTCCCCTTGCAGCCGCCGGATGTGGGCGCCACTCAGCCCAGTGGATCTCCCGGCTCGCCGCACAGTAGCCCCTCCTCAGGGCTCGTGCTCCCATCCCTGACCCTAACTTTTCTCAGGTGAGAGTCAGTGTCCAGCGCTCTGTGTCTTCCGACTGCCATAAATGTACTTCACAAATCTCTGTGCATCCCTGAAACCTCTTTTGGAGGCTCGGGGTTGAAAGGTGGCCAACCCCATGCCCTGGAGAAAGGGTGGGGGTTCATATCAAGACAGTGGTCCTCTGCAAAGAAATCTCTTCGTCAGTTTGCTATGCCTTCACTCACGGTCCCTTTTTATCTGGTGGTTCTGGTCTCTGCATCTGTCTGCACACGGCGATGTCCTGCCATCTCCCATGGGCATTGCTCTTGGATTATTGCTTTAGTGGCTTTGTTGCAATGGGGAAAAAGGAAGCCCCTCCTCTGGTTCCATAGATTATTTTCGTGAAGGCATTCCCACTATTTTAACTTTCATCTACTGAAAAGAAGGCGGACACAGCACAGTACATGGGGCGTCTCTGTGAAGAGGATAGTCAGAAGTTTCTGTAATCATGCAGAAGTACAAGTTTCTGTCTATTCTGCATCCATTAGGAATAAGAATGTAAGGAATGCACACTTGAATAGCGAGGATTTTTAAAAATCACATCTCTGAAAGTGACAAAGTACTGGGTGGTCTTTCCTGATTCTAAAAAAAAAACCCTCATTGGTAACAGAAGAAGTAAACTCAAAAACGCTTTTTCTGAGTTGCTATCCAACAATGGAGGTCTTGGTTCCCACCTGGCTCTCCATATCTGTGTTCCTGACTCTTTGTTTCAAAAGTCCCAGCACCCTTGCCGTCCTGCCCCAATTTTATGTTCCTCATCTTCTCCAATTCCTGTTTTCTCTTCCACTTTCATCACCAAGTAACACTGCTTTGCCCCTGTGGCCCCCTTACCTGTGTGCCACGAGTGCTGGAGGAAACTGTGACTCGTTCACATCGGTCCGTGCTAATACAGGGGTCATTGCTCCGAATGCCTTTCCGTGGCGGTAGCTGTCACTCAGGGGAAATGTGTTGCCTTTAAGGAAAGATTTTGTTCCTCGGAGTTGCCTGAGAATCGGGTCTTATCAACCTGACAGTCTGGGAAGTTTAGATCGTCTCTCCAAAAATATCCAAGTCAGCATGATAATGAGGACTTTTTCCTGGTATGACAAGTTTCATTCGGAAGGATCGTGAATGACAACTATGTATGAATGATCCTTAGAAGCAGTTGTTTATACTGACTAGCCACGTGATTCCAAACACCAGAAAAGCAAAGAACTGCCATCTTGCCTTCAAAGGACTTCGTGGAAACGTGCACTGTGCTTTGAAATATAACAGCTTCAAAACCTCCATTTGTCCATGTCATGGAGGTGGCACGGCGGTGGTGGAAGTCGCCACCGCCTGACATCTATGGGAGGGACGCTGGGCTGGGAAGTCGGGCAGCAGCGCCCTGGGGCCAGCTGTCACCAATGCGCAGCAGCCTCTCTTCCCAACTCTGTTCTCAGTTATGTCCAGTTCAGAGCTTGAAAGCAGCCATGGGGGGAGTATTTACACCCCAGAAATTGGCGAGCCATACAAACCTGGGCTTTTTTTTTGGTTTCCAGAGAGCCAGTTGTTAACTGCTTACCCGCACACCACCGAAGTCCCGTAATGCTTCCTTTTTTCATTTTGACTTGTAATTCACTTCGGAGCAAACCATTTAGCATCTCTGTGGCTCTGCGAGGAGAGTCACACATGCTTTTAAGGGAAACTGTGAGAACCAAAGAAAGTATACAAAAGGAAGTGCTTTTAGCTCCCTGGAAGAAAACCTTTTTTTTTTTTTTTTTTAATTCTTTGATTCCAGGAAACAAATGCTTGGAGTAGTTTACTTTCTCTTCCAGGACCCAGCAAGTCACTATGGGGAGGGGGCCCTTGTGATTATAATGTGCCAAATCATCCTCTTATTTATGAAAAAAAATAAGATCGTCTGTAAGATCAAGTATCATTTTAAAATACTCCTTGCCATTTGTTATGATCAGGTGACGTATTTTCATCACATATTGATTTATGCAAGACTTTGTGTGGGAGATGGTGGGCTTTACAAAAAGCAGGAATAGTCAGGCAGGGCGTTCAGAAGTCTCTGTGCAATACTTATTGTTGACCTGCCATCAGGGCAAGCTCCACTGGAGTTATTTTCATCTTTCAACAAATGATTACTGAGCATCTCCCGTGTTTGGGGCAAAGACTAATGAGATGCTAATTCCCAGGACTAGGTGGGATGTGGTGAATGGCCACAGTTCAATGTGTATTGGGCACAGGCGTGAAGAATGGCTTGAGTGGGTTGACAACCAAACCACTGTAGGGCAAAATGTAAACAGAAAGATATTTACAGAGAGTTTGCATAGAATTAATTCAGAGTTTTCTAGGAGTCAGTTACCTTCTCCTCTTCTACCTGGGCAAGGCTGGAAGGGGACCCAGAGTTCGTCAAAGGTTTCCTTTGGCTCCAGGCTAGAATCTGTGTGGAAACCTTCCAATAATTAACGTTACCTGCCCCATTAAGTTCCCAGAGAAGATGACTCCATGAGCTCTTTGGCCAATGTCCTACAGAGCATGGCTTCTTACTGGCAAGAGATCCCTCTGCTCCCATTCTTTCCGGATTCACTCTCTGCTCTGTAGGACTTCTGTGGTATGTGGTCTTCATTTCATTCAATCACTCACTTATTCCCCAATCACGATGGAGTGCCTACTGCGTGCTAAGTCAGTGGTTTTCAACCTTGGGGAGCACTTCAAAAACACTGACATCTGGGTCCTAATTCCTTGAAACTGATGAGATGCATTTGGGCTGGTGCCAAGGGCCTCTGTGATGAGGAGGATGACCACAATAAGACCAGCAGCAGCTACAGCAAACATTTAATAGGGAGAGGCACCATTCTGTTCTGCATATATTACCTCATATAATCCCAGCAGAACCCTATGAGGTAGGTAAGTTTATCTTCTCCATCAAAGAGCAGGAAACTGCCACCTGGAGAGGTTAAGGTCCAGATCTAGTAAGCGGAAGCTGGCACCTGACCCCATTCTGTCCATTTCTTAACCGCTGTGCCACGCAGCTCCTGTATTTCTCTAAAGCTTCCCCAGAAGTTCTGATGTATTTCTAAAGTTGAAAACCATTGCTATGGTAATAGTACCTGGCATAGAGTAGGTTGTTTGTCCAGGACTGTTTAGTCTTTTCCTTTTGTTCCTTGATTTCACTGCATAGCGGTAGAGACGTATATGCTAAATATGCAAATACACATGCACGCATACACACCGCGTGCGATGCGACGAGTGGTATGCAAAGCATTGTGATGGGGGACTGTGAGTGTGGGGAAGTAGGGGGAGCAGCTCTTCCTGAGCATTAGAAGGAAGTTTGGAAAGGACAGGATGTAATTTGGCTTTAAAATCAGAAGTTTATTTACAAATCCTCAAGAGAATCAAATTTTGAATCCCTGGGAGGCTTGCTTGCTTGTGAACATATTCTCCATAATCCTATGTAGGACACTGGCTATCTTCTTAGTGCTTCTGGAATGTGGTGAGCCTGTGATGGATCCGATTGGGCCAAACTCCAGCTGATTTATGTCTCCAGCCATTTGTAATCTCACCTGGGTCCTTTTTAGAGGTTCACTGGTTAGGAAAGGGACTTTGAAATAAGAAACCCAAGACTTGTCTGTATCTTCTATCCCCATATTTGTTTCTCTTGTTCTATCAGCAGAATAGGAATTGATGCAGTAAGGAGATAAGGTTTTGATATCTCACTCATATATATAACCCCAGCATCTAGCAGGATGCCTGGTATGTAGCAGGTGCACAGTAAATGTTTGCTGAATAAATGAGTGGAAAAAAATGAATGAATGAAAATGGAAACTATGCTTCTTCCATACGGACATCTTTAACTCCCCTGGATAATGTTGGTGGTGATGGTGGTGGTGTGGGCATCTGATAATACCTGATAGGCATTATCTCTCCATTCTCTCAGTATCCTGTGAGATCAGATGAGCAGGTTTCATCATCATCTTCAGCCTCATTTATAAGCAAGGAAGTTGAGTTCCAATGAGTTAAAGACCTTGTCTGAGACTACGTGCACAAATTGAGTCTTGGACTCAACCTTCTCAAATTTTGCACCTTCTCTACATCTGTGGGAGGCATTGCCAATATGCAACTGAAAAATAAGATTTTTGCTTCAGAGAAACTAGAGAAATATGCACCTTCTTTTCTTGCTGAGATGAAATATGCCTATATAATCTCTTTGGGGCATTTCTCACGTCCTTCTTTCTCTATGTATTATGGACGGGATCTACCATCTGATGCCAATAAGACTCCACCAAGTCATGACAACCAGAAATGTCTCCGGATATCACTAATTGTCCCTTGGGGAACAAAATCGTCCCTTGTTGAGATCCAGTGATTTTGTCCAAAGAATAACTTTTCAGTGAACTGAGTTCTGGTCATATTGTTTGTTTGTTCGTTTATTTATTTATTTATTTGTTTGTTTGTTTGTTTGTTTGTTTATGATGAGAACACTGAGCTACATAGGTACTGTAAATCTGGAAAGAATTACAGAAAAAGAGGTCAGGAGTCGGGAGACAAAAGCAGATATAATCACCAGGATCACATGACCCCAAATCACAGTTAAATGATTCTATTTTCTTTTTCGTATTGAACTTTGAACTTATGTCCACTTATCTTTCTCAGAAGGCTGATTACATTGGAGTTTTTTATATGATTATATATATAATGTATACTATATATATATATATATGATTTTTTCCTTCGCAAGTATTCATAACTCTCTCCTTCCTACCTACTTGAAATTTCAATTAGCCAAATAAATTAATTAAAAATAAATTAAAGTTAGAAAACTTTGGTCTTTAAGTCATGGGTAACATTTATTTTGTACCCGACAGATGAACATTGAAATTCAGGAAAAGTATGGAATTAAAGCCTAATAAAATGTTATATAAACTCTTAAGTCATGTTGACTTAAGTGGTGAGATCATGCCAAGAAAGTTAATGGAGCTGGCTCTGGGGCCGCTGATCCAGTGATTTATCCACCTCTGTGCGTTTCTAAGCAAAAACACATGTCTGCAAAATGAGCCTTTGCAAGCCAAAGACAGAAAGATCAAACTGCCAAGGGTATCTCAGATCCTTTTCATACATGCAGCTTGCATATTTAAAAGCAGGCCTGGTCTTTACACACTTGAAGAAAGCAAAGCAGAACCGGGACATACTGTTTTTCTTTGGAGAGCGTTCCCCAGGAGGTGCTCCTGTTGCTTCAACGATAACCTCATCCTAAAATTCAGGCCCATTTTGTAGGTCTGTTAGTAAGAGACCTATTGGCTTTCTCTCTCTCTCTCTCTCTCTCTCTCTCTCTGTTTAAGAACTGGTCTTATATCTGTAATTAGAAGGCAGCCAAATACATTGGGAAGATCAATGGCTTTCACTTTCAGACCCTGCCACACCAGCTTCCTGGTTGTGTGACCTTGGGTGAACCACTTATCCCTTCTGTGTTCTATTGTTCTCTCCAAGAAATGGAGCTAATGAGGCACACTACCCTGGAAGGTTGGAGAATATAGGGAGATGTGGAATAGAAGTGGGATGGCTAGTACAGTGCCTACTACATGAATTGGTACTTCAAAGGTGTTTACATCAGTCCCCTTTTCTTAATACCAAGGTCGTGCTGTGACTGTGGGTCAAAAGCGGCCTGCATGTGTGTTTATCTGCAAAGTCCTTTCAAACGCTCTGAACGAATTGCCAACGTTTCAAAATCAGAGATTTCAAGTGAGAATCTAAACTGTTGGATTTTGGATAAAAAAAAATCCGAAGATCTGGCAACACGGGGCCCCTGTAGATGAGGCACATCTGCCCCCAGCCCCCTAATCTCCATCCTTCTCTGATGCCTCACACCCAACCTGCTTCACACATTTATGTCGTGTGCCTGAGATGCTTGAGACTTAAGGTGTCACCACAATGCACATCAACAATGCTGGAGATTCTGGTCCCGGGGAGGCCGCATGGATGCAGACACCTACTGCCCCAGACCCTGCCTGTAAGGAATTCACAATCTTATTAAGGGCTTATTGTAAGTGATGATTTCAATCTAGCAGGAATTTATTGAATTCCTCCTGCAGATCTGGCACTGAGGATGCAACTTAATAAGATATGGCCCGTGCCCAAGAGCAACCTGCTCTGCTGACCTCTTCTGGATTGGAGTTTCTGTTTTCTGTTTCCAACCCCGGGTGGAGACTCGTAACATCATTAACTTTTTATGTCCCGTTTAGGGCATCATCCAGTCCAGGCCTCGCTTTTGTTTTGTCTTTGTTTTTCCCATCGACTGACAGCATAAAATGATTGCATTGACTTCGCTGTAGATAAGTTCCGCCTTCCTAAAACTTGGAAGAACAGAAAACACAAATAGAAACCATTTTCCCTCTTATTTCCTATAAAGGGAAGGTTTTTAAAACATCTGGTTTCTCAACTCCTAACCTAGTGCCTGGCAGGAGGAGGCTAAGTAATGTTTGTTCGCTAAAATAAATGGATGAACGGATAAAACACTGAATGGATGGATGAAATTCCAACGTCTAATCCAATTCACCCTCCCCCCCGCCCCACATCCATTTATGTATTTAATCATCAAATACGTACAGAACTGGGAAAGGAGCCTTCCAGATGTAGGGCACAGAGTCCAAAGGCCCTGAGATGGGAACAAGCTGGACACGTTCCAAGAACCAGAAGGAAGTCCAAGATGGTTGGGGATGAGCGGAGAACGTGATTAGAAATGGCAGCAGTGGCTGGTTTATACGGGGCCTATAGGCCTTGTTGCAGGCTTTCCATATTTTATAAGTATAGCAGGAATAAGAGATCTGATTTCAATTTTTAGAAGATCCTGTTGGCCGCTATGTACAGTATGGGTTACCCGGAGGGAAGGGTGAAGCCAGGAGCCCGGAGAGGTGGTTGCTTAGAGCAAGCCGGGGGGGGGTGGGCAATGTCCATAGGGTGAAGTTTGCAGTGGGACCCGGTTTGGGACAGATTTTGAAGTTTCAGCGTCATCTACTGACACCGTAATGCTGTCTAATGGATGTACAATGCTGGGCACATGGGTAACTTTAAATTTTCTACTAACTACATTGGAGGAACCCACAAATGGGAACATTTTGGGTTTGAAAGTTGAGAAAAAAAAACTTCCCATTTACTATATGTTTCCCGAAAAATATCTCTTTGTAGTGTTCACTTTATTCCCTTTACATTTCTTTTACGCAACAAACAACTTTGTTTTGTTCTGCTGCAGTAAATTGCGATTGACATGCCTCCTAAGAGTTGTGATACTCCTTCTTCTAATCATTTTGTCCTTATTTTTTCTGGTCGCGGAGCTCATGTGTGGTCCGCCTTCTCCATTTTGCACAAGTGGTATCTTTTTTACATTTCAAAATCTGTCTATACTTCCTTGTTTTCACCAGAAATGAATCGAATCATTTATAATTAGAACTACTATTTTTACTTAATTCCGAATTGTGAGTTACGTAGGTATCTCTGTAATTCGTGCTGCCTGCATAAAATACTTAAATAAACACACTATAATGTTAATGTGGCGCAAAGATAAAAATCATCCCAGCTGAATCAATCCACTGACAGGGACTAATACACATTGCCCAGTGTTTATGTGTAGTAGCAGAAATGACTCATGTACCTGTCTCTCTCACTACAAAATGACAGTGTCATCTTAGGTGATGCAATAGTTAAGCAGAAATATAATCCTTGGCAACATCATAAGCATGTTTGGTGGAAAAGCACTTGGCACTGCTTCCATTTTAAAATTTAGCTTCACATCAATTAAAATTAACACACCTGAAATTCAGTTCCTCAATCTGCTCACTGGCCACCTGTGGCTGGTGGCTGCCATATTGGACAGCGCCTCTCCAGTGGGGTTCAGAGCTGGGTGGCCTTGCCCTCACCTCTCCTGCCCTGTGCCTCTCAGAGTAGAGTAGAGGTTCTAAATGCCCTGCTGTCTTGCTAACGCCCTGCTCTTCCCATCCTGTGTACTCAAAACTGAACATCTGGGGTGCGCTTATGACATTCAGTTAACACACAAGTCAAGGCAACATGAAACCAAGCTCTTAGGAACCAGATTACATTGCTAAAGGATGTTTTCCTCCCAGAACAATGAACATTTTCTTTAAAAGAGAGAAATGATGCATTTGACATCAAAAATTGACTCATGCACATGGATGTTATTTTATTTATTTTTTTACCTGTTATATTTAAATAGACATGTCCACAAACCCAGCAATGCTGAGCGTGCTGGCACTGGCTACCAGCCATCGTGGCCGGTGTCCATATTATGGCTTTAAGGCGTGGCTGCCATGAGTTTGCTGAATATGTGCATTTTTGTTAAATGCCAAATCGTGGTCATTCTCCATCAAACAAACAAAGCCGATAAATGCCACTGGTATTCGGTAGACTGTAACGTTTCTCAAGTCTGTGGAGCAAATTATACTCATTTCAAAATTTGTGTAACTGGGGATTGACACTTATTCATGTGTTTGTGTGATAGGTGGAGTCACTGCTGGGTGTCTCACACATGCCGTCCTGCGCTTACCTATATCCACAAGCATTTTCTTCTCCAGAAGCATGTGCCTGCTTCAACTTTGATCCTGCCATAGCCCCCCTAACGGGTCTCCAGACCTGCCATCAATGCGCCTTGTCTTTGGGTAGTACTTTGAAGCAAGGGCAGACCCCTTAATGTCTGTGAGACTCTAGATTTCAAGAAGGATCAACTTTGACTTCCTGCTGCTGTTGCAAGACCCTCTCTGGCCCCCTGTCCCCCATAGCTAGTGTCACAAATATTAATGCCACGCTTGCACATGCTGGGCTCAGAATGGCCCCTTTTAATTAAAATATGGATCTATTTTTTCAAATGCATTTTCACATTTCTGCATGGGGAGAAGTGCTTCTCCTGCCGAGTGCAATTTCAGATTGGGCAAAATAGGTACAGATTTCATTCGAATCTCTTTGAAGTTTCAGAACGTCCTTATACCCTAGGATGATTTTTTGCTGCTTTTATATTCTCAATGGTTTCCTGGACATTAGGGAAGAGCTTTCATGTATTCATATCTTTGGGATTCTGAAATATTATTGGATAAATATTAGAGAGCCAAATTGAATCAAAGTTAAAATGAATCAAATAGGTCCTAAATAAAATTTAAAAAGCAACACTTAAAATATATTGTTATTAACCACGGCTTTTGGGGAAGTTATAGGCTAAATGTGATTCTCATTCCAATGAATCAAGGGTTTCTTATGGAGAAAAAAATACCCTCTCCTTGTATGTATCAGTGTGTACACGTGGAAATAAAGCTCAGAATTTTTCTCTTTAGATAGCTAGGAACAGATATCAAGAAAGGAATTTTCTCTGGGCTAAGTTTCCCAAACTTTTTGAATGGATCATGGCTTCCTTTGGGTCCTGCAACACATTTTCAGGCCTCATTTTTTTGGCATTTATATGATACTTTATTTGCATTTCGGTTGCATTTCATATTGTTTTGTCGCGCACACACCTGTCTCTCCGCTCTGTTATTAAACTCCATGAGGACAGGGATGATGCTGGGTGTGGGTATCTCACAATGCCTCCCCATTGCCCCTTTAGACTCTTTATCATTTTGTCTCTTAATCTAAATTTTGCATGATTTTGCTGGGTTAAGGCAGCTTACAGTGACCTATTCTGCAAAGAAATAGATGAGATGGGGATTTGGAGGGAAGGAATCATGTTGATAGCCAATTCTCATCTTGTTTTCACTAGTATCCAGAGACTCAGGAGAGATTCATAGCCTTCTGCTTCTTGTATTGTCCACAATTTCCTTATATTGGTCAATGTCTTCATACTCAAATGCTCGTCTGCTTGAATTTCAGGCAAGTTCTTTGCATTAATATTTAGACCTTGAGACTGTAAGTTGATTATAGCTTTTTAATCTTGCTATCTGTAATTAATTTGGAAAAATTCACCCAAAACAGAGTGGTGAAGGGATTACATGGCTTGTCTGGGGCTTTCCAGAACTTAATACCACAAAGTTCAGAAAAGGACTCTGAATTCCATCTCTTTTTATCAACCTAGTTACCCTAGTAAAATGACTTGCTGACAGAGAAGGAGCAGTCATGGCCTGTATCACAGACTCACAAATCACGGCCTGCCAGCTCCGTGATAGAGCGATCTTGCTCCCAACAAGACTCAGCCACTGAAATGAGCCCAAGCCCCCCGTGGGTATTGTTACCTTGACTTAATCATGTTGTTTGGTATTGTTCTTCTTACTGAACTTGAACTCTGTTTGCAAAGTCTGCCAAATCTGTTTTTCTCTAAATATCTTTCTTTGTATTCCTCAATGGCTCAGCTAGAGTTAGCCATCCCCTTGTCCTGATTTTAAGATTTTAAGAACTTTGAAAAGAGGGCGGGTTCAGTCTTGGTGAGGGTGCCAACATTTCAAAGACAGATGAGCACTTTTGCAGATCCCCCTTGATTTGGAAACTTAACGCTTTACTTTTGCCGTTTGACCTTCAAGGAGCTTTACTGACAGGAAATACTTTTAGTTTTAGTTTACTTTAGTTCTATTCGATCTGATTCGATTCCATCCTATTCTAATTCTATTCTATTCTATTCTATTAATTCTATCCTATCCTATCCTATTCTAATTCTATTCTATTCTATCCTATCCTATCCTATCCTATTCTAATTCTATCCTATCCTATCCTATCCTGTCCTATCCTATCCTATCCTATCCTATCCTAGTCTAATTCTATCTTATCCTATGCTATGCTATTCTATTCTATTCTATTCTATTCTATTCTATTCTATTCTATTCTATTCTATTCTATTCTATTCTTATCACTAACCACCAGTTGCCTGCACAGTTTCACTGCACGTAAGACTCATCAGGTTCGCTGGCCCCACCCCACCTGCGTGTACCTGGAAGTGTAATGTTTGGTGGCAGGGATAGAGGTTACCTAGCAGCGATCAGCACACCCCTAAACACGAAAGAGACGGGCGAGGCAGGAAAGGCGCTGTGCACCTGGCTTGCGGGGCGGGGCCGCCGGGAGGTGGGGCACGTTCCCTCCGTGCGGGTCCCCCGGCAACAACTCACTCCGGCTGTGTTTCGCAGCCACTCACAACAGTCAACTTCAAGCACATTTTCACACTGTTTGGCTCAAGCTCCTGGCAGCGTTCCTAAACACTCTGAGGAAATAATTCCACAAAGTGGCATAAATTAATGTGACTAATTAACATGATGTTAATTATTTGTAAATTGTATGTTTGGATACACATTACTTGAGAGGCATATGTTACATTCAGTGTTTACTGAAACAAGTGACTGCTAATAGCTCCTCCTGAGTGTTCCCTTCACAACAGTCAGCAAATGGAGGCTCCTCTAAAAATAAAAACCGTGTCCTCCGGGGAGCTGCGTGAACGATTGAATATAATCCAGTGCCACTGAAGTAGCCCCCTTCCCTTGAAAAGTGGGAGTTCCGGAGACTTCCTGCTTCACACCTGCGCTAGTGTGGCTATGGCTTCATTAAAGCAGTCACTTCTTTCCCGGTGTCCGCAGACAGGTGAAGGTCGGGCTCGCTCCTGAGGTGTCCAGAGTCTCAGTGTCTCCTTCCAGACCTGTGTGTCTATAGCCAGGCCCCACCCTCAGCCCCCAAGGTGGGGCAGAAGTCTCCATCAGGACCAGGGCAGTTAAAAAATATGTCAGCCTGGCGGTCTCCTGTGTTTAGAATTGTTCAGGGTTTCCCATTCAGCAACAAAACGTCCTCTTTGGACTCACACTTGACATTCTAGTTCTTGGTCCTGGAATAAACCAATCTGTTTAAGTGGCTTTTAAATTCTGAAGAAGATATTTTGTTTCTTTAAGGTTCATTAGTTTCAGGTGCTTTGGGTATGTGTTGCTAACATGCAAAATAAATTACTCTTTTTACTTGAAAAAAGAAAATACAGTCTTGGTAGCATTCTTTAGATATTACGGCTAATGAGGAGGTTTCTCGAGGAGCAAGTGTCCTAACGACATCTTTCTGACTGGCGTGCCATCTCTAGCAAAGTAAAACCGTGTGCTTTGCTGATATTCTTTGGTCAGGACTGAGTGACCGAGTCCTTTGGGGGAATAAACTGGATCCCTTGGCAAAGAGAAAGAGAACACAAGGCCACGGTCAGATCCGGTTATGGCAAAGCCAAGGGAAGGCCACATCCTTATTCTAAATCCCATTCCTTGGGGTAAATACCTTCAGCTTTCATATTACATTATAGGTCTAGACATTTTTTGAAAAGACAATTGGAAGACAACCCCACGCTCCAAGAGGGTCAGCTGAGGGAGTAAAGCCCCTCAGCCTGGTGCTCGTGTGCGAACGCCAAAACAGAGGCCTCTCCTCCCAGACCACTGTTCTCAGGGGGGATGCTAGCTGGAATTTGCCTTTTGGAAGGGCATGGGAAAATAATTATGGAAAATCTGAAGTATTTTAATTTATTCACGGCCACTAATGACTTAAGTAAAAGCAAAGAATTGTACTTAAAATACACACTTGATTAGCCCGACGGTGGCGTCGCAACCAAATCCTCATGAGTCCTGTCTTACTTAGTTGCCATCACATCTGACCCTGACCTTATCCGTGTCGATCACCGTCAGACAAGTGCCTGGACACACGCATGAATAAATGACTGATTCCGGAAGCAGAACTGAGCACGAAATGCAGATTCTCCTCAAAATTATGTAAAACACAGAGAGAAAAGTCCTTCCAAAGTTTCCAGGCAAAAGTTGATTTTATTTCAGCTCTAGTGACAAAATGAACGTATGGCACTCTGGGGATGAAGGGACACAGGAAGGAAGTGGGAGGAAGATTGGCAAAAACTGAATTGCTTGTGAATGGGATAACCCAGACACGCTGGGAATGAAGACACTATTATTCTAGAAGGGCTTTTACACTTTGGTTTGGGACTTGAGAGGGAAGTTGTCTCTTCGAGGAGAAAGGAGAGTGAACATTCATATGACAAACTGTGGGAGCGCAGGAATGAAAATATCAGGAGAAGCCACATTTGAGATGGCTCCGGTAATCTTGGGAGTGTCTTTCAGTGTGTTCACTTGAAGACGTCACAATCCAATTGAAGATACCAACTGTTGCTACACGTTGTGGGACTGGTATCTTAAAACACAGACACAGATCTGTTTCAAGTATTAAATGGTGTAAGTTGAGTTCCAATGCATATTGTTTTTAAAGTGTATAAATGACTACAGGAAAGAGATGGGACAATTGCTCTCCCTTTGAACATCTATCTTAGAGAAATTGTCCTGAATTTAGAGTCTTTATAATCTCAATACACAACATGAACCTCAGTGCAACCAGTGAACCCTCACGGAATGAAAGAATTTGCTGGATGGATGAAAGAATTACAATAAGCAAACTGACAAGATGTAGAGAATGTGTAAGGTAATAGTAGCAAATGTGCTGTTTAGAATTTACTGTGTTACTGGCCCAATTCCAAGTACTTTGCATGTATTAAGTCACTGAGCCTTTACATAGCTCTCAAGTTCTGTCATTATCTCCATTTTACAGATGAAGATACCTGGCACAGAGAGGTCAATGAACTTGCCCAGGGTCACACAGCTTAGAAGTGCTAGTACCAGGAATGGAAATTAGGCATGTCGGTTCCAGGGACTGTGTTCTAACCACTCCTTTGCTTGATTAAATAGCAGAAAATCTTTCTTTCAAGGGGAGCATGCTTTCTTCTGTGTTAATGAGCGATGTTGGAAAGATCGAGGACATGGGCCACATTTGGGGCCAGAAATGGGAGAAAATTCCCCACCACTACCACCACCATCACTGCAAGGCATTTACAGGGTAAAAGGAAAAGATGAATATTCTTTAAAACAGATTGTTTTCTCTGTGACAGTCACCAACTTTATAAATTCCTTAACATACTCTTTGAAACAGCTCGCCCTTCTGAGGTAATTGATAGCATGCCTTTCATTATTAGTTTAATTTTCAGTAATTTGTGCTAGTCTCTAAGTTCTGATGATGATAATAATAATAAGTTAATATTGATTTCCTGTTTTCTATATGCTTCTGTCTCCAAAGTGCTTTGTCTAGACTTACGCAGGAGGCACAATTACTGGCGGCCCATTTTACAGGTGAGGAAATAGAGGCAGGGAGGTTAAGAGCTGGTGAGTGGTAGGTCTGGGATCTAGCCAGTCTGGAACTACAGCCACTCCCATAGTTCCTGGTAGGTCTGAATGCACACATAACGAAGGAAATATAAAGAAAAACATCCTTTACACTGACTTACTCTGTCCCAATGTAGAAGATATGTTATGCTTTTGCAGTTCTTTGTGCAAGAGAAATCTGTTCAACTTTCCTTCTTTCTTTTTAAACCTGTGCCAATCTGCCTGTGTGTTCAGAAATCTAAGGAAAGTGAAAAGTTTATAACACATTGGAGCAATTAGACTTTGGTTGTATATTTTATAGGGAACGTTTTGGATAAACTTATACTTCATCACGAGGAATGGAAGTATTTCATTCCCAGGATAAACCGAGCTAGACCTACAAGTCTTACTTCAGCTTATCCTGAAGGCCAAATATTGGGTAGAAGGTTCTGGGTAACATCCTCCTAGGGGTTTGCCAAGAAAAGATGTAAAGAAATGAAGTTTCAAGCTAAGATTTGGCTTCTTGCCACCACCTAGTTAACATAGGATTAATATTTTCCTTTTCTACATAAAAAAGTAGTTTTCTAGGGGATCATAAAATTTTAAACCAGAGACTGTCTGTGATTTCTGATTTTTTTTTTATAAATTCAAATTATTGGCTTCAGCTACCATTTCTAAACTCTGCCCTGCTTTGTACTTACTCAGAGCAGTCAAACTTCAGAGCCCTTCATCTGTGAATTAATCATGTGCGGAGTATATGCAGTTGGAATTTAGCTATAAATATAAATGAAATTGCTCCAGTCATGGCTGGGTTCAAAAAAAAAAAAAAAAACTAGAGCGATTGGAAGTTTTCAGTTTAAAAAAAAATAGAGAAGTTTTAAGGGGAAAAAAAGGAGTTAAGTTGAGAGGTGTGATTAAATATGATACCGTCTTTTTGCATTAAAATATTGGGCTTGTATGGTATATATACTTCATTCCCAAGATACTGCAAATCAGCTTATAAGCTTTACTGTCAAGGTGGAAATTTGAATGGTGTTTACCAGACTCCAGAGCAGCTCTCTCACTTGACCTGCGGACATGTGAAAGGGAGCTGGTGCCGTTCATTACTGCAAAGGATGAGCACGCAGTAGGTTGTAGAGATTTTCCTGGTACGCCTTGGCAAGAAGGTTCGCCCAACTGGGGAATCGAGGAAGAGGAAACAGAGAGGGACAGAGACGGATGAACAAACAGTGCCGGCTTGCCTAAGAGCACATACATTAGACTATGTTTTTCCTCCCCGAAAAGTCTGTGGTTTGAAAAACTAAAAGGCACTTGCATGTGCTGTGGAATTCTCATAGCTGAAATGTCTTCACTGCTGATGAGGGAGTGGAAAGAACTGGAATTTGAGGTTGCCTCTCTGAGCGTCAGTCCCGGGGGGAATGCTCACTAGTTCTGGGGCTCCAGCAAGTTACCTAATGCTCTCCGCCGTTCCACTCCTTCATGTATAAGATAAGAACAGTCTCTAAGGGTGGCTGGGAGGTAAGGGGGGAAGGGATGGGGTGGCTGGGTTACGGACATTGGACAGGGGATGTGCTATGGTGAGTGCTGTGAAATGTGTAAGCCTGATGATTCACAGACCTGTACCCTGGGGTAAATAATACATTATATGTTAATAAAAAAATGATAAGAACTATCCCTTTTAAAGTTGCTATGTCTCCGCAGCTGAGATCAGCTGCTTTAATTCCAGACGTATGTTGACTGCCTGCTTGCTATGTGCTGTGATGCTGTATGAAAGGCTAAGGATACAGAACTGTATCCTTAACTTCCCTGTAACTGGAAATAGATAAGTCAAGGGGATGAAGAGTACAGCGTAGGGAATAGAGTCAGTATATTGTAATAACTTTGTGCGGTGGCAGATGGTGACCACACTTATCGTGGTAAGCATTTTGCAATGTATATAATTGTTGAATCGCCATGGCAGACACTTGAAACTATGTAATATTATACGTCAGTTACACTTCCATAAGAAAAAACTATAAATCATAAAGTAACATTTATTAATTCAGGCACTAAAAAAAAAGCAAGTGACTTAAGGAATTTATCTTTGAGGCAAATAGACTAGTGAGTAATAAGAGGATACTGTGAGAAATAAAACAATAGAAATATGTTGAGAGGGTAGGGTTAGGGTAGGACAAATCGGAGTAAGCCTGTAGGGCATACTAACTCTGTCTACAAATATACTAAACATCGACTGCATTCCCCCTCTCTCAGGGTGGGTCTAAGAATCAATAAGGACTCACAGAGAGGGTCTGAGCACAATGTTTCTGAATCACAATTCACTCAGGCTGGTATCGGAAAGAAGGCTTGGCATGAGCAAAGGCCCTGGGACAATCAGAATGAAGTGACTGGGTTTTCCCACTGAAGCACAGAGTCGGGGGGTGGGGAGGGAATTGCTTGCCTTTCTAGGATCGTGGGCTCCATCCTAGGAACCCCGAGCAGGGGAGATACAGAGGCAGATGGTGCCCAGGACCCACTGTTGGGCAAAAAGGCGATCAAGCCCCAGCGGTGGCACATCTTTTAATATGCACTGTTCAGGAGTGATTTTTCTCTTTTCTTTTAGTTTGTCATTTTTTCTTTTCTTTTTTAATTATTTGTTTTTTAAATTAACATATAATGTATTGTTTGCCCCAGGGTACAAGTCTGTGGATCATCAGACTTACACATTTCACAGCACTCACCATAGCACATACCCTCCCCAATGTAACCCAGCCACCCCATCCCTAACTCCCTACCCACAGCCACCCTCAGTTTGTTTCGTGAGTTTAGGAGTCTCTTATGGTTTGTCTCCTTCCCGATCCCATCTTGTTTCATTTCCCTTCCCCGCCCCCACAACCCCCCCGCCCTGCCTCTCAAATTCGTAATATCAGAGATCATGTGATAATTGTCTTTCTCTGACTGACTTATTTCACTTAGCATAATATCCTCTAGTTCCATCCACATTGTAGCAAATGGCAAGATTTTGTTTCTCTTGATGGCTGCATAGTATTCCATTGTGTGTGTGTGTATCACATCTTCTTTATTTGTCATTTTTTCTTATATATCAGCTGTCTTGAGATATAACTCACATATCATACAATTCACCTATTTAAAGTACACCATTCTTTGGCTTTTTACTATATTCATTGATCTGTCCCACCATAACCACAAACCATTTTGAGAATATTTTTTCACCAAAAAAAAATATATATATTTTTTCACCCCCAAAAGAAAGCTCATTCCCATTAGCAGTCACTTCCCTTACATCCTTCCCCGGCCCCTGACAACCACTCATCGACTTCTGTCTCTATTTCTCTGTCTATTCTGAGTATTTCATACACAGAATTACACTATATGAGGGCTTTTATAGCTGACTTCTTTCACTGAGCATGATGTCTTCAAGGTTCATCCATGTTATACTATGTATCCATGCTACATCCCTTTTTATGACCAAATATTATTCCATTATGTGGCTATGCCTCATTTTACTGATCTACTCCTCAATGGATGGATATTTGGGTTGTTTCCACTTTTGGCTATTATGAATAACGCTATTATGAATACCCACATACAAGTTTGTGTGTAGACCTATGTTTCCATTTCTCTTGTGTAGATGATAGTAGTGGTATACTGAATTACATGGTAATTCTATTTCTTTTTTTTTTTAAGAGAGCGAGAGCATGTGTGCAAGCGGGAGTGAGAGGAAGAGGAGGGGCAGAGGGAGAGAGAGAGAATTGTAAGCAGGCTACACACTTGTTGGAGCCCAATGTGGGGCTCGATCTCACAACCCCGACATCATGGCCTGAGCTGAAATCAAGAGTTGGCCTCTTAAACCGATTAAGCCACCCAGGCTCCCCTATGGTGATTCTATTTTTAACCTTTTGAAATCCTTTTCTAAAGTGATTGCACCACTTTCCCCTCTTTTTTTCTTAATGCTTGATGTCTTTTCTATTATTTGTAATCATGTGAACTGGAGAAGAGAACCAGAGGAAGGAGATACAGTTCAAATTCAGTGTCTTTTTCACTTGATAGTCCAGGGAATGGGTGAGCCATTATTGTGATGGGGCCGCCTGACAGTTCAAAATCTCAGTGACATACAATGACAAATATTTATTTCTTGCTCTTAGGTCTACAAGTCAGCTGTAACTCTGATGGCTTCTGCTAAGATTGATAGAGTTTGGCTGTATTCTGTAGGTCAGATTCATTCAGGGGCTAATGGCCACTCAGTTCATATTCTTATTATGGCAGAAGATAGAGACCATGTCAATCCACTAACACTCCTTTGACCAAAACAAGTCACACAGCTAAGCCCAAAAGTCAATGGTATAGGGAAGTTTGCTCTCCCTATTTTTTCTGCAGTGTCAGAGTGTCACTCTGGCAAAGTGTGTGTTTATATAATCCTCTTATTTATCAGGATGAAGTAAAGTATTGGGAAGAATGATCTGATGATGAAGAATGATCCACAGTCAGTATGCAATTTACCATACTCTCAAACTGAGTTTTTTAAGTCAAAATGGTAGGCAGGGAAATAGAGAGAAAAGGAAGAGAGATTTTTAAATTATAGCCTATTTTTAAAAGATTAAAATGTGAGAAAGTCATAGTAACTTAGAAGCCATTCTTTGGAGATATGCTTTCATGAAAAGGTGAGGGTGTTTATAATTAACCCATTGATTTTACATGCTCCGTTTCAATGCTCAAGGAGTCCTAAAATGCTTGGTTACTTCATAGCATATTGAAATTTGGGGGTGAAAAGAGCCTTAAGGGACATCTTATTTTGTCTGTTGAATCAGTAAAAAGTGCCGGAAAAAAACGCTGGCTCCAGAGTTTTAATAATAATAATAATAATAATAATTTAATAATAAGTGATACCCACTTCCTGAGGCAACTTGGTCCTCAGTAAGTCACCCCGGGGGGTTCTCATAACAGTTACTTGCATTCTACGTATTTTCAAGACAGCCCTTGAAGTAGATGCTGTTATCATCCCATTGTACAAACAAGGCAACAGATTTAGGGTTATCAAGGCCAAAGTCACAGCCATGGAATGGCAGGACAGAGATTGAAGCTTGGGGTTCTCTGACTCCAAAGCATGCCAACGAGCCACAACCCCAGATGTTTCTGGAGACAAAAAGTCCTGTTTCTGTTGGTTCTGAATCTGCCTATCTTTTTTTTTTAAAGATTTTATTTATTTATTTATTAGGAAAGAGAGAGAGTGAGAGAGAGCATGAGAAGGGAGAAGGTCAAAGGGAGAAGCAGACTCCCCGTGGAGCTGGGACCCCGATGCGGGACTCGATCCCGGGACTCCGGGATCATGACCTGAGCCGAAGGCAGTTGCCCAACCAACTGAGCCACCCAGGCGCCCTGAATCGGCCTATCTTAACCAGAATCTACCTTTTATTATTATTATTATTCATTTATCCTAGCTTTTCTTTGTTTATTTTTAAGTAAGTAAAAACATTCCTTCTACAATCTGGCTTATACTTTGAATCTGCCTTACCGATCCTTTCTTTTTTCATCATAGTTGTTATTAAAAAAAAGAAAAAAAAAAGAAAAAGCTTGGACTGCCGTGTGAATTCACTTAGGTTTTGAACTGCTGCAGTCTGAATTATTGGAGTACAACCTACTGCCTACAATAGTTTGTACTTTATCAAGAGGCTTCAGTTGTCTCGGTTTCTCCCCTTTTGCCAGAGCCTAAATGGAACACAGGTGACACATCAAGCAGGAAGTTGTTTTATTTCAACATTAGTAAGGATTTTTCTTTTTCCAAATTAAGTGCTTGTTCTTGTGTCTTCATGTCATTGGGCCCCTGGGAGCAAATGGGATTATCAGAAGGTAGATAGAATGGCAACAGAGTGATGGTGAGAAAGAAAGAAGGAAAAAGCAAGGATGTACGGGAGGTTAATCGGCCTGAGTATCTAATATGGAAAGTGAACAGACAAGAGAGAGTTAACATGACATGATTATTGGGATCGAAAAGGTGGAATTATGAAAGAGAGGAGTCTCATCAGAAAGTCTAAGACAGAAACTGGCTTGTGTGAAATAGCTAATGATGAGGTTGGTAGTGAAAAATGGGTATCTTGCTGGAGGTAGGAGCTAATGGCATTATATCAGCCATTCCTTAGGGAAACACCTGGAGCTTGGAATGAACTACTGAAGCCCAGACACCATTCATTTGTGTCTCTACATTGGTCAGCATTCAGTATTCAAAGAAATTCTGTCAAAATCAGAATTTCCCAAAATGGCGGCAATAAATCTCCCGGGAACTCTCTCTTCTTAGATGTAAACAGTACTTACTCAAGCAGGGCTGCCATATTCGATGGCATTCCAAAGGGATGGGCTTCTTCATCAGACCGTAGACAGTTGTGCTATGAGAGTGCTCGTGAACTGCGTGTGATGTTTTTGACAAAACATTGACAAAAAACAATTACTCAAAAGGCAGCACTTGGAGAAGTTGTTTGTTGTTTAAGAGATGCCAAAGAAACAGGAAGAACAAGTGAAAGTGCTATTTTTGCCATCGCACTAAAACATTATTTCTCTGTAAGAAAGAGTCAGTGAATGAAATAATGCACTATAATACAATAAATTTATTCTTGTTATACTTAATTTGTGAGACGCACTGAATTACTGGACTGCTTTTTTTGAGATCACTAATTACTCCACCAAAGACCAAAATGTAGAAGTTATTTTAAAATGTCTATACGCAGGAACAAAATATTTTAAAGTATTTAAAATATAAAATGTATCTTATTAGCTTGAAATAATTACTATATTTTCAGCCACGATCTTCACACTGACTTTGATTATGGAAAATGCAAAGGCATTGAGGTTTTAGCACCATTTCATAATAATGCTAATAATTATGCTAATAGTAATAATAATATCAAGTAACATTTAGGTCTTATTGTGTGACAAGTAACCATGCTAAACATTTTTTCTTGTGCTGTCTTAACGACTTCTTGATACCTCTCTATGAGAAAGGAAATTTGTCAACCTGTTTTATAAATCAAGAATCTGAATCTCAAAGCAGTTACGTTACTTTTCCAAGATCATACGGCTAGTAACCAGTGGAATGAGAATTTGAACATAGTTTTGTCTGAATCTATGCCCTGGGCATTGTTGTAATTAGCACATATGGAGTCTCCATGGGAATTAGGAAAAAGTGCGTCTCCCTCAAGATACTTGTATCCCCATCTGTTAGAAAGTTGTTACAATAAACTGATTATGTAGACCAAGACAGCCTACTGCCATCTACCGGAACATAATAAATACAGAAATCTATGATGTCCATGATACAAAAGGTATTCTCATAGAGAGATCTCCAGCGGCACCAAAGGGGAGGCCCATCATCTTAAACAACTCTACAATTCAGGCAGGAGAACATTTTTTTTCATTCCCCAGGAAAAATAAGAGAAAGTTCTCTCACTGGTGTCCCCCCCCCCCCCATTTTTACCTTTTAGTCTATCTTAAGCCTTCATGAAAGCAAGGCATTAGTCTGGATACTAATTATCTGTCTGTTTATTCAACATCTACTCACTAACTCTCCAAGCGTTTGCATTCCCTTATGGGGATGTAATGAAGAGTAAGAGAGAATGTTTCCAGGCACACACAATCCAGGTGGGGCAATAATTGAACACATAATGACAATATGGAATAAAGGTCCATGGGTTTTCTCGTAAGAAACATCTCTCATCTTTCATGATCGGTCATGGCTACCTGAAGGAGAGTCATCGGCCGTGAGGAGGAGATGGACCTTGAATCGGAGTTCATGAAAAATAACTCTTAATGCATTATTAGTTCAGCAATGATACTATTTTATTCCTTAGAGTATTTTATTAGATTGAATTTTTAATTTACCTCCTTCCAGTGTTTTTTCATCCCGTCTCGAAGTTTTGGGTTTGCTGAATTCTTGCTCTTGTCAAGTTGTTTTGTATCATGAAGATTATATGGGGCGTTTCCTGCTTTTTCGTTTATTTTTTTTTTCTTAGAAGTGGGTTACTGTGCTTTTATCTTCTGTGTTCTTTTTTCTTTTCTTTTTTAAAACATTATTTTCCTGTAGCGTATCCCCATAATTACTATGTAGTTCATTGTCATAATCATCACAGTGGGAAATTCGGACTCCGAGTTGGCCCGATATCGCAGGCAGGACCCCTTGGCTCTCCCCTATACTATCTGAAACTGCTTTGATTTCCCCTCTGAGAGATTCTCTGTTCTAAGGCAACTATTTCCAGGAGATGAGACCAGCTTTGGAAGGCATGCTGTTTCAACTCTCCACTCCATGCCAGAATGCCTATTTTTTCCCTTGGCTACAAGTTCTGAAATTTCATTACTCTAAGTCACGGTCCTTTAATTCTTTGATTGCTTTGAGTAAGTGTAGGGTGTTTCTGTTTTTGCTGTTATTTACTTTGCTTTGTTAATATAATTTCATATTAAGGCCTGCCCTGTTCCCCGTCCCAACCTCTCTGACTTTTCTTTCTATGTGATTGTGCATGTCCTTTTGGTTTCTAAACCACCTGGTTTCCCAACACAGTTACCCCATGACCCTGGGCTGTCACGCTGCAAACCTTATCTTTTCTTCCTTTCTTATTGAACACTATGTCTTCTGCATAGGCTTATTTTCTGCTCCTTTCATTGATACTAAAAGGTAAGCCCCTTTATTGGAAAGCCATTGGCCACTGTAGATACTCCTCAGTTACCAATTTCCTGTTTCCCACCTGTCATCTCCCGAAATGAAGGCTGCTTCTCTCACAATGCCCTTCCTGTTTCTTTCCCTTACATTGCTGTTCACGCATCAGAGAAATATCATCGCCCCCTTCTCCACCTCCAGCTCCCTGAGTCAAACCCAAATTCAAAATGAGTGCACACTCATATACACACAAGCATACGTGTACACACACATGCGTGCTCATAAACACATACACGTACTTTAGGGCTATGGTGTAGGCTGTACTCTGTTACCGGCTTGATGCTGAGAAACAAAGCCAGGCTGAATCAGCCGGGAGAACAGTGAAACATCACTTTGCTTCACAAAGACAAGAATTCTGAGCCTCGAGTGGAAATGGGCTCAACTTAAATGAGAAGTGTCGTCGAGAAATCATGGTTGAATTTGAACAAAAAAAAAAGACAATATTTCCTAACAAGGACCAGTTCCAAATATGAATCTTGTGTTAGAAACAAGATAATAAATAGTTTGTTAGGAGTCCTTTGGAATGGAATTTGCCTTTTCCAGAGAAAAATTTGGAGTGAGACAATCCAGGTTTGAACCCTGTGTGTGTCAATTACCAACTGTAAGATCTGGGCCAGGGGGCGCCCGGGTGGCTCAGTGGGTTAAAGCCTCTGCCTTCGGCTCGGGTCATGATCTCAGGGTCCTGGGATCGAGCCCCGCATCGGGCTCTCTGCTCGGCAGGGAGCCTGCTTCCCTCTCTCTCTCTGCCTGCCTCTCTGCCTACTTGTGATCTCGCTCCTGTCTGTCAAATAAATAAATAAAATCTTTAAAAAAAAAAAAAAAGGATCTGGGCCAGGTGACCATACCTTTTTGTCGGTCAGTGTTCTTATACTTAGACCAGGGATAATAGTAACACCCGTGGCATAGACTCTGTTGTGAGGAATAAATTAGTTTACAAGTAGCAAGTGGTTTGAATAGTACCTGGCTGGCAGTAAATGGTCAAAAAGTCTTAACTGTTACTATTAGTTCCTTTATCCCATGGATCTGGGAAACAAAGGGAGGAGGGCATGAGTATACATCTCAAATATTGTCCTGGTGGCGTATTTCTTCTCCTTAAAGTCAGAACCATCTCTGAAGCTTCTCTAATTGCCCAAGACACTTAAGTGGTCTTATATTTCGTTAAACCTGTATGATCCATCGACTATTTAGAGACTGTTACTGCACTTCCTAGGCTATATTACTATTCTCCATTTACCCCTCTCTTGCTTTACTAGTCTATTAGTTCACCTATTTATTCTGCAAATCATTATTTGCAGACCCACATAGTAGCTTGTATTCCTTATAAAATAAAGGGGTAATAAGACTGATAAATAGTACATTCTACTTAAGATTAATACTATAAAAGATAAGTCGGCGGGGTGCCTGGGTGGCTCAGTTAGTTAAGCGTCCAACCCTTGATTTCAGCTCAGGTCATGATCTCAGGGTTGTGAGATCAAGCCCCGAGTGGGGCTCCATGCTGGGTGTGGAGCCCGCTTAAGATTCTCTCTCTCCCTATGCCCCTACCTTACCCCTTTCTCCATTTCTAAAAAAAAAAAAAAATGAAAAGAAGAAAAGAAAGACGTCTGGGATGCTACAAGAATATAATTAACAGGTGGCACATAGTAACTGCTTAACAAATAATGGATGAATGGGTGACGGATGGATAATTGGATGGATGGAAATTGGGGGATTAACTACCCTGACAAAGCGAGACTACCCTGAAGTCGCTTGGAAGTAGATGGGTAACGGATGAGATTTGTCATCTTTGTCTTCCCTGGCTGTTTTGCATGACTGTGAGTGCCTTGAAGGCAGAGTCCCATCTGCTGCCCCGCGCCTCGTCTCCTGCTCGTCTCCTGCTCGTTCGTTGCACGGCTAGGTCTCTGGTTACATATTCGTTGAAGGAATAAATTCAAGTGAAATGGGAGCTACATTCGACATTTGAAAAAAATTCTTTGGTTCCAGCTTCCTCTATACTTACTTGCGTTCGTCGTAATTGCTCTCCGTTTCTCATTAAAAGATTTGTTTTTGCCAGGTATGTGTTTAGTGTGTTATAACTATCTTTGGGTTTTGTTTTATGGCTTTCTCTGAAGCCAAGTCATGCCCGTGCCAAATTTCTATAGACCCAATTTAGCACAATTAGCTTTTTAACCTTTAAATTATTTCACATGGCAACAGAAATTTGCGAGTTTTTTTCCCCCCAGACAATGTTAGAAACACTTTGTCTAGAATTAATTCTACATGTAATTATTCAGGAGGAGAAATGTGAAACCAAGTGAGGATTATAATTCTTATTTAGTTTGTTTTCCTCCTTCTGCAAACGTTATCCTTTTTTTTTTCAAAGCTCTCAAACTCTTCTCTGAAACTTTATTTCAAAGTTGAAGAATCAGAGCCTGAGTTTACTGTTGTCTTTTGCATCACGAGGGAATAAAGCATTTAAATGGTATTTTGCAATTTCCAAAGGGTAGATGGTCTTCTGCTCCCATAAGTTCCTGTGCTCACTTCTATCACAATATAGCACTGTTTTTGTCTTATTTTAACAATCTTCCCTGATTTCTGTTGGGTACCAGATGATAAACTTGCATGTAAGGAATGTAAAGTGCCTACCTTTATGTCCTACAAACAGTGCCTGGCAGTTACAAGTAATTCGTTGGAGAAGTGTTTGCCCAATGAGTGAATACGCAAAAGAAGGTGCAGACTGTAAGTACAGTGTGGAAAGGATTGGCAAAACAGACACAGCAAAAGTCAATTTGAAAACAGAGGAAAAGATGGACACATTGGACGTCACTTAAGTTGTGCCTGTTTCCTTTTCATTTAGAAAATTCTTTAAAAAAAAAAAAAGAGAAGAAAATTCTTTAAGTTTTGTTTCCAATACTCTTTCCTCCCTTTTCGGGGATTCCCTACCCCCTGAGCAAGCCTGAGCTGTATCTGACTGAGCTGGGCAAGGTGACTGCCTGAGCTCTCCTCTGGCTCTGTGCATTCACACAGCAAATATTTGTGAAGCGCTTCCTCCAGGCAGCCTCGTGCCGCTGCACAGAGAGCTCTCCTGCAGCAGTGTCCTTTGGCTATAGCAATCCAGCAGGCTGTCATACCCATTACACAGAGGAAACAAATGAAAGCCAAAGATGTTAAATCAAAAAACGGAGCCCTCAGCTTGGTATGTGTTTCTGCAACACTGAGCCTTTTTAAGATACATTTTCTTGCAGAATCCATGGTTCCCTCCTTTGCACTCTCGTGATGCTTGGGTCATAAAGCCCCTTCCCTCAGTTAGGTTATGTTTAGATATGCAACTATTCCTTCTCTGGAAGTTAGGAATTGCATATATAGTTGCCGGTGCGCATGCGCGCCCACACACACCACAGACTATGTTAAACATTTCATGCATAATAATTATGGAATCCTTAGAACCCTAGAATCCAGTGAAGTGAATGCTGCTAACATTCCATTTTAAAAAGAGGAAAGGAAGCAGAGATTGGTGAAGTCACCTGCCCAAGGTATGTAGCCAGTAAGTAGCAGAATCAAGATTTGAACCCTGGCATCTGGTTCCAGAATCCAACATGCTCAGCTCCCTCTCCTTTGACAGAAGGCCTGGCTAGTTCAATTTTTATTTCAACATCTGCCTAGGCTATTACCTTTCAGCCAACTCTCAGTAGAAGAATGGAAGGAGAAAGCTCCACAATTAAGACACTGAAGAATAATTCATTCTTACGCCCGTGTCCCCATTATCTTATTCCCGGACTTCCTTCGACAGCCTGTCCTAACGCCCCTATCCTAACTAAGGCCCCCTCCCCATTATACTCTTACTAAGCATCCAAGCTTCTTTCTATCACAATTTGTTACTATACAGTCATGTGTGCAGTCGTCTGCTTATTGTTGAGTAGATTTTAAACTCCACCAGGACAGATGGGGACCTTCCCTTGGTCATATAGCCAGAGCTGCACCTGCCACAGACTAGACACTCCAGAAATACTTGTGGACTCCATGAATAAAGCATCCTTAACTCCGTAGTCACTGTATATCATTTTAGCACCCACACAGTTGCTTACACAAGTACCAGCCCTCTTGGAAAAGCCACCCTCTCTATAAGGAAAAGGGATCCAGAAAAAAAAAAAAAATAGCCCAGGAAAAGATTTCCTTAGAACGTTCAATGAATCACAATGAATTGGGATTCCTTATGTGAGGTGGAGAAAAACAACCCAGGTTTTGTGACTAAAACCTCATTCATTTAGCCTCCACAAATGTAAACTCTGTGAATATTTCACCTGGGTTGGGCTCAGCTGAGGGACGTGTTTCCAAAGCCAGTGATTTACGACAGGACAGTGTGAGCTTCTGTTTTTCCTGCAGCAAAATGGTTTTGAGGAATCTTAGCACCTAAATTGCTTGCGATCAGGTGGGGGTTTCTGATTTCAATTAAAGCAGATCCAACTGGACTCCTATCTGGAAATTCTTTGTTATCAGGGAGTGCAAATTGCAGAGTAAACTTGAATGCTGCACAGATAGTGCTTCCTATAGTCTTAGGGCAATTATATTGCTTTTCCTTCTAAATGGCTTCTAAGCTCTCCTTTGTGCAAATCGTGTTTGAACTGCTTTGACATATATGAGCTCTAATACACCAAGCTGCTTTGGAGCTTTTTGTTCTTCTTGTTTTAGCTGGCAGATAAATTATAAATTTAAAAAAACATGTCATCGCTCTAAAATCATTATATGGTTTAGATTTCTCACCAACTCAGACTGCCCCCCTTTCCCTCCCCGCTGCATTCCCTTGTCCAAATGTAAGTGGGTTTACTATAATAAAACGATTCTTCTTATTAACCTCAAAGAATAAAGATGCAGAGATGAAAACAAAGTACATAAATAGAAGTTGTCATACAGCAGGAAGGATCTTCAGGTAAATTACAGAATCTTACTGTCTGGGGATCGTCTTACCTCCTAAATAATCAGAGCCCTATCAGAAACACAACATTCCTGTAGACTCCCGCAGACCGATATCAAGGTTTGCTGCCTTCAGGCTTGTGCCTGTCAAGTGTGATCTCTGGGCACCCCGGGGTTTCAATTCCTATGGTCTGATGACTTTAGGAGAAGAGGAACAAGTGTAGCTAGGCTGGGGCAGCTGAGAAGGATATAGGCTTTTCTACATTGGTGTGACGTTCCCCACGGACACAGGCAAACTGGAATCTTGGCTCTGCCTTGGACATGCCCCTAAGCTCCCAGCTTTAGCTCACTGGGCCTCGGTGTTCTCATCTGTGAAATGGGGATGACATGAGCATGACTTTCAAGATTTGTCCCTCCATGTAATTCAAATGTGGCCTTAGTAATTTGTGATGGTATTTTATGCTACACCTGCCCGTATGTCAAATAATTTAAACCCTGTAAAAGTTCTAGATGGCTAACCACCTGTATGACCATGCTTCTGCCAGTCTTTAGGGACCATTTTTTCAGAGCCTCTGCTTGAATGGAAAATGTCTGAGAAACGAGGATTAAAAAATGACCCCACACCAAATGATAAATCCCATGCAGCAAAACTCTTCTATTTCACTCATACTGTGAGCCCTAATTTGAAACTGTATTTATTCTTTGTACACATTTTCAGAAGTCTTGGTTACCTGGTTTTCTTACTACTGGGGGAGATTAGAAACAGCAAATAAAAGAGAGTGGGATTTCTACCAACGGCAATCCAATGCAAGAGTCAAGTGATGGCATAAAAAAGAAGACGCAGGATCGATTTCTTCCCTTTCCTTCCCCCAACACAAGAATTCAAAAGCATAAATGCCACGATGGCGTGGTATAGATATAAACTTCCCCCCATACTTTTCAATAGCCCTTAAAGCAAGGGCCTGACTGCCTTCTAGCACAATCCATGGACAGCGAATACATAGCATGCATCGCATCATACCTTCCACCTGTGTCCAAACAAAGCCGACATCAGAAATCAATCTTGATTCTCTTGTAATTGATGCTAATACAAGACATCCTTGTACTAGCTCTGGACTCTTTCCCAACACAGCACTCAAGCCCTAATTCCCAATCCTCTGTACTGAATCCAGGAGCTGAAGTCCATTCCTTATTTCCCTATAAGTGATGACTGTTTAAAAGGACAAAGACATGGCTAACCACATTTAAGACAAGTTTTCTCTAACGGTGGTGGAGGATGTGGTAAAAAAGATTAGACTTATTAAAAGATGAGTAGATTTTATCAAGTAAGAAAGTTGAGAAAGGCCTTCCCAAGAATTATCTTTCTTGTCCTAAAAGCATCAAGAAGACAGAGCATGGCAAACTGATCTGAGGCAAACTCACTGGCTTTCAGTTTGGAGTAGAATCAAGCACTTTGGGCCAGGGCTCCTGTAGGAGCCAAAGACATGGTGAGATTCTGGAGGGATTCTAAGTTGTATGGCACCCTCCCATGTCTGGGGAACTATTTGGACCTTTAGAGGCATGAGATAAAGGAATGCCATTTTTCACGGGCTCTCTGGAACTCACCTAATCTTTACAAAATAACACTTTGATGAGTTGAGTCAGAGGTATGCAACCCGTATGTTTCTGACTCGCAGAGTTTATGAGGGTTTAGAAGTCAGGGGGAGAGGTGCTAGGCAAGAGGCATCATCCAATTTCTCTAAACCCAAAACACTGGAAACAGAGCCTGCTTTTCCTTTCCTGGTGTTTAACCCAAAGCTCAGGGACTTTCTGGCCCATTCAGGAACTCTTCTCGTCTTCTTGGGGTTTTATTACCCGTGCATGGATCAGGATGTGTTTCCCTAATGGTGTACACACTGTGTGAGGAAGCAGATCAACTTGTAAATGGCTGGTTCATTTCACTTGAGCTTCTTGGCCCTCCATGCCTGCAGTGGCTGGGTGGTCAGGCCAGGTTCTCCCACGCCTCAGTGGAATGTGTATTAACTCACTGAAAGGGCCAGGGCATCGAGCCTCTTTGTGTGGCCACATCTTAGGGACAAAGGATTCAGTCTTCCTGCATGGGGTTGCTTTGTCTTCCATGGTCTCGCCTCACATTTATTTATTCACTTCAAAAATATTTTGACCCCTTCCAGTGTGCATTTGGGATACAGACATGCATGGCCATAGGCTCTGCCCTCCAGCCCTGAGTGAATAGGGAAGAAAGGCATACATACAGGAAATTATAATAGTGTGATGCATCTTACATTAGAAGAAATACTTGGTTTTATGGGAGGCTATAGATGGCTCTTCTAATCCAGCCTGAGATGCTAGGGTGGGGGCAGATCACCGGATGTCAGCAAAGACTTACTGAAAGAAATGGTCTTTGAACTGGGTTTTGAAGGATATGTAGGAGTTCATCAGGAACATGAGGGAAGGAAGGAAAAGGGTTGGTGGGGGATGATAGCAGTCCTGGCGGAAGGTGCTGTGTAGGCCTAAGCACAGAGGCCTAAGGGAGTATGGGATGCTTGTTATTGTTAGGCAGGCTGTGTTGGCCGATCATGCAGCACCTCCCATATGCCACGCTAAGGGCAATGAAATGGAGACTCCTGGGCTCCAGTATTTTGTAGACTCATCACTTCTCAATTCTTGACCTTCCCCTTAGAACTCAGCAATGGTGGAGAGTAGGAAGGTCAATCTTTCAACTATGTAACCAACTTCTTTTTGTTCTTTCTTCTCACCTTCCCAACCCCTAGTCTTGCTGCATTATATCCCACTGTGGAGCATCATTGAGAGAGAGGTCCCCAGACCATTGACTTGTAGCATTATGATGTAAAGGCAAGTGTCCCCAGGTTATTGTGACATGTAGAAAGAGCCCAACACCCAAGCGATAGTCAACCAGACGGAGTCAGTGTATCAGTAAAATAGTGTTATGCAACAAGTTACCCCAAAATGTGGCAGTTTAAAAAAACAAACATTTATTATCCCATAGTTTCTGTGGTTTAGGAATCTGGTATGTCTTTGCTGGGTGCCTCTGGATCAGTGTCTCTTGTAAAGCTATAATCAGGATGTCAGCTGGGATTGCATTCATCTCAAGACTCAACTGTCAGCTCACTCCTGAGACTGTTAGCAGATTTATGTCTTTGGGGTCTACAAACCAGAAACATTCATTCCATAGTGCCCCTCACAACATGGTAACTGGCTTCCCTCAGGGTGTGCAAGTAAGACAGGGCAGCCATGTTGGAAGACACGGTCTTTTTGTGACCAAATCCTGCGAGTGATATCACCATCACCTATACAACTTTCTATGTTATTGCTAGAAACAAGTCACTAAATCTAGCTCACACCCATGGGAAGGGGTTACACAAAGAAATGAATGCTAGAAAGCAAAGATATTTGGAAACCATCTTAGAAGCTGCCTATCACACTAAGAATCTCACCTCTCTGTCACTTTGCAGTGTGTGAACTTGGCCAAATAATCGAATTGTTCTAAGCCTTGATTTCTCCACCCACAAAGTGGAGACAGTCATTGTAAAGGATCTAACACTTAATAAATGGCAGTCAAAAATAACCATGATGATGATGATGTTGATGATAAATGTTAGTTTTTCTTTCCTTCTTGCTAGAGGTGGAGGTCCTCATGAGCACCTAGAGGAGTGGTTGTTTGTTTGGAAAGGTAGACGGAGGGGGTGAATCTAATGCTTCTAACATTCACTATTCATTTTCTACCAAGCTGGAAGAGAATAGAAGCACACTGTCCCAGTAGCGTGGATGACAGCAGTAAGCATCACAAACGTTTCTAGTACTCTCAATAATGAGTTACTTTCCAGAAGCTTCCAGCACATAAAGTAGGGAGTGCAAAGTGGAATTATGGTATGGTAGGCATGACACTGAAGTGAATAATTCTTTAGTCACTGGCCTCTGAGTGTGACTCATGGATTGTGTCTTAACTGCCAAGAAGTCCTGACTATGTATACACAGCCAACAGGGAAGAGATTGAAGAGTAGGTGCTTTTTAAAATAGCCTCCCTAGGAGGATTTCTTTAAATAGAACCAGCAGCAACGTTTAATATGGCTATGATGCAGCCCTCTGTGCTCAGCCTCGCACAGTGCTTGGAGAATCCTGTCTAGGGGCACCTGGGTGGGTGCAGTTGGTTAAGTGCCCAACTCTTGATTTTGGCTCAGGTTGTAATGACAGGATCGTGGCATCGAGCCCCTCATTAGGCTCTGTGCTCAGCATGGAGTCTGCTTGTCCCTCTCTCTCCACCTGCTCTCTTTCTCTCAGTCTCTCAAAGAAAGAGAGAAAGAAAGAAAGAAAGATCTTAAAGAAAAAAGAGAAAGAGAGAGGATCCTGTCTGTAGCCCAGGACTCCCTTTATGACATCGGAAGGGATTTGTTCACTGCAAACTTTCCATTCGGGTGTTAGCATCCCTTCAGAGAAGAGAGCAGGAGAAGTTTTCTCCTGATTCACATGTGTATTAAATACAAGGTTAGCTGACCTTCCCTGAGAGTGACTCTAAGGAGAGCATTACCTAAGCTATCTTGTCTAAAACTCACAACAGCTGTTTGAAGTAGAGACTGTTGTCATTCCATTTTATAGAAGACAAAATGACACACAGTGAAGATAAGCTACTCGCACGAGCTCACATAGCCAGTCGCTGAAAACATGTTTGCGATGGTTTGCAATAAGATGAAGCTATGGCAAGAGCATTGACCACTGGAAAAGGGTACAGGTTGTACTTACCTGACTTTTCGAAGGACCTGGTTAGGTTTCAAGGGGGATTGTGGTGTAGAGTCAATAGGATTTAGGAATTAGGTCTTTTCAAAGTTGTCAACATACGCTGCTCGCTCATGACTAATTTCAGACTTTAGGCTTCCTGACGACACTTCTCCTAGGGAAGTACGCTGAGAGTGAGTAGGATAATCCCTAGGCTTGCTCTACTGCCAAACAGTGAGAGAAAGAATGAGAGGCAGCAAATGAAACCCAGGGGTTAGATTGGTAACAAAGGTCCAATCTCATCTGCTCTAGGGAGTCCAGGAACTGATATGCATTCCAACTAGAATGTAGTAGTTTGGAATAGTGGATGGAGATAATAGAACACGAGATATTCTGGCTGCTTTGTGACTTTGGACACACCACTTACCTTTAAGCCTCACCTCCCTCATTTGTACAAATGAAGCAGCAGAGAACAAGGGGTGCGTGTAGACATTGCGGGAAGCAGGAGTGACTTGCCTTCCGAAGAAGCTTCGAGGCATCTGTCACAATAAAGGATGCTATCACAGGAGAAAGAGCATGCCTGGATCCAGAAGTGCTTCTCTTTGCTAAAAGAAGCCATGGAAACTGGCAGGCTTCAGGACTGTGGTTAATAGTTTGTGTGTTTTCAGGGTGGCTCACACTGCTTCCCACATGAAAACAACCCCCGGTGTTCAGAAAACTGTACTGCACAAAAACTTTTTTGCTTTTGTTCTTTTTTCTAATTGAGAAGTTGTTATATTCATGGATGAGAACTTAGTGGGCATCAGAAATCCTGGCCTCTGGGTCTACCTCATTCACCCACCAGATAGATATCCAGTCTACTCCGTGCCCGGTAGTGTAGGGCTACAGCAGTAAAACAGAGGGTTGTAGTCCTACCTTCAGGAAGTTTACAATCCCATGGGGATCAAGTACACAGTTCAATCCAGTATGAGACATTCTCTGTTGCTGGAAAGCAAAGAGAATGGCAGAAACACTGCTAAGAGACATTTGCCCCAATTTTTTCTGGAGGTGTTTCTTAAAGGATAAATTAACCAGATGAAGAAAGTGGCGTTCCAAGCAGGTAGAACCTCATGAACCAAGATGTGGAGTAAAATAAAGCTATGGGGTTCGAGAAGCTGTCAAAAGTTCCAGGCAGTTACAACCAAGAGCGTACATCTGTCTGTGATGAGCGATGGGCAGTAAGGACACAGAGAGAAGCAGAGAAGAATGAGGAGAAACAGAGAGGCAGGCAAGTAGCAAGCAATAAGGTGCAAGAGGTAAGCAGGGACCAACCAAGGCAAGAAAGATGCTTAAAAATCATATTCAAGAGTCTGGACTTCCATCTTGAAGGCAATAGGGGTGCCACTGAAAGATTTCAGAGACACTGACCTTAGCTGGATACTTTTGGCAAATGGCTAGACTAGATGATCTTTAAGGTCCCTGTATATTTAACACATCCCAAACAGATACATTCTCTTTGAAATGTTCTCCAGAGAAAGAAATTATTTATTTAATATTTAAATAGCCAATTGCATTTCTGTAGCCTTTATTCATATAATACATCAATCTAGTGTTGTTCGTCTTTCATTGTTTGTCTCCGGCATGGCTGACACCGTACTGGGTGTAATGGGGATTCCACTGCACACAAAGTTAAAGAAGACTGCCAGAGACTCATAATTGTCCTACACCCAAACGAGATAGCAAAAGATAGATTATTGATTGATTGACTGACTGATTTTGGAGTCAGGTGTTCTAAATGCGTGACCTTGATCCCTCTGAGCCTCAGTGTCTGTATCTATAAAATTTGGATAATAATAATAATACTCTCTCCAGTCATTGAGAGTATTGGAGGAGACAGTACTGGTGAAAATTTTAATCTAATGACTGGCAATGATAAGAACTTACATGTAGCTAGCTATTAGCATCATTCTCAGTGGTAGTAATAATTGTAGTAGTTGTACCGGTACCTTCTGAATTGGCAGAAAGGGTTCATTGTAACAGCAGTGAGAGGTTGTTACTACTATCATATTACTGGTTGCAATATCATTTCTTATATCTGGACACCTGAAATTCAAAATCATGACAATTTGGCTTCATCGTGAAATTCTTCCCTCCATGGGACCAAAACCAGTTTGCTTTATGAATGAATAATAGAAAGTCTGGAGATGGCAGAGGAGATGGGGGTTGGGGGTGTGCGTGTGAAATTCTTTAAACTACATCTATGTATATGTTTCAAGTACTTTAAGTTGCTTTGAGGCATGTATGTCATATGACAATTATAAATGTGGCCATATGGGTTTATTCAAGTGTCTCCCCAAGTATCACTTAAATCGGTAGCACTTGATAGTCATTGTAAAGAACATGTTTGAAAGCAATAAAATAGCAGCATCTCTCTGAAGAACTTTTTGTCCTTTCTGGTTATTTCGCAGGACCTTTCTTCCCCCTTGCTTTCATCCAGTTATTCTCAATGAGTGTAATTTTACTAAATTCATAGCAATCACCATTTATTTATTTATCCAACACATAGTTTTTGAATGCTGCTGTATCCAAGATCTTGGCTGGGTGCTGGAGATTGAAGAACTCTCAGAAAGACAAAGGCCCTCCCCCTTGCAACTGACATCCTCGTCATAGATTTGGCTTTGGAATGGAGCAGTGATAATCTTTTGGAGTTGTTTAGAAATCTCCAGAGGTACTTACAGAAAAATAAACATGATAAAATGAGGCATCGATAGAGTGATAAGTTCATCAGAATTAGGCCATTACAAAGGATGCCAGACATTAGGACGAAGCTTTTTTATGACATTGTTTTTGTAGAGGTTTTCACTGAAATTACACAAATGACTCTTTCTGCACATAGACATTTGCATGTTTTCCCCATTAACGCACGCTTTCACCACCCCCAGATCCATAAAATTCCCTCTTAGCGCCTCAGTAATTTTATACAAATATTAACAGAGAAAACTAAGTCATACTGGGGTGTTACAAAAAAAAAAGGTCATAGGAATTTGAAGCTGAGAAATATTTAAATCCAGATCCACTCCTGCTTTGCTCAAACCCTTTACTAACTTGTGTCTGTGGAGTAAAAGATGAACTCTAACGCTTTCATTCAAAACTGCCATATGAAGTTAGCCAATAGCCATTGTTCTTTTGGATATTTTATCTTTAATCCCCAGGGCCTCCTGAAGACCCAGGGGCTTTGGTGCAGAGGAAAAATCATACAAAAGCCATCGCCGTAACTTGAAGCACTGCCTCATGTCAGTGATGTGTGATTTGTACCCATCCTGGCTTTCCTTTTTAAACATATGGCTATTTCATGTATGTCATTCAACCAATACTCATTGAATGCCTCCCGTGTGCCAGACATTTGTACTTTTTGTTTTTATCTTTATTTGTTCCCCCTTGAAATGTATAATCCAATCTGTGGTTTCTCTGAGTCTAAATAAGCATTCACTGTTGGTTCTCCAACTGGTCCTGGCCCATTCATCTAGAAAATCAAAGTAGCCTTCCCTATCAAAAAGCTAGTTTCACTGTTCCACCGATTATTTCCTGGCTGTATGACCAAAAGAAAAGACTCCTGGTAGGAAGAGGCAGGAGCTCTTTATATAGATTTATTATCCACCTGCCTAGCAGACATCATCTGTCTTTACTTCAAAGCACCCACATTTGTACTCTTGAAATATGGTTCTTAATCTGGGAAAAATCCCCACTATATTAATTTTGAAAACACCTTCCTAAATTTACATAATTTATTTGGAAGCGAAATTGTTAGGAGAGCCGAAATCCTTTCTATTATCATTTGAAGTGGAGGCGATTTTTATTTTCTTCTCAACACGCATCTTCCGATATCCAGCAGGACTCCTCTGTCCATTCAGCTAGCCAGTCATCCCATGATAATGCTCTTGGCCACGCCTTGTTGTATGGAGTGGGACCAAGACTAAGACTCAGACATGAGTTCTTGCTCTCAAGGAGCTCATGTTACAAGATGCATTTGGGGCTGCGGAAATCCCAGGTCCACTAAAGAGTCTGGATCTCTGAACCTGGACACCGGACAGTGACATTTGTCATTGAATCATTTTGTCGTGACATCAGAGACCTACTCCTCTGTCTTGAGTCTAGAACATGATGGAGGTACCCTGGCCTGAAATTTTATCTCAGTACCGCTGTAATCTCTCTGAAATGCAACACGGTGCTATACACATATGAGGTGAGTGAAAAGCATTTGTGAAATTGAATTGGGTTGGAATTTGTTTACTACTTTCTATTTGTCAGTGATTTGAGATTACAGTAAGTGACATATTTTTTAACATTTAAGGTCTGAACCAATTGCGAAATAAGACAAAAGAGATGGCAGGTATAAAAGACACCATACATAAGTCTGGTACAGTTATTGGAGAACGTGGCTTGTGTCTATAGCTATCCATAACTTTCTTAATATGAAATCCAAGAACACGTAGGTCCACCTACCCAGCCATCAGTGTTGTCTGCTCACTGTTTAGGACAGGGTCTGCCCTTGGGGGAGCTGAGTAGAACACGCGTTCCTTGTAGGGCTTATCCACACAAGAAAAGTAAGAGGACAGGGCTGGGCTATACATGGCTGATTTCTCCTTTTGAATTAGAAACTCTGATAAGATTTCTCACCACCCTGCTTCCCCCAGGCAGACTGAATGAGGAGGGAGAGAGAGGTGAGGAATATTGCCTTATGGGGATTCCTCCATGAGGGAAAACCCTCAAGAGTCTGGAGAAACATTCCCTGGCAACATCAGTTCTCTGTTGATTTGGAACACACTTCTTACCTACTCCATGCTCATGTTCTTCATGTTTTAGTTTAGTCGCTTCTAAATGGCCTAAGTTTTTTAATTCGTATAGCTTAGAACTTCCTTCCTTCTTGTCTGATTTCTCTCCCCTGTACCTTCTGCCTATGGGCTCATCCCTTCCCCTGGATCATATCTGCCTGGTTAGGCTCCTAATCCCAGTCTACCTGATCAGCCCTGTCTTCCAGCTGTTGGAGACACAATGTGATGAATGAACACATTAATCATGTGGCAACTATGGCAAGCACTGCTCTGGACATTCGAGCTGTGGAGGTGGTTGAGATAGATGTAGTCCCTTGCCTCATGGAACTTTTGGACAACCAGGAGCTAGAGAGAGGCAGCAGACGATTACATCCCATCCCTGACAATTCTTCAGGAAGAATGGTGCATCTCACATGGAGAAGATCCTCCCCACATTGGCTATAGATATTCAAATGTGCATTTAAAATCCCTTCAGTGGCATTTAAAGCGCTGATGAAATACTTATTCATAATATTTTTATCTCCTATCATGATTTTTTTTTTTTTTGTCTTTTTAAATCTTCTCTACGATTAACTTCTCTGGTAAAAGGAGGAAAACAAAAAAGAATAAAATCTTCTCAAAGTTCTATGCAGCCAGAAAAAAAAAAAATCAAAGATATCCACCAGCAGCTTGCAAAAACAAGAGGGAGTCCTGGGGGTTATAAAACATATGCTTGACAACTGATATTATCCACTAGCGAGATATTGTTCATATCTCCACAGCCTGAAATTGCACGAATGATCACCCTGGTTATCAATTCATACATGCTCACAATGGCCTGGTGGCTCTGGGAATTACCTTCTTGGATTACTGCAAATCCCTCATCTCCAACAAATTTATCATGCAAAGTCCCCACTATAATGAACCTTGGGTAAAGCTCTGCACTTAATTGTATTTTAACATGTTAAGTGGAGTGTGGATAGTCTGAGACATAGAACAGTTTGGGGATGTTAGAAAAGAGACTTCACCTTTCAGATCTGTTTCCCACAGTTATCTAGCCGCCCGGGCCCACCACGGTCTCGGTTGTTGGAAATTGAAGTGTCTGCCCTCCCTGAGGAAGTGCCCCGAGTGGGGGCTTCCACTTGGTGGTACTGAGCTCACTTGGTCAGGGTCTGCACCCTGGAGTAATTAGCTGGGTAAAACCGGTGGATTTTCTGACAGCATTGAGGGGTCCAGCATGTTACCTAGCTGTTAGTAACAGTAAGTGGGAGTTTTTGCTTTTGTTTTGTTTTCCGAGAACCCCATCCATCCTCTTGGCAACCCATTGTGGGTGGGTCCGTGCTAACCAGAGCCCATGAGAGACTGCACTCCAGTACTTTACGCCATGGTCATTTTCAAACCTGTTGAACAGAGCAAACTGTAATATACAAACACAACTTCATGTCACATTCACTCAACTGTATGAGTGTGCACATGTGTGCATATACAAACATATATGCACACCCATACACACACATACATGTATATGGAGGTGGCTAGTAGTGGGTGCTGGGCACTCTCCTAAGTCCGCTGGATACATATAGCATCTGTGCTCAGGGAACCTACATACTAAGAGGACAGAGAGACAGTTCAAATCAGGCAGAGTGTCTCTGAATATGGTTTGGGGATCACTGGCATTTAAAGCACTTGGGGTACTTGTTACAACTTTCAGACCTTGGCCTCATCCCAGTCCTACTGAAGCGGATGCTTTTGGGAATAAGATTTGGGGATCTGCAGCCCCACGTGTTTCCCAAGTGTAGTTCGAGAACCACTGTAATGTGATAAATCCTATAACAGAGAAGTGTGGGTTGTCAATGGAATTTGTAGAAGATACACCTAACCATCATGGCCTGTGGAGATCAGAGAAGGCTCCTTGGAGGAAGTACTTCCCAAGTTGGGAGTTGAAGAAGAGGAGAAGTTATCCAGAAAGAAAGGAAGGAAGGAAGGAAGAAGAATCAGAAAGAATGTCCAGCAGAGGAAAGCCAGAGGGATCATGGGAGATTCTTCAAAACGTACGACCCTTAGTAACTAAGGGACTCCAGTAAATAGAGACCAGTGTGGGGCTTCCTCCATTTGTAATGCTTCCAGTGAGGTAGAAGGCAAAGTTTTCCTGGGCATCTTGATAAACTACATACATTAGTCCCATTTCCTCTTCCTGTGCTTACTTTTTTCCAATAATGACCACGCCATAGAAACCTGAACAGTTGTTTGGACATTTTGCAGGATCCAGACCTCAGATCTGGAACCTTCCATGTGGTACTCTTAGGAACGGAATCTCTGACTTCATGCCAGGCACTATGGCTACCTTGAGTGAAATGGATGATTTCACATTTCCTATACAGAACCAAGGGTGTCCTGAGAGAGTGAAATCTCAAACACCTCCAAACTGATGGCCCATTTCTCCACTGGATGCTACACACTTCTTAATTTTATGTTTGTTCAGGATCCAGCTTACTGAGGTCAATTAAAGTCAGGAGGCGATGTCGGCTTGATTTAGTAAAATTGGATTCTTTGTCTGCCTTGGGTTTATCTCCTTGGGCTGGGTTGCCATTTGAATTTTATGGTTTTGTCCTTATTTCTTCCGACCATTTTTTTTTTTTCCTCAGGAAGGGTTTTCAGTGCTAGGCTCACTCTATCTGTTTGCAAGGAAGGTGTTTGTTTCTATAAAGTGCCTGTCCCGTCTGATCTCCATCATCTTTATGGTCTTGCATTCTGTCACTGCGGCTCATGTCTGGCTGTGGTTTGTTATGTTTTGACAGGAGTTTGTTATAAAGCTGGGGATCACGTCTCCGGCTTTGCCTTTCAAACTTTCTTCTTTACGGTAGCCATAAACCCATGCTGCTAGAATGTTCCCTCTGAGGAGGGGGTGAAATTCTGATAACAAAGGCCTTGGGGGTAAGGAAAAGAGATGGGGGGAAGGCGATATGCAGGGAGAAACATTTTGAAGAGATGTTAAAGTAGCCAGGTACATACTAGCAGTCATTCAAACACAAACAAACAAAAAAATACATACAAATTCCAAAGGCTTGAGAAGACAGTAAGAGAAAGGCGGGAGCAATGTACCTAGGTTAGCCTGCCCTGCTGTTTTTGATCTTTGGAATCTTGTACAAGTCGGTAACTGTGGACAAGTAAGTGGAATTAGTCCTGGGCTTGCTAGAAAAGAAGACAGCACGGTGTGCGGACCATGCACTGACATCTGTAAATCTTCTAGCAGACATCTTGCAAATTCCTTTTAGAAAACGCTTAGAATCATCTCGGTTGTTAGTGTGTAGATGGTGGAATGTAGACAAGATTTATAGGATCCTTGATGTGGTGTCTGTATTTTAACCTTTCTTCTCCACCTCAGTAAGCAGTTATTGATACTTGCTGTATGCAATACCTTAACTATGCATCCCCAGCTGGTAGTCTTTTGAGCATGGCTATGTCCTAGGAGCTTGGCTGGACACTCAGTGTGCTTTTTTGCAAGGTCGTTGCATCCTCAAGGTCATCTAGAAAGAAAAGAATATTATCCCCACATAGGAACTAGCACGTGACCAGCCACCTGGGTACATAACGCATGTGTGTTAAAATGGGGGCTGTGGGGTGTGGGGGGGGGAGGTTGCAGAGAAAAAGGACAAGCGGATCCATTCCCATTAACTAAAACATGGCTCCCTGTAACAGCCGAAGTGGGATTCAGCCCTGTTTTTCTGATTCCAAAGCCTGTGTTTGTTGCACCACCCCAGGCTGATTCCTCTTTAACCACCTAGTGAGTAAGAGAATGGAAGAGAGCAGAGTCAGCTCATTTACAGGGAAGTCTGAGGACCTTTGACTTGAGCAGGCGAAAAGGTCTGTATCCCTGATTTCCCAGCCCTGGGAAATAGCAAAGGCACCGTCTCTGGGATAGGAGATGCCTCCAAATCCCAACTGCAACCACCACCCAGCTCCAATGCAGCAGCAAATCGCTCACTAAATGATTTCCGGTGGCCCCATCTCCCTGACCCACCAGCTCCACTCTGCACGGGAGCTTGGCCAAGGATTTCTGTGGCCCTGGCCCCTCTGCTCCCTTCCCAGCCCTGCCCACCATTTTCTCTCCTTGCCTCCCCATACATGAAGTTGGTTCCTCTCCCTGCACCTCTGTTTGGGGATATGCCTACCCTCCTTTCCTTCCTTCCATTGGCCCTCTGTCTCTCGTGCTTTCTTCTTCTCTTTCTAGATTTTATTCACTATGCGTTGAGCACACACTCAATACTCAGGTGTGCTCCATGTTATTTAGTTCTTCTGGCAAGTTAATAATAATAATGAGGATAAACTAATAGAATAACTACTATCCATGGCTTAATGTGCACCCATTCCAAGCCCAGTCTGCCAATAACTATTTGCTAGGTGCCTACGACATCTGCCACATCGCTCTCGGTTCTGAGAATACAATGAGGAGTAAACAAGCTCACTTCTTTGAGCTTGAATTCCTGCGAAGGAGCAGGTAACATACCAAAATAACATCACAGGAGTAGTGACGATTATTATGAAGAAAAATTAATTAGGATACGGGGATAGAGCTTAGCAAGAGGTGAGAGCGTTTTGTGCATGACTCTAGGTGCTCTCTACGATCTCCCTATGAGGCTGGCACTATTCTCAACCTCACTGACAAAAGAGAAACCTGAGGCCAGAGTAATTAAGACACTTGCCCAAAGTCCCACAGTGGCTATGGAACAGAGCTAGGATTCCAGTCCAGAAGGAAGTGGCTCCAGCTCCATGCTCTAGACCCTGCGGTCCTCTCCTGGGAGGATGGCAGGCCTGGGAAGGTCTGGGAAAAGCAAGGCCAGAAGGTGGCCTGGACCTTTTTATCAGTTCTTAATAGTGACAGAGGAGAAAGTGGAGAGCCAGAGAGAAGCCAGTGCCATGCCTGTCCAGACGCAGGGATCCTGCCTCCCGGACTCATGGTCCAGTAGATATATGGTGCTCCTTATCTCCTGGAAAGAGAGACACCTTTCCTCCCAAAGGCAATGGAGTGCAGACAGAGGCCATAAGTGTCATTTCATCGTGGACAATGGAGCCGCAGCCCTCTCACTGAAAGGAGACAGGGGAGTTTCAGGGAAAGGACTGCCACACACAGCACATCCCGTGGTGGAACGGGATGGGGGTTCTTGATGCTGTTTGGCCCACGAGGAACATTACCAGTGTGTGTAAGCACTGGGAACTAGGCTGGCGCCAAGTCTTGGGCCAACCAGACCCGTTCCAGAGCCCACAGAATGCCCAGAGGCCTCCTTCTCTTGCTTGAGTCCTAAACTTTTCTGGAAATCTGCACACAGCACGTGAGACTCCAACAGCTGGAGCCCATGCGGTTTGATGAAACTTGGGTGGGTGCGTTTTGGCTGTTAAGTCCTGCTGCCAGAAAGACTATGCAACATTTAATTCCCTGTCAGAATGGTTGTTCCTTTTCTTGTAGACACAATCTGAGGGTCAGAGGCACAGCCCCCAGTGGACTTCTGTGGAATGTGAAGCTGACCCTCTTTTACTACTTCTCGTTTCCAAGGATTTTTACTTCCCTAATAAAGTGCCCCTGGAATGCTGACTTGGCTTGCAAATGGGGTCCATCTCCCTCTCTCTCTCTCCTTTCCTTTCTCTCTCTCCTTTTCTCTTTCTTTCTCTTTCTTTCTTTTCTTTCTTTCTTTCTTTCTTTCTTTCTTTCTTTCCTCCCTCCCTTCCTCCCTCCCTCCCTCCCTTCCTTCCCTTCTCTCTCTCTTTTTAAAGAAGCATCCATTTTTTTAATTGACTTCAAATGTTTATGACTTGTACGCACAAATCAAACAGGGATTCGAAGGGAGAAGCCCCTTCGAACTAAGTAGTCTCCTCGGATAGGACGCTTTTTTTTTTATACCTGCAAAACTCAAAACTAACCTTAATCCCAAAACGGATCTTTCAAAATGATTAGTCTCTAATCTTTAGTTATCAGGATTAGAGCATTCAGATGTGAACACTCCACATACGGGGCCCTAAAACCTTATTTTCTTCTTGTAGTTTTGATTCTCTGGCCCTAAACTCTGGGCCAAAGTGGCTTTGCCTCTGCTTGTGCACAGAACCAGCCTGAGTTCGGCAGACTGTTTCAATAGACATGCCAAGTCCATATTCATCCATGTGCCAACATAAGTAGCTATTTACATCATGAATGGGCTATGGTACTGAAATGGTCAGGGAACGTTCCGTGCCTTCAGGGAACTGCAGTCACTGGAGGAAAGACCATGAGTTGGTGATTCTAATGCTGCGGGGTAAGGTGCTGGAGACATGGAGGTAGGAGGAGGCCCAGGACATAGGGTGAAGGAAAAGAGGGGAGCCTAGGACCTGTGAGGCAGAGGATGCTTCAGCGGCAAAGGTTTTGAGAATCCCTATACAGGAATCATTGTGGAAGTGGGTGGGATTGAAGTGGAGTCAAGAGAAAGGTGGTGGAGACAGCTCGTTTGTTATTTTAATTCTGCAAACCTTTCCCTTGACTTCAGAATCCACTCTAAAAGGTCATATTGTATTAGCTTCTATTTTGGTGACCACTTAACACCTTAGAGGGAACGGCTTGTGTGATATCCAGCCCAGAGGGAAGGCCCTGTTCTACCCAATCTGCGTCTCTCTACAGGAAGGAAATCATCTCTTGGCATTCGTTGCTAAAGGTTGCCAAGCTCCGCTTTTTATTAAGTTTGTAATCACACACATTTGTCTGTTTCTCTGGCAACATTTCTCTAACTCCACTGAATTGTGCTGATATTAAAACACAAAAATTGGATGACTTGTGGTGTCCTTGTGGGTTTAAGTTTGAGAAGGCCCAATAAATCATGTTGAAATAATTTCATAAGAATTCTTGACATTGGGCACCTTTGAAAAATCAAAGAATGGAGTCTTTCTCACTTCTCTTTCCTGGAGCCATTTTTCCCTTTAGGTAAGTGAATGGATTTGGAGTGAAAAATTAAAAACAAACAAACAAAAAAACAACTGCAAACCATCTGAAGACATCAGATGTGGATAATTCACCCAGAGTAATAACCACATGAGCTGGACTACCTACTTAATTTCACCATCAACATGTAAATAAAGCTTTGAGAACTCAAGGACTGCCACTGTCCCTTTGTAAGGGACACACTTTGGACCTGAATGCCCAAAAAAGTAAAACTTCACAATATTCAGTGTTGGTGACGTTGCGAGTAAAACATGTATTACTATCAGGCCAACTGGTTGCAGCACTTGGGAGGGTGATTGCTGGTAGCTAGTTAAATAAAATATGTATATGTATATATATATATATGTATGTATGTATATCTGTATATATACATATATGTGTGTACATATATATACATATGTGTGTATGTATATACACATATACGTGTGTGTGTGTGTATGTGTCTTTTCCCCCTTTCAGCATCTACCCTGTTAGAAAGGGTTGAAAAACAACCCCTGTGTCCCTCACCGGGGGAATGTCTAAATAACCTAAGAGTCGTACTCTGGAATATGATACAGTGTTTAAAATCAATGAATTAACCTTAGAGCTCAAAAATATATATAATTGAGTGAAAACCAATAAGTTTCTTATGGATACATTTATTATAATAACTTCTATGTAAGACAAGACAAAAAGCACTCACAAAAAATGATATGTATTTTCTATGGGGACATATATATGGAGATAAGTGTATAATTTAACAATCTAGAAGCCTACATAACACACTGATAACAAACACGGCTAGGAAGGAATGAAGTCACTGACATTGGTGGATACAGGATGCTCATGGAAACTTTGGACTTATTAGCAATTGTATTAGTTAACACTAGCGACTTAGACAAGTAAATCTTGAAATTTCAGTGGCTTAACACAATAGAAAAACCCAGATGGGTTTTCCCAATATGTAGCAGCTGTCTTTCTGGTAGCAATTCAGGGACCCAAAGCTTTTCCCATCTCCTCGCTCTTCCATCCAGGAGGTTCCATGGAATCGCTCGCCGAGTCTGCAGCATCTGATCGTCAGAGGTGGGGAAGATTACACACAGTACCAATTAGACACAGAATGATTTTACTTGTCATGTCTGGAAGTTGAATTTTCCCTTTTGATGTCTACTTGGAAAGAATTAAAACAATGGAAATGTCCATTGGACACTGGTTACTGGGCAGCACCCAATGGAAAGGAAGTTTAGAAAGTGAAGGCTGGCTCTATGCCTAGACAAAGATAGCAGATCTAGTAAACAGTGAGTTTCTGCAACAGTAATGTGTTAATTTTTACATGTGTTTCACTTATGTAATTTGAAAATTAGTAAAAATCAAATTCAGGCATAAAATAAACCAATGTTGGTTGATTATAACAAGCATTCTACTTAACCCTACCCTGGTTCCATGTGGCTATGTGGTTTTACTTCTCTGGCTATCACATTCCTCTGCAGTAAAATGAGGGTATGGAATATAATCATGGATAACCTAATTACATTTATTAAATAATTGTTAGTATTTTGTATTATATTTTTTCCCACATATGTTAAGTGCTATTCATAATCACTAATCAGGAGCTAATCAGTATCACCATGAGTTGAGTTCATTCCTACTCAAATCAGAGAAACATGCTAGGCGTAGTCTTTGTTTTAATGGTATTTTTGAAATACGGAACTATCTAAGGGTACATTTTAAAATCTTCAGAAGCCCATTGGAGTTAGAAAATGCTACTGGGAATCACCGGACTACATTTGAGGTCTTCCATGGCTCTAACATTCCAATTTTGTAGCTATAGGATAGTGCCTTATAGAGAGCACCACTTGGGTGGATATTTGTTAAAGAAATGAATGAATCTATAAGTTGAATTTGTGTAAAAGCTTATACAAAAATATATGTGTATATGTGTGCACAGGAGAGCAAGATTTATACTGAGTAAAAACATCATTCAATAATTGGAAATATATTAATAGATAGTTTTCCAAGGGAAATTAGACCACTAATTCAGTAGTAGCTGAGAAGGCATTTGATCAAATTAAATATCCATCAATATAAAAAAGAAGAAAATCATAAAAACAAAGATTGGAAGAATAATTTGATTTTTTTCCATTATAAGTAATATGATCTGATCTCAAATCAGTGTTTCCCCTAATCTTGGAAGTGTTCCCTAAAAAAATAAGGAAAAAAAAAAAAGAAAATCTGCTACTTTGCTCACCATTTAATACTTTTTCCTAGAAGTTCTCTTCTAACCATTGCAATAGGCTGAGACAGTGATGATATAAATATATTGGAAAAAAGACGGGAACAAAACTACCCATATTTGGGAATGAGATTTCTTCATCTAGAAAACTTGCAAAATTTTCTTCCAAAAAACTATTAAAATTAGTAAGACCTTTCTACTAAGTGTCTGTGTTCTAAATAGAAATATAATGAAAAAATTGCATTATCCATTCAGCATAACTAAAATATTTAAGAACTATCTTAACAATAAATGTTAGCTATTTGTATATAGCAAACTACAGAATTATTTTGTGGTAGAGATATAGACTTAAATGAATAAACATTTCATATTCCTGTATGGAAAGATTGGGTATTTTAAAGATGCCAACGCTTTCTTAGTAAACCAAATTGAATTTAAATTAACTTCTTTCCAACCTTGGAGTCAGGGAGAAGGGAGACTTTAACAAAATTATCATAAGGCTCATCTTGAAGAATAGAATATCGTTATGAAAATGTTGAAGTAAAAAGTATACAGAGGGCAGAAAAAAATCCATCAGATGTAAACTGCATGCTGAAGTTCGGATAACTAAAAGAATATTGTACTGTCACGGGAAAATAGTAAGACAAGTCTATGTAATGGAGTTCATCGAGACAAGACCGTCTAAGGTACAAATATATAATATCTGGTCCAGGCAGCAGTCCAAATCACGGGAAATGTGTGATGCTCCCTAACACATGCTATTCTCTTGGCCCCCTGTGCCTGGTTGATGTCTATTCATCCTTTAGTTTAGATCTTACTATAGCACATTATTGACCTTGTACCAGCCCGTAGGGCATGGCCTTATTCTGTGAATCAGTAAAGGATTTTAATTTCAAACCCCAAGGATGTTAACTCATGGTAGGAGGTCCAGCTATGGCTGGACCACGATTCCTGCCCTATGCTATTGTCAGTACTTTGGATAAAGAGATAAAAGAATTTTGACCACAATGAAAGACACACATCTGAGAGAAATACCCTATGGTATGGCTGACAGAATCAGAACCCAATATTACCTGAATATACCAAAATACTTGCTGAATTAAATGAGATGAAATGAGGCACACTTACCTGTAAATTTCAACAACTTGGATCAGATCCTCTTTAAGAGCAAGATGGAGTCTACCATGGTCATGATTATTTCTCTAACATCTAGCACACGCTGGTCCAGTAAAGTGTTAGTCCAGTTATTAAAATGTTTGGTAGGTAGACAATGGAAGAAAAAACACCAGTTAGATTTCTAGGAGGATCACATATTTTTATGGAGTTTTGGGATTTTGTTGGCAGGTGAGTAATATGTTTAAGAAGAATAAAATATGGGGTGCCCGCATGGCTCAGTGGGTTAAGCATTTGACTTTAGCTCATGTCATGATCTCCGGGTCCTGGGACTGAGACCTGGGAGGGGCTCCAAGCTCAGCAGCAGAGTCTACTTGTTCCTCTCCCTCTGTCCCTTCCCCCACTCCTGCTTGCACATTCTCCCTCTCTCAAATAAATTAAAAAATATACTTTTTAAAAGAAAAAGAATAGAGTATGTTCATCAGATCTTATCCTTGGCTAAGATTTTCCAGTGAGATCTCATTGCACTAAGAATAAATTGCAAGCCATTTACCATGGCCTAGAAAGTTCCACATGATCTGTTCCCGCCTCGTTTTTTTCTGAGCTCATCTGTTATCTCATTCTCCTGACTGTGCGCCAGCCTGTCTAAACGAGCTTCCCCTCCCTCACCACCAGGTCTATTTTGCTTCTTCACTCAGCCCCTAGAACAATGTCAGGCCACAGTTGGTACTTAATAAACATCTATTACATGAATGAATCTTTGGAAGAGGGGCGCCTGGGTGGCTCAGTGGGTTAAAGCCTCTGCCTTCCGCTCAGGTCATGAGCTCAGGGTCCTGGGATCGGGCTCTCTGCTCAGCAGGGAGCCTGCTTCCCCCTCTCTCTCTTCCTGCCTCTCTGCCTACTTGTGATCTCTTTCTCTCTCTGTCAAACAAATAAATAAAATCTTTAAATAAATAAATAAATAAATAAAATCTTTTAAAAAAAGAAATAGTAAGAGAGGTAATCAGAAAGAAGATATTTAACCAAATTGCTTTGGTCGAGCAAATAAGTAAAAAGCGTTGGCATTAAGAGATATGTTAATAAAAAATTTCAAATGTCAACTTATGAATGTAAAGTTCATTTGACCTGCTTTCCCTTCAAGACAAAGGCATTTGCTTTGAACCTCTGTCACCCTTATTTAAGTTCAAGCTGGTTTATTTCCTTTATTTTGGCTATTTATAATGGTTATTTACTATAAATGAAATCACCAGTATTGTTTAATTCACTACTAGGAGCATCTCCATTTACATGTTAGCATTATATATGCGCTGATTTCTGAAAACATGTAAGTTTAATTTTAATGAATCTTTGTATTTATTATTTATCTCAATAGTATTTCCATATGGATTTCTGAGATACTGCAGCCTTAGAACAACTATATTGAACTACCTAGATTCAACCAATTTATCCTTATCATATTTACAAAAGTTTTTAAAACTATAGTAATTGATTTTATTATAGTTAAACTTTACCTAATTAAAAATGCAAATGTGTGGTTGTATGGTTTTCTCTTTCCAAAGAGGAGAAAAATTATTGGTTAAGTAATTGCCAAGTGTTAAAGGGTACTAATACTAATTCATACTCTTAGTCCACATTTTAATTACTGTCCTCAAACCTTTTCAATTTTTTTGAAGTGAATTGTCTTTGAAAGATAGAAATTACAGGCATTTAGAATAGTAAATGATCACCCCAAATCAAAAAGTCATAACATTAGACAGTATTTTCTCAAAGAACTCGGAGAACTTCAGAGCACTTTAGAACTGCACATTAGAACTGCAGTTTGGCAAGGGTATTTACACCTAACAAGCTATCAAAGAATTAGAGTCTCAAGATAAGTAGTAATTGCTATGTTGATTTGCCTAGAGGTGTTCAAGTATGTCCATTTCACCACAACCTCACCAGGTTTTTGTTTTAATCTTTTCATCATTATTTTATTTTGTACTTTGATTACTGGTTTGAACATTTTCCCATATGATTATTTTCTACAGATAATCTCTTTCATGTGCATTACCCATACAAATTCTTAAGAGTTTAAGAAAAGCATTTCATAATAATTAATAGAGATGAAATGCTCAAAACAACAGATGCACAGTAGTTTATATCTTCTTGGTGATTAAGAGTTCTCAGTTTGTACCATTTGGTTTCTAAATGGGGAAAAATCAGATAATATCTACAAGTATCCTACAGATATCCTAATATCTACAAGTATCACTTATGAGAAAAGATGGGAGTTAGATACTGCTCCCCAGAACCACAGCCTATCAACCTCAATAGCAAGAACTTCTGGAGAATGGGGTCAATGGTTGGGAACAAAACAGAACAACAACAAAAACCTCCCAAGGAACTGGAATTTAGAGCTTAATATCTAAATTAACTATGAGTAAATTTTTAGTCATCTCTAAATGTTTACCTACAATGTAGAGTATTATTTAGACATACTTTATACACATTTCAGGCTCCTGAATAATTTAATCTGTCATTTTCTTGTCTTTCATAAGAATATAGATAAATTATATATGTTATATTGAACTTCCCTATATTTTACTTATAGAAAATCTTCTTGTGCTATCGTGCTCACCTTATTTCTCCTTCCCAACTTTTGGAACTTTAACCTAAATGTGTAAGAAAAATTGAATTTTTTTTATAATCTACTATAGTCTTAATCTCTATAAAAGAATATTTGAAGTTGTAATCCTTTCCATGGGATTACAGTGTAGATTTAGGTATATCAATATTTAAATTATTTTTAACTCCAAGAATTAAAGTATAAATGTAAAGTGTAAGTGTAGCATATGAATATGACAGTATAAAATTTGAATAGATTCAGAATTGGTGTGCCTGATGAGTTAGTGGAACACCATATCTAACTGAAGTTTTCACTGATTTAAAGTCATGTCTATTAGGCTGTGCAGTGTGGTTGCATGATTTACTAAATTAAAAGTACATTTAATCTTCTCAGTGCTTCAAAAATAATAAAGATGTACATTGAAATCAGGATTCAGAAGAAACTAGCAGAGAGTTCAAAATCACAAATTCATTTTTTAAATCTATTATCACATTGTATTATAGATGCTTACATATTTGTTAACTCTCTTGTTAGAAGTGAGTGAAAAACAGGGACAAAAATCTATTTTTCTGTTTCTAGCACCTACCAAGGAGCTTTACGTCTACTCTGGGCTCAGTGAATGTTTATAGAAGAAATCAATGAATGAGTTATAGAGTGATTTCCTCAAGCACATGTGATTTTTTTCTTCTGGTTATTTGTCCCCTTCACTTCACATTATCTATATATTGCTTGTCGTGTGTGTGTTATATTTTGTGTATACTCCCTTGTAAAACAAAAACTCTGTGGAATAATGGCTCCCAAAGATGTCCAGTCCTAATCCTTGGCACCTGTGAATACATTACCTTGTGATGGTAGATTATCTGGATTATTTGGGTGGGTCCAATTCAATCATAAGGGTCCTACAAAGTGGAAGGGGGAGGCAGACAAGGAAAACTGCAACCACTATTGCTGGTGGATGATGTAAGAAGGTGACATAGCCAAGGAAAGCAGCCAGCCTCTCGATCCTGGAAAAAAACAACAAAACAGATTCTCCCCTAGAGCCTTTAGAAAAGAACACAGCCCTACTGACACCTTGATTTTAGCACAGCAAGACCCTTGTCAGATTGTCAGGAACTATGAGATAATCAATAAAGAGTTTAAGCCATTAAGTTTGTAGTAATTTGTTACAGCAGGTATAGAAGACGAATACAGTCTCTGACACACCTTTTGTATCCCCTTCAGCCACTGACACAAGATGTTGCACAAGAAGACTCATCTATGTCTTAGAGTTAATTTTTTCTCATCGCTTCCTTTTTCTTTTACGTTAGCAGTTTGTTACCCCAGTCTGTGCTCCAGTGAGACAGCATTAATCAGGGTTCATCTGTTTGCAAATGGCAGAAAGCTAACACAAACTCACTTAAGCAAAAGAAGCAGGAGGTACACATCTCCCAGAAGCAGGACCTCCAAGGGATGGAACTGTGTTTCAGTCCTAACTATAATGAGGTCCCAAATCGGTCCACAAGGACTTTCTGTCTCCCTAATCTACTTTCCTCTCTATGCAAGCTTCTGTGTTTCTATGATACACATTTTCAGTGGCAAGACTGCCCTCTTTGTCGTTCAGGAGAGGATTCTAATATGTCCATCTTTGTAGCTTAGGAAGTTGAAAGGTGCTGTGATTTTCCATTGTTACATTAAAAACTTATTGGCTAAAAGTACAAACATTGATTTTATTTACTCATGGTTCTGCAATTTGGGCACGAAACTACGGGGGACAGCTCATACCCACGTCAGGTGACACCAGCCTGAGGCAGCTAATTGGAGCTCAAGGATTCACTTCCAAGATGGCTGGCTGTTTGCTCCTAGCTCAACTGGGAGTGTCAGCTGGAAGACTCAATCCTTCATGTGACTGCTCCAGTTGGTTGGGCCTCTCATGGTACAGCAGTCTTAGAGTAGTTGAACTTTGTACGTAGTCACTGACTTCCCACGTAGGGGCAAAGTAGAAGCTTCTCTAGGCCTTTTTAAGATTTAGTCCAAAACTGACACAAGGTCACTTGTGTCCTATTCTATTGATTAAAATGGATCACAGAGCCCAGTCCAGATTTGAGGAGAGGAGACTACATTCGCAAAGATGCCAATGCAATTCTCATGGTTCGCTGGGGCTAACTGGTAGACCGGTAGCTGTCTACCACAGTGGATAATGGAGTTTTGTGAGTGGTGGTCCACGCAAGACCATGGGGGAAGTATATTGTTCCCACAAAGAAAAAGGGCTGAATACAAACCTCAGGTATCCCTAACAATCAGTTTCAAGAGTGCCAGAAAATACTAAATAAAGCAAAGCTACATTTCCCTTTAAATATATTTACTATGTAATTTGTACATTTTCTGGTGTTGGAGAGGTAATTAAAATTGAGGTTTAAAGTTGAGAAGTTACAACCTTTATCCCTATGCAATTTTTTTATTCTGTGAATGAAAATGATGATAATATATAGCAGATACTACTACAAAGGAGTTAAATGGTGCAGGATTCATGATGAATAAACTATAATGTGGCTAATCCAGTGGTGTTTATTTCCAGTAACCTTTTTAATGTGACAATTCCTTGGATATTGAAGTGAAATATTTTCACCCTACATCTACATTTTTATGATTTGTATTTATTCTCCACAGGACAGATCCCAAAATGTCAAATTACTAGAGCTGTTTTATGGAAATTAGTTTTAGGTTAGACTATTTGAAGTGCATTAAATTAATTTTATCTGTTTAGCAAAGTACAATAAGGTTTTTCGCATTAACAAAGTTTTCCTTATACTATCAGCTGTGTGTATGTTTAAAGACATGGTGAACTCAAATCACTCTTGTTTGAATTTTATATTTAGCAAATGAACATGCACTGTTGGGGATTAAGCAGTGTTTGGAAAATGTATGTGTGAGGATTATTTAGAATGGAATTGCCGAAAATCCTGGAATATTTAATACACACTTGTTGATTGATTTTACTGCAATAAATATAAAGCAATAACAACTATATAAATTATTCAGAGACCAGTCATCCACAGCAGGATTCTTTAGAGATTACTTCAGAAAACAGTTTGGCAGGATATTCTTTTTATATTTTTTCCCCCCAAATCCATGTACAAAAGAGATATAGATCCATATGGAATGGATTAACATTGATTCTTTTAAAATGAAATTAAACATTTTAAAACATTCAAGTGAGGATTGTATGATCTTTCCTACTAAAGCTCTCTTTGGTAATTTATTTATCTTAAATATTATTTTTGTCTTTCAGGAGGCATTATATAACGAATGTAAGAGATTTATTAAAAACCTTGGGTCGCTTGAGAGTGCTTTAGTACTTTGCCTCAAAATCTGCACATAGGCAAAATTCCTGATATTATGAGTTGGGATTTTCAGTTTAAGAGGATTTAAAATCTCTGCTAAAGCAAGGGCTTGTTAGGTGTTTCTAAGCATCATATATCAGAGAGATCCCGCTACTTACCAATCCTGCAAACTAAAATGGGGCAGGGCAGGACACAAGGAATCAAAGAGACTAATTTAGACCAAGTAGAAGGTATCAAGTTCTCTTAAAATTGGTCTTTTGTTCTAGAAAGATATCCAGCTCTAGAAGCAGATAGAAAAAATCAGTATTTGCATAGGTATGGACCTTTTTGCATATGCAGATTCTCAACATTAAAGCAGTTGGAGATAGTGTTGAAAAGAGTAAATGTTTGCAGATTTGGAGTTAGACACCCCAATTATCTACTTATAAGTCATGTGACTTTGATACAGTCCTAATGACCTTTTATTTTTGCATAATAATCCTCTTGGTTTCCAGTTCCCCACTATCTTGAGGTTGTTCTGAAGATCCAATGAAAGAATGCCAAAATACATTACACACTGCAAAGCATTATATTATCAAAATTTACAGTATGACTACTGTTACTAATAAAACATGATTAGATGACTGACTTATAAACAATTCACTGTAAAATCTGAGTTGATTGGATGTGTTTCATTTTTTTAAAAAATATATTCATTTAGAGGATACTTAGGAGATTCAAGGTAGTCATTGCTTTTGTTCCTGTTATTTTTGTTGCTGTTCCTGTTATTCTTAAAGTACTAACCCTTACATTATTGACTTTCAATGGACACAAAATCTGGAGAGATGAATGTACAAATATTTGCTGAACAGTTGGAGATTTTATTTCACTACCTGCAACCCAGAAGGGTCATGGTTGTTTATAAAGGAAAAAAATTGCCTCCTTGTATGATTGGTTTCTTGAAATGATTTGTATCCAGTTGGAGGTCTGGCAATGGTGCGGGTGTGTGGGACCATTGGATACTTTTGTTAATGGTTTATTTTTCTGTTTCTTTCCCAGCTATCGGCAGGACCCTTATCCCTCGTTACTTTAGCACTGTGTTTGAAGGAGGGGTGACCGACCTGTATTACATCCTCAAACACTCGAAAGAGTCATACCACAACTCATCCATCACAGTGGACTGCGACCAGTGTGCTATGGTCACCCAGCATGGGAAGCCCATGTTTACCAAGGTACAGGACATACGCAGCAACATGGCTTGTGCTTCTGTGGGTGTATTAAAAGGACAATAATTATGCTTTTCTTCTGGAACTTTGAGCTGATTTCTCACATCTCAGACACCGTCAGCGCTATGAGACAATCTTTTTTGTGACATGGCTAGACACTTGGTGAACACTGTTCTAAGATGTGTGCATGTGATACAGAGCAAATATGATAGTCTCAAAATTAAGAGACAGAGTTTGGCTGCAGGTTAAACTCAGGTTGCTAAATTAGAAAACAAAGAATCTTCTACATCTAAAAGAACCTTCTCCCATTGTTGTGTGGTCAGTATTTGTGTTTTGTTTCTAAAATTAAATATTTTTTAAAGCTAAGTTCAGATGTTAACAAAGAAGGGGAAAAAAGGCATCTAACTCCAACTCCACTAGTTGTCACCTTTAAGGAACCTAAAAACATAAAAATACAAATGAAACCAGGGAACTCAGAGTTTAAATTTTGTTTCCCCAAATTCTGAGAAGTTCTGGGCTTGGTCAGTCAGCAAGTGAGCACCGTAGAGTCAAAAGTTGGTTGTGAGAAAATGAGAAACACAGGGGAGTGTGGTGGGTGAAGGACCGGGTAACATGATCTTTGAAGCACAATTTGAAGGAGGTGAAGTGAAAGAAAATGTCTCCTATATGTTCTACACCTATGACCCTTCCCATCCACAGACAATTGACATGGGGAATACTCCTTGTGGGCAAAGACCTTTCCAGAACACTACAGACAATTCCTTTATGTCCTTTCCCAAGTAGCAAAATTAGTAAGAACAAATATTTAGCCAGAGAATCTGACAAACAGAAGTTTATTCGAATGAACACTAGTGCATTTTGACGAAGAGTCAGTGTGAAACTAATCTGTAATATTAATGACAGCAGCTATCTCTTTTAGTTGAAAACACACATTGACAATCCTCGCTTTATAGTTGAGAAGTTGAATTATCAGGGTTAATTGCAAAAGCCCCAATTACAAGACTGCAGATGTGTTTGTTACTTATGCACAGTTTCGTATGCACACATATAAAAATAAAATGTTTATCACTTAAAGTATCCACTGATCTCGTTGGTGCAGCTTCATCTTCCTGCTTGCTCACGATGATGTAAAAAAAGAAAGGCAAAGGAAATGGTGAAAAAATGCAAAAGCAAATCATCAAATGTCATTGATTTCATGGCATCTTGATTTTGTCCATAGACATTTTAAATGTGGGGCAGAAGCTGGGTTTTTCTCTTTCTTCCTTTTTAACAGTTGAATGGAAAGGAAAATTGCCAATCAGGGACAAAGAATATTCATTCCCACTGTATGTAAAAGTCCATGTTGGGAAAAGAATTTTGTTCCTTGGAAAGGAATGATCACCTGGATGATGGTTTAATCTGCCCATGTCTCCTTTCATTTTAGAGATGTAAAATATTTACATAATCTTGTATCTCAGTTGAATAACACGACCTATTTCAAATGTTAGGAAGTCAGAGCCCCACAGAAAAAGGATTTCTCTGCTAGCTCATTATTGGGTTTTTGTTCATTTGTTTGTTTTGTTTTTGTCTATGCTTAGCATTATGTTTAGGTAATCAAGAAAAACACGCCAATTCCTTATGCTTTAAGGGAAAAAAGAAATCCATGAGAATTAAATAAGATGTCTATAATGAAGAAGCTACTTCCAAAGCTTATAGCCATTGAAAACAAAAATACATTTTGTGGCATCCCTTTTATAAAACATAAAATATTTTATACAAACACATTAATATGATATTTTATAATAAATTTTATAACACTAAATAATTTTAAAATAACACGTATAACATTTTCTATACATGTGAAATATATAATAAAAGGTAGTCCTTTATATTTTCTTCATTCCTTTCATTTCAGGCCACAGCTTTTTCATAAATGAGTATAGTCAACTGCTCTGAAGATAAAATGCTATATATTCGGGATGGGTTTTAAATTTTTAAAAAATCCCATTCTTCTGATGAATCGATAAAAGTGCCTTTTTTCACTCAAACCAAGAAGCTAAGGTTTCCCTCGGTTGCAATTTTTCCTCAGCCAGGAATGCTTCCCTCTCAGATGGCCATGGGGAAGACCAGAGCAGCCTCCTCCTGAATTCAGCTCTTTTGCCCCCAAACTTCAATTATTTAGGTCACCTCTCCCTCTACTCCATGGCAATACATCTCCCAACTCTCGTAATGAATATTTCTGTACTGTGATGAAAAATATCACTTTCTGGGAAATGCAGCTTAGCTATGTGGACTTAGTCCAGATGCTAATTATGCACATTTATTTTTAGAACATTCAAGAGCATTCATTTTTTCTTTTTACTTCCCCCCCTTGGTGATTATTATACTACCCAAAGAATCCTTCCAATATTTCTTTTGTTCTTATATTAATTAAAAATAACCCATCTTCATGTAATAAAATAATGTGAGTATTTAGTGTAAAACAGTGAGCTAATGACCTTTCAGTAGCACAAAGAAAAATATAGTCTGGAAGCTGCTGCTTTATTTTTAAAGGGGAGCCCACTGTACATGGAATACTTTAGCACATTATGTATACAGGCATATCACATTGTTCTAATTTAGACTATCAATACACTCTAACTCCCCAAATAGCATTTGACCCAGTGGTTCTGAGTTGCTTTTATGAAAATTTGGTCAACTGGTGAATCAAAAGTCAGCCGCAGTCCTAATCAACGGTAATATTTAATATTCCTCAGGAGCATAGTGCACATTTTGCAATTTCCTGATCCTAGGAACATTATAGATTATGGATAAATATGTAATTAGAGTTTTAAAACACACATTATGAAGCCTTTCTTTTCTGTATTCAGTTTTGAATCAAATTGAAAACAAGGCTTAATAATCTGAAGAGCAATCACCGAGGTTTTCAGAATCAAAGACCCTTGAATTATATTTGAGGGTGTGAATACTGGCAGATGCTGAGAGGAGCCCTCTCTGGGGTACACATCGGGCTACTTTTAGATTTTACAAACTAGTATAATAGTTTCAGCCATTACCAAACACCCTTATGACTCTGCAAACATGGCTTTCTGTTTACTCTGATCTGAATTATTTATTATGCAATTATTTATGACTATAGAAAAGTACCCCCTGGAAGTGCCATAGCCACTTTCCCTATATGAATACTCATTCATGTCTTTGACATCATTTCTATCTTAGCCTGCCTGCAACATTATAGTCCAGGATTTATCCATTTCTACCCTTATCCTAACTCCAGTTGAATTAGTATAATATCAATGATCATATTGCTCTAATATATGTATACATATGCATTTACATATGCAGCATTTCCACATAAAATACAATGAGCTTTATGCAATTGTTAATTTGAAAGCAGTATTTCATGCATGAAGACCACGAAAACTAAGTAAACACTTCTACCTAAAAAGCACATTTTCTTTCCTAACAGCTATATGAAAATCATTTATATTCTACAAAGGGATGGTCAACATTGCTTTACAATTAGTCAGAGAAAGAAAAGGGTTAAAAAGCTACCGGTTAGTTTGAGAAATGTTCTTTTTTAGTTCTCTTGTTCCTGGCCTAGTCTCAAGCTAGCACGTGATCCGTTGAATGCCTGCCAGCCTCTTTCTTGTTGATCCTCCGGAGACCATCTGTGCTGGGGGCATTGATTAGAGTGTGTCTGCTGGGATTACATCTTTTCTGTTGCCATGCCAACTAATCAGCTGATTTTGGTTACCACAGAAACAAAATGTCAGAGCTCACAGTACGGTAACATGAATTCAGCACAACAGAAAATGTTTTCTTAATTGGGGACCCTTTTGATTTTGGATTCCAAGTGAAAGGCAGCTTTAAATAAAAAAGCCAACTTTAGATAAAAGCTACGTTAATTGTATTGATTAAGAAGAATGCACAGAATTTCCCTGAAAAGAGAAAATATTAATTCTCCTTTATAAGCTATGTCTGTTTTTTACCATTTCCAGACAAGGAATATATATATATTTTTTTCTTTTCTTTTTTTTTCTTAGGCGCCTCTATTCCATTTGCTGATTTTTGCATGTTAAATAAATCACAAGGCCTTCAGTTTCCTTTAACTTCCATGATGGGGACAGGAGGCAGGGAGGCTGAATAGGGCTTGGGAGAAGGCCATGGGTAAAACTACCTTGGGGGAGAGCAAGAGTGACCAAATTCTACTCTGTTCTTCCATTCGAGGAAGTCATTTAATTTTCCCAGTCAACTCAGATTCGATTTTAAGGATTCTTCTCTTGCACATGATATGCTCTAGATAAAGCTATTTCTTGGTTTGGGCTGACAAAGGAGGAGCCCCAAGGCTTGTTGCAATTTTCCCTTTTGTAGGCCCAGGGCTATTTAAAGACAAGAACTATCCTCAACTGGTTTGCTCTGTCATGGTAAACAGAGAATGCAATTTAACCTGACCTTACAAATCCTCCAGTTGAGTACCTCATCAGAAGGACTCCATCTATGCCTTCTCATTATAAAATTCTATTCCAGTAGAACCTCCATCTGCCTTGGGTTTGTGGTTCATAAACACAAAACAAATAGATTAGATAAGAAAAAAACATGACATTTAACCGGGCTAATATTTGTTTAAACATCTAATAATCCCCCTTCTTAAAAAAAAAGGATTATAGCATCCAAATATCCTTGTCCTCTACTGTCAAGACATTTCAGCTGTCATTGGCTGACTGCAGTCACCTCCCTTTTGTGAAAGCTTTCACTGTAGGTGGCCTCTGTCATTATAACTCCCCGGGAGTAATTGTGGGGCTTAATCTCCATGCAACCCTTCTGAATACCTTGGTGAATTAATTCCAATGCTAAGGATGTTCTAGAGGAGTGGTTTGGGGACATGAAAGTCTTCCCCCATTTCCAACTGCACAATGCTCATGGCTAAGATGCCAGGAAGGAAACTCTGAAGACCACTCAATTGGAGAGGTTTGGGACAAGGTGTTTAAATGCCTAAACTTACTGATGGATTCTGCCAATGGGGTCTGAGCTGGAGCTCTTCATCCAATTATCAATAATTATCCTACAGTGCTTCTGAGACCTTTGAAAAAAAGAAAATGATGGACATCAATAGCATCTCTCTTAAATAGTGCCCTTGAAACACATTTACTAACACTCCTTGTACTGGTACTTGGCTTGTTTAAAGAAAATATTACGGGGGCACCTAGGTGGCTCAGTCAATTAAGCATCTGACTCTTGATTTCAGCTCAGGTCATGATCTCAGGGTCTTGCAATTGAGCCCCCCACTGGGCTCCATACTGGGTGGGGAGCCTGCTTAAGATTCTCCCTCTCCTTCTCTGCCCCTCTCCCTCCTCCACTCACACATTTTCTCTCTAAAAATTTTTTTTTAATTAGAAAAATATATTATTAAAAAAATAATAAAGAAAATACTACCTTAAATTAGAGTAAATACAAAGCACCTAACCCACTGCCTAGGACATAGTTGGAACTCAAGGAATAGTGACCTTCTGTATTAAAGTCCTGTAGAAAGAAATGGTTATTCATATCTCATAAAAGGTTGAAATAAATTGTTAATTACCTTCCTGGACTATAGTTTTAGAAATGAGCATATCCCTTAGTGAGTTAATTGTTATTTATGATTTTTGAAACTTGTGAAGTGCATTGATTTCCAAAATTGTGTATAATTGCTTTTAGCATAGGAAACCTTTCTCCAAAAAACTTGATCAGAAGTCTAATGCATCAAAAGGATGAAACTGAAGCTGTTCTGGTCGAATTGAGAAAAATGGGTGGAGATCACGTGGTCTAAATAGAGGCCAAACTCTTCCCAGCAGAGCCCCTGAGACACCTCCTTGGATCCCTAGGTCTCAGAGAGCACATTACGACAACCACTAACCTGGAGTTCTACATTCTTTGGTTGCATTCTTTTGATCTTTAGAGCTATCATTTACTGCCATCCTACTATGGGCCACATATAATACCAGGCAATCTACACACACACAATATCATTCATATGTTTCCCCAGCAACCCTATAGAAGGTTAGTACTATCTTCATTTTACAGGTGAGGAAACTGGAATTTAGGGAATTTACTTGGGTTTCTCAAAGTTCCAAAATAAGGAAAAAGTAGAGTTAGGATGTGCATCTAGTACTTTCTGATGTCAAAGCCTCTGTCTACTCTAAAGCAAACATGAACTGAATGATCAGTTGTAACTATTTAAATCGGACCAATATGCTCCCACTACTTCCTGTTTTTTAGTTGAAATAGGATCAGTGGTGTCCAATTGCCTAGCAATTTCTCCCATTTCAAAGTCATTAACAGTGAAATAAAATTGGTAAATTAAATAGGAACCACATGCTAAAAATGATCTGAATATCAAAAGAAGAAAAAAATGGTCACCCTGTCAAGGAAGAGAGACTCATAAATTCTATGTTTCTTTAATAATACATATTTTTCTTAGAAAGATATCACCCCTTCCCCCAAAGCTTGGCCTTTTATGCAAGCAAAATTTGTCACTGCTGATAGGATGTGACTGAAGGAAGATCCTCTAAGCATGCCTCTATTTTCCACATGCCAATAACTGATCCCGGCTGCCGGGGGTTACGCATTGTCCCCCTGGAATTTGTCCCTGAAAATGAAAACTTCCTCTGTTTGGGCAACCTTGTAGGAAGTCCCACTTAAGCATGAATTATTTTATTAGGTACTTTCTCCCAGAGTAGGGCAACCATGATTAGAACAAGATTTTAAGCTCTGATGATAGAAGGATGATGAAAACAGAGATAAGGAGGCGGGAGAGTATGATTTTTGCGGGAACACACCGTGTGCTGGGAGCTTTGGACATAATGCTGCAATAATACAGGTTTTGTTCCCATATTTGCAAATGAAGAAACAGAGGCTTATGGAGTTTTGGCAGCAACCAGTCAAGTAGTTGGTAGCTTGTAGTAGCTCATGCCTAGTAAGCAGCTGTGCTGTCTTTTGAACCCACGGGTCCGGGAGCTCACACTTGAAAGTTTCACAACTTTATGCTGTGCGTAAAGCACTCGTGTCACATCCTTGCCAAGATCCAGCACTGTCCGGGGACAGTCAGGGAGACCACGCTGAGCAGCTGATGTGTGAGTTACAAAAATGTGGCATTCACGAAGTGCACAGCAAATGAATGTGTTGTTTGTCACTTCTAGGTATGTACAGAAGGCAGACTGATCTTGGAGTTCACCTTTGATGATCTCATGAGAATAAAAACATGGCACTTTACCATTAGACAGTACAGAGAGTTAGTCCCAAGGAGCATTCTAGCCGTGCATGTAAGTAATTTCAGCACTATTTTACTCTCTTTCCTTCCCCCTCCCCACCCCATTTACTCCAGGAAGAAAAGTCCAATTCTCTCTCTCTGAAAGAATGCCAACAGTCTTCATGCATTGGGTAATGAACTCTCAATTTTGAGTTTTCCCCTCAACTATTTTATTCCACAGGCCCCTTTTCCCCTCTTTGTTTCGGAGTTTGGTGCCTTGTGAGATTTTTTATATATATATATTTTATTATTTTAAACTCCAAACTGAGGTTACCTCAATAAACAGTTTGTACTTTTCTTGAATTCCACTGAGTCATTATCAAGTACTGCCCTGCCTGGGCTATTAAACCTCTTATGCATAGCTGGGGAAGGAAATAAAGCAAGAAGTAAGGTAAGGAAAACAAGCTTCCAGTTTTGATTAGAACCATCTGACAAGATGAGGGCTCACATAGCTCAGATCTGTGTCTATATCATTCCTAACCGTGGTTTTGGAATGAAGCAGGCAGCTTGGGGTTCGCTCTGTTTCACTTGACCATGAATCACATCACATTTATTGTGCACCAACTAGGGGCACGGCCAAATCTGATGCCAATCTGGAGATACATTTTAGAGGTAAGACTTTGGTAGGAACGAGCTGAGTGTAGTCCCTGAAGAAGGCGTCAAAGGCATTGACTTAGATAAATCCCTCTTCCATAATGCATGGTGCGGCAGTTTCTGTGAAAAAGCTTTGGAGCAAAATCAGACTTAATGAGCCTGATTTTTAAGACCCTGTACAATCAAAAGAGGATACAATAAGAGTAGCTAGTATTTACTGGGTGTTTGCTATGCCAGGTCTTGTGCTAAGCATATGTACACATTCTATTTAACCCTCCCAGTAACCCAGAGAGGAGTGGGATCATTATCCCTGCTTTAGAAGTGAGAAAACCAAGACTTGGGCTTGATAAGTTGTTCCATGTTTCTCAGCTCGAAAGTGGCAAATCAAGATTTTAACTTGGCTGGTACGGACTCCAAAACCCCCAGCCTAATGAGCCTTCTGTCTCCTGACTATCCAATTCCAGTCTGTCTCCCCAGGTTTTGTCCTCGATCCTCTCCTCCCGACTGATTAAACCCAATCTCTCCCCTTTCCATTGACCTCGTGCTTTCTGTTGTGGCACAGAACAGAAAGCACTCCCCTGCTCCAAACTTTCTGCTATCAGTCCCCCCCAAGTTCTCCTCCACTTTCAAAGCCCAGTACACATCTTCTACTCCTCTTGAAGGATCCCAAAGTCGCCACTCTTAGTGTTGTCAAAATAGACCAAGAGGCAGCCAAGGTTGTTGTCGGGAGCCTGGACCCTGGAACGAGATCACATATGTGTGTATCCCTGTTCCTGCGACCTTGGGCAAGTGACATGGCATCTCTGTGCTTCCAGTTCATCTATAAAATGGGTATAGTAACAGAGCCTGCCTCAGAGGACTGGTTTGAGGATTAAGAGTTAATGCGTGTAAAGAACATAAAATAGTACCTGGCACATAGTAGATCCTCTTCAAGTAACAGTGACCGGCTTTTCGCAACTTCGGCAGCAGTAATTTCTTTCCTTTCATTTTTTTATTATCCTGTCCTCTGTCTGCAAAGTTGATGCATATGATGTTGGTGACAACTACCTGCTGCCTATCTATAGAACCAGCTCTTTCTGGCACATGGAAGGGCTTCCATAAATACCGGCTCTGTGTCCACGGAGGACCCCCTTCCCAGAAATTGACATAAGAAGTGACAAGCTCCGACTCTTTTCTCTGACTTTCGGGTTTTTGTTGAAATGCACAAAGCCAATTGGTTGCATGATTATGAGGAAAATTAAGTACAAGAAAGAATAAATTAAAAGTGTTAGAAGAGCCTAGGAGGTCTCATGACTACAGGCATGAAGACAAAAGGATATTTATTGAGTCTCTCTCTGTTTAGCTCCCGTTTGCTTCTGCCGTTAAGAAAGAAGGGAAGACAAATGGAAAGGAACAGTGTCAACCAAGAGACTCCTCTCACAATGAAACCCAGAAAGAATTTTCATTTTTTTTTGTAGCCCACCAGAACATTTGGGGTAGCCCATGCAACATTACATCCCGCTTTTAAATATGGTAGATGTTTTGGAAAACATGATGCTTACCCTTACAGTACTCTAGGATGAAAATTGTTGAGAACATCTATTTCCAGATACAGCTTAATGGGGAAGAAATTTAGAATTCTTAAATATATAAGTATAAAATTTCATACTGTTGGTTTAGTTTTCAGATATAGTCTTGGGCGCCAATCTGTCAAACATAACATTATCACAACTGGAAACAAAGGCCAGTCCTAAAGTCTGACTCTACCAAATCCAGAGATTCTGCCTTCTCTGCTGAGGGCCAGTGACTTGGCCAGAGTCTCCTGACAGAGCTTAATGACCCTCCTTCTGAAGACATGGGGGCCTCTCAAAGAGGAAGTAAGGTTGTTTCTCCCAAGGACTAAAAGCATGCCTGACTCATTTTGGTTCTACCTGGCAACAAATCTTGCATCATTAATCCAAAAATGTCCTTGTGCCATTATATGCAAGTGTCTACAAAATGTAAATTAAATCATCTCCAGCAACCTCCCCTCTGAGACAAACTGACAGTGTTGAGATTGCATTTCTAGCAACAGTAACCCAGTCTGAGACTTTCTTGGCACCATCTTACCGATATAAAATATATGATTTTTTCTTGTTTAGGCACAAGATCCTCAGGTCCTGGATCAGCTGTCCAAAAACATCACTAGGATGGGACTAACAAATTTCACCCTCAACTACCTCAGGGTAAGACCAATGGGATGATTACATTTCCTAGTGAATTTGAAAAGTGCTTTAGAGGTGTATATCTATCTTGAACCAAGGAGTTAAAATGAGGTCATAGAGCACAATAGATGTGTGTGTTTGTGTGTGTGTGTGTGTGTGTGTGTGTGTGTGTGTGTTCAGTGGAGGATGGGGTTTAATTAACAAAGCAGCAAACTTAGACTTGGTCAAAGTTGAATTTCCTCTCTCTGTTCGTATGACTCTTGGAATTAATGATTCAAAGGTCAGCAATGTCTGCTCATACAATGTTTTGGCGCTCTGCCCCTCGTGGTTGTCTCAAGTTTCCGATGTACTGTTGTTGGGTTCACTGCCTCTATGTCTCCACCCAGGGAGTGTCCCTGAGGACACTCAGTGTGCCCTTCAAAGAGGGTCCCCCAAAGTTCAGCAGCAATGGCGGAACACAGACATTTATTTCTAAGTCTTCTTAGGGACTCTCTGTGTAACATGGAACAGATTTTCTGCGTTGGATATAAAGTCAGTTTTGATTTTTAAAAATTAAGAATTAGGCAAAATTCTCTGCCTACATGATAACTATGGCTTCCGTGTTTGGTCTAAAAGGGAAACATTTGTCACTCTGGTTTGTGGTGTAGAATTGCAGTCGTCACGTTGCAGGTAGAGGATATATTTTCCTTCATAAAGCAAGCATTGTCCTCCAGGCTCTACAAGAAGTCAGTGGCCGCATTCCACATTCCTTTGCCTCTGGGTCGCTGAGCTCCCTCATTGTCATTGTGTTCCCACTCTCCAGCCCCCTACCCATCATGGAGTTTATGCTCTTGTTTCTTGATCCCTTAGTGCTGTGTCGGTTTGTGAATTTTGCTTTGTGTTCCCAACGCTCTGTATCCAGTCATTTTGTATATGTCTAAATGCTGAAATACTTTGGGCAGACTTTCTCTTTGGTGATTTAAGAATGATTTGAACAAAGGCTTCCAAGTCACACACTCATCGCCATGTGCCAGGTCCTGGGCTAGAGAGTGAAGATTCAAAGACAAAAGTCATGGTATCTGCCATCAAGAAATCCACCCCTATGAGGGCCAGACCCATAGAGAGAACATTATAAACAAAATGGTAAATAACCCTGATTGCAATTTTCAAGTGGAATTATGAGAATACAAAGTGGAGACCTCTCAGAAGAATACATCAGAGAAGCTTTATGGAGGAGATGATGCCTGATTTGAGTATGAAAGAATGAATAAAGTAAAGCCAGGAAGGGGTCAGGAAAGATGTTCACATTAGAGGGAAAAGAAGGGGCCTGGATTAGCGAATGGAATTCCAAGTGGTTGAATGATGCTGAGACATGGAGTGAGAAGCCAGGAGAGGCAGGAGAGAGAGTAACTTAGGAACCAGGTCTTGGAGCAGCTAGCTGGCTGGGCTACCAGGCCAGAAGCCTCTGAAAAGATTAAATAACAGCGTGGTAGTATCCCCCTCTTGAGGAGAGAGAGAAGAGCTGTTCTCCATCCAGCCTAGATGCCCTAGGTCCAAATCTAAGCACAGCAAGCGCCGGAGTCAACTTTTCTCCCTGCCACCCTACTTTGCCCCAACACCACCCTCATTTGGGCAGCCCTAAACCAGCTTGTTCCCCAGTAATGGTCCTGTGGTTCCCACTCAGAGGAAAACCAGAGACTGCCCAGGAGGATGGGTGGACAGGCGAGTGCCTCCAGGTAGGGAAGCTAGAGCTAGGTTATTCCAAACTTCCAGGCTCTGCGTTGAGAGCTGCCCCCATGGGACCACTGGTGTAGTGGGAATGGGTGGCAAGGCCTGGGGAAGTGGTGGTCTGTGGCATGCTCTAGCCACAGAAATTCAGAAGGCTGCACTCCACTGCTAGGCATTTCATCTTGTTAGAGACCGTGAATGGTTATTTTAAACCATCAGAAGATGCCTCTTTTCAGGAAGATAAAGATGTTTCATACTGTGTGTCTTCAGCTGACCCCACATTGGAATCTGGGACTTCGGATTCTATCTTAGACTTGGTCACTCACCCTCTGGTGAAATCTGGACAGATTACCTGTTACATCTTTTAGCTGCATTTAACGCAGATCAATAAATGCTGAATTTCCTTCCTCCCCTTTTCTTTCCTCCCCTCCCTCTTATTATCATCATCAGTGAAATGGGGACTTTCACTTTGTGGTCAAGAAGGTCCACCTGGCTCCCATGTTCTGAGTCAAAGAGACCTGGTTGTGCAACCTTGTTGCTCCCTCCAGATCCTCTGCTGTTGTTCACTATTCATTGTTCACTCCACAAGCATCTATTAGACACCTTCTTTGTGCCAGGTCTCCACAACGTTCAAGGAGGTCACTGTACATCAGGTACCAAAGAAAACCAGATCTGTGCGGCGAGAGAAATCTGTCCTGGGTATAGTGGTCAATGTAGTCGCTAACATTTATTGAGCACTTACTATGTACCAGGTACTGTTGCTAGGTACTTGGCAGGAAGTCTTTTTTTCCTTTTTTTTAAATACTCATGACAACCTTATGAACTGGAGATGCTTTTTAGTCCTATTTTTCAAGGGAGGAAACTGACATAGAGAAGTAGCTTTTTAAAGTCACAGAGATGTTAAGTGGCAGAGTAGGGATTTGATCCCACAACCTGAGTCCAAGCACAAAGAGGGGAGATGTTGTTAGAAGGTGCACATGGGAGGCTCAAATCCTTCAACAAGGAGATGGATTGATTCTGAAAGATGGGTAGATGGTTCCAGGTAGACTAGATGGAGGGTCCACCACAGGTGGGGACAGAGAAGGATGGAGAAAGCTGGTGAGTTTGGGGAACTCTAGGCAGTTTCCATGGCTGGAATTTAAGTTTTAAATTTGTTTTAGGTACCAACACAAAGTAGGTCTTATGGCCCAAAGTGTATAGGTGAGCTGAGTGGCATGGTTCTAGAGTGAGTCTTGCTCCAGTAAGAGTACAGCATAATCAGGGAAATATCTCATGCTGACACTTGGGTTTGGGGACCAGACAGAGAGGAGTATGTATTTGAGCTCAGCCATTTGCTAGCTGTGTGATCCTGGACAAATTACTTGACCTCTCTGAGCCTTAATTTCCTCTATCTGGAAAATGGGGTATTGCCACCCACCCACCCCCAGATTCTAGTGAGATGGAAGCATGTGGAGATCCCAACTCTCATTTGCCAAGTGCTTTCATGAAGACCATGGGGAAGAGTCAAGTCATTCCTTGGAACCCTCTGCACTCAGGGGTTCTGAAAAGAGCCCCTGGGGACAATACACCCAGCATCCTGGTCCTTCTTCCTAATTCTTGCCTTTTATTTCATCAAAGTGAAAGCCCTTTCTTATTCAGGGTTTGAAATTGCCATCATTTAAAATTTCCTATAAGCACTTCTTGCATGAGAATGTTTACTGTGTGCAGTAACTGTCTTCTAAATTTAAATAGCTTTAACGAATTCAATTTTCAAATTGAAAAAGAAATAATTGATGTTGATTTCATTTCCTATTCCACAAAAAGAATGGGGGTAGGCAGAAACCATGTCCTGAAGCATTATTTTTATTTTTTAATTTTTTTTAAGATTTATTTATTCAGCGCAGCCGGGTGGCTCAATGGGTTAAAGCCTCTGCCTTCGGCTCAGGTCATGATCTCAGGGTCCTGGGACCGAGCCCCGCATCAGGCTTTCTGCTCAACGAGGAGCCTGCTTCTTCCTCTCTCTCTGCCTGCCTCTCTGCCTGCTTGTGATCTCTCTCTGTGTGTCAAATGAATAGAGAAAATATTTTTTAAAAAAGATTTATTTATTTATTTGAGAGAGAAGAAGAGAAAGTGCATGCACACAAGCAGGGGGAGGGACAGAAGGAGAGAGAGAATCTCAAGCAGACTCTGGGCTGAGTGTAGAGCCCGAAGCCGGGCTTGATCTCACAACCCTGAGATCATGACCTGAGCCAAAATCAAGAGTTGCACTCCTTTTCTTCTTCTTTTTTTTTTCCTTTTTAAGTTTTTATTTATTTGAGAGAAAGAGAGAGAGCACAATCAGGGGGAGGAGCTGTGGGAGAAAGAGAAGCAGGATTCGGGGCTCAATCCCAAGAACCTGGGATCATAACCTGAGTTGAAGGCAGACATTTAATCCAGGTGCCTCATGTCTCCAAGCATTTAAAGAAAACCTGCAGGATGCCAACTTCCAGGACGCCAGGAGTGGAAAGTGCTGTTTTCATTCATCTCCCATCAACAGTAGAGGGAACGGTCCTTGCATGCTCAACACACTGTAGGGAGACACTGATTTTTCACAGTAGTCTCCCTCCTTGAGCGTTTAAGGTACTCTGGTTTTGTTTTTAAGTTTTAAGTCAATCATCTAACCAAGAGATATTTTGGTGGCATCTACTAGGTACCGGACACAAAAGGGCGTGGAGTGGGGTGTTGACAAGAATGGATAGGGTATGACCCTTTTCCCGAGGAATTGAAGATGCTGGAACAAGTAGGTCTGTTTCCAGTTCACGCTGCCCCCTCACCTGGGACCTGGGCATCCCAGAATTCCCTCCTTTCCTAAAATCCTTGCGGACGCCTTTCCTCCTCAGTCTCAGCATATGACTTAAATTGGACTTTTTGCAGCTACCAGTGCTCTAGCAGATGGGTCTGCTTCACCATGTTATCTGACCTCCACACTTAGGCCCCTGCTGCTTCCCGGCCTTGCCCCACATTCCTTCCCCATCTCACATGTCATCCTGTATCCCCACAAACCACCGGCAGCGTGTCTATGTGTCTGTGTGTCTATGCTGTGTCTGTTGCCTCCATGCATTGGCACCATAGAACTTCACTCCACTTCAGTGCCTGGGACGCTGTTCCTACCCTCCTCTTCCCATCCAGGATTCCCAGGCCACCTCCTCCTCCTCCTTCAGGATTCAGCTGTCGCTCACCTCCTCTGAGACTCTCTGCCTCTCCATCGCGGCAGCTGCTCCTCCCCACTACTCCTGGAGCTCTGTGCACATGGTCTCTTGCTTAGCTTGGTAGGTCCTGTGTAAGAACTATCACTCCACTCATCCATCTCCTCCAACAGACACACAGCAACCTGAAGACTGATCAATTGCCTTGTGCTTCTAGAGCATCACAAGCTCTAGAAGCAATCAGCACCCAGTCAATGTCTCCGGAACGGATGGTTGCTGGATGGGAGTTTGGTAAATGGAAACCAGATTTTGAATGACACCCTCCCCCCACGTCCCCCCAAACACAATAGAATTCAGATGAATTCACTTGCCCAACAGTATCTGGGGGAAAAATGTGTGTGATTGGTTTTCAAAATCACTACCTAGAACCTCACAAGGAAATCTAAAGAGCAGAAAATTTGGATACATTGAGGAAATGAAAGGAAAACATGGCACGGGGCCTCCAGATCTCTCTAGTGTGCAAAATTCCCCCTGAAATTCTCTTAGTTTGTGCCGTGAAATTTTTATTCTAATAGCACTACTTCCACTTGCTCTGAATCAGTATTTAATTTTTACTCTAAATGCCATTATGCCCTTTTCATTATTTTGGAAATGTGTTCTTTCAGATCTCAGAGACAAATTCCCTCATGGGTGATTATTTTTGTCTATTTTCTTTGGCCAGATTTTCTTGATGTTGAGATCTATAAACTTTTTTTTTCTGCATTATGCTTAACGTGACTTTAAAACATCTTATTATCCTGTATCCCAGCCAAAAGATATTTTCTTTGTGTTTCCTCTTACTGTTTATCCATTCATATGCATAATTTCTGCATAAATGTAATCAGTATACATATGATTTCTTAATGTTATTTGGTAAACACTTTTGCATGTTTCTACATCGTCATCATATTATCCATTTATAATAGTGGCAAATATTCCAGTGTGGTGCTAAGATAGTGTTTATTTAATCATTTCTCTAAATGTCGAGCAATGAAGTCATGTTCAAGTTGCCACTGTCATTAATACCATTCCTCCAAACACCTTTGCCATGTCCTGCTCTGGGCGGTGCCCTCTATCAGCAGAGGTTGAACTGTGGGGTCCGTGTAGTAAGAAAAATAAATGTGCTTTGGATTCAGAGAAATGTGGGTTCAAATCCACATCCCCTTACTATCTGTAATGGCCTTGGACAAGTTGTTCCAGCTCTTTGAACCCCACTTCCTTATCTGGAAACCAGAATGTCTTACAGGATGGCATGAGTTATAAGATTAGACAAATTATGGTTTATAAAAGCCTGGCACTCAGAAGGAGCATAATGAATACCAGTCTCTTCTTCTGCTATCTGAGAACAGTGGGTCAGGGTTCAGCTTTCACTTCCACTTCTTACTTCTTGCACAATGTTTACCAGCTGCCTTAATTCTTTGAAGCCCCAGTTTTCTGATTATGTACATAGTGAATCATCACAGGTGAGGGTTGAAATGATAATACATGTGAAAAGCACATTTAACTCTAACTTGCAACACTGGAAAGCCAACGGAGCCTCATCCCATTTATAATCTCCTGTGTGTTGGTCATGGCCTTGAATTCTATGCCAATATTCTGAAGCCATGTGATAGATTAGAAAACAGAGAAGCAATTGATTAATACCTGCCAAGGAAGGAGGCAAGAGGGAGTTGGAGACATCTGCTATATTATTGGCACCCTCTTCCCAGTACAAAGGTTATTACAAGGGTGTAATCATCATCACTGGGCATTTTCAATACTACTTATAACCTTATGGTTGATATTGTTGAATAAGTCTAACCCTTCAAATAATCAGCATCATCAGCTGGATGTGAAGGGAGCTGGGGTTCACAGTAATGCTTTTGACCCCTTCACTTTAATTTCCCAAGTGAAGGAAGACTTTCATTGTTATTACTATACCATAAGAACATTGGTCTCTACATGTAACCTCTACTGGTAGCAAATGAGTAGAGTCCAATGCCTGGAAGAATATGGTGGTTGACTTTGGAAAATGATCCCCAACAGAATGACATGCAGTGACCTCTAGAAGAGTGAATGTGGCTGTAGTCAACATTCGGAATCCTGTGAAGGATTTTCTTTCTTTTTTAATGTTCAGTTAGCCAGCATACAGTATATCATTAGTTTTTGATGTAATGTTCAACAGTTCATTAGTTGCATATGACACCCAGTGCTCATCACAACATATGTCCTCCTTAATACCCATCACCCATTTACCCCATCCCCCCACCCCCTCCCTTCTGTAACCTTCAGTTTGGTTCCTGGAGTCCAGAGTCTCTCATGGTTTGACTTTATCTCTGATTTCTTTCTATTCCATTTTCCCTCCTTCCCCTGTGGCCCTCATGCTATTCCTGATATTCCACATACGAATGAAACCATCTGATAATTGTCTTTCTCTGCTTAACTTATTTTACTTAGCATAACCCCTCCAGTTCCATACATGTCAATGCAAATGGTGGGTATTCATCCTTTCTGATGACTGAGTTATATTCCATTGCATATATGGACCACATCTTTTTTATCCATTCATCTGTTGAAGGACATCTTGGCTCCTTCAACAGTTTGACTACTGTGGACATTGCTACTATGAACAATGGGGTGCATGTGCCCCTTCTTTTCACTACATCTGTATCTTTGGGGTAAATACCTAGTAGTGCAATTGCTGGGTTGTAGGGTACGTCTGCCAAGGGTTTTTTGTTTTTTACTTTTATAAGGCTTTGAGTGCCAACTGGGTTATTTTCCTTTGTCTTATGATACAAGAAGGGATGACAGTCCAATCCTGTTTCCCACCAAATGCCGAGTCTAAGCCTGAGGATGGAACAAGAATTTCTGCTCAGCAGTTGAGATGAACCACATAGTTATTGGTGGTCAGAACAGGCTGGGATCAAGGCAGACCATTCACCATTCATGCATAAGACAGACTGGCAAAAGCCCTTTTTATTTATTTATTAATTATTAATTAACTAACTAATTAATTTTTAAAGCCCTTTTTAAACACTGAATTTTGGGGTGGGGAGTGTGTAGGAACCATGCTAGTATATCTTCCTTCTCTGCCTCCCACAGCGATTGCACATTTTAGACTCTGAAAAGGCTCACAGCCTGAAGTGCGCTATTCAAGATGAGGTCCAGGGCTCAGGGTGGGTTTGCAAAGTGTTCCCACTCTGTGATTAAGTACAGAAAATGAGAGTAAGAACTTTAAAACTACTATACAATCTGACTTTTCCAGGACATCCAAGTGTACAACCAATGGACTCATCCACTGATTAGGATATAGGCTCAGGTGTTATCAAGCTTGCATGGCAAGTGGTCACTAATCAAGGGCTGGAGAAGCACATGTCGCAGTTTGGTGAGCACTTGCATACAGAGCATTGTGACATGAACCGATTCAGAGGTGAGCCCCCGTTTTTCTGAGGACCATCCAGGATAACAATGAGCATCATAATACCATTAGTTTTGAGGAATTTCTATATGTTCTCAATAAAACAATGAGATAGGTGTGATTATTCCCATTTTACAGAAAAAAATCAGTCATTGCCTCACGTTACAAAGCCAGTCTGGGGTAACAGTGCTTTTCTGGACTCAGGTCTGACTCGTCCCCCCGGACCACTATCCGTGGCCACTGCTAGTGAGAACTAGTTTCTTGGCCCTGGCCCATGTAGGAGAGCCAACGCTCTCAAAAATGAGGAATTTGGCGGGGCACCTGGGTGGCTCAGTGGGTTAAAGCCTCTGCCTTCAGCTCAAGTCATGATCTCAGGGTCCTGGGATCAAGTCCCGCATTGGGGCTGCTCAGTGCTTTGCTCAGTGGGGATCCTGCTTCCCTTTCTCTCTCTGCCTGCCTCTCTGCCTACTTGTCATTTCTCTCTGTGTGTCAAATAAATAAATAAAATTAAAAAGAAAATGAGGAATTTGGCATCTGAAACAAAGCTGTCATACCTCATTCTGACTCTTCCATTCCTCCTCCTCCTCCTCCTCAGAGAAAGGCTCCATCAGCGAGGAGGCAAAGAATGTGCTTCTGTGCCATGGGAATGCTCCACACACAGAATGATTAAAACTTGGAACACCCGAAGGGCACTTTTAATTGCATTTGGAGATAGAAAAGTAGTACATATGACTGTATGATAAGGGAATTAAAGTAGTTAATTCTTAAGGAAGTGAAATAACCATAACATAAAGATATTCTAGTGCCCAGAAAAGAGTGATTTCTAAAGTCAAGCCAGAGGAAATGGCTATCGGAACATTAAAAGATCATATACACACACACAACAACAACAACAACAACAACAACAGCAGTATTTTAGCTGAGCAATCCTAACTGAAAACAATTTCAGAGCCACAAATGCTTCTAAAATTCTTGGTCTTAAAAGTACAAATAGGGCTTGGATTAAAGAAAGTAATTTTCCAGTCTCAGACACAGAGAAAGAGACAGAAATTTTTGTTTAACAAGACACCGAAAATCAAGAGAGATGGTAAGGTGAGAAACTGGCAGGCCGGGGGAAGAAAAGCTGAAGGATTGCGGTTAAGTGCAAGATGGAACCCAGACTTAATTCTCCTGGGAAATAGTCTTCCTAATTGTCTAGAATGGGTAAAAAAAAAAAGTGTGTCAGGAAAGCGCAGGGAAGGGGGCAAGGGGAGCCCCCTTGTTTGAATTTCAGAGCACAGGCAGGGAAGTAGCCTGATATATGAAGAGAGGCTGGGAGGTCTCACTCCTTAGAAATAAGGTTCAGAAGCTTTCTGTATCTGGTCTTGGGCTGCTCTCCACCTTGGCACAGATACCATCTTACTGCACACAAAAAACTGAAATTATTCAAATACAGTGACAGTTACTAGATTGTTTGGCCTCATCATCTGTCCCTAGCAGAGTTCAAGAAACACAGAGAAGGAATAGTAAGTACACGAAAGGGATTGAGGTCAAAGTCTCTGGTGTTGATCTACATAATGAGCTTGGGAGTGGCTATAAATGCATATAACATAATTAAGAGAAAATGAGTAAAATTTGCAATGTCTGCCATATTCCATCCAAAGAAGAAGGGAGGGCATTTACCTGGTATCATTGAGTACCTACTATGTGCAATGCACAGACTTGGTTTTATTGAATCCTCACAAGTTTGGAAGGCAGGTGTTAATGGCCTCATTTTACAGAAGAAGAAACTGAGACTCAGAAAGGTTCTGGGGCTCATCTAACATCATTCAGTGGGTAAACTGCCAGGCTGGGACTGGATCCCATATTGGCCTGATGCCCTCACAACTCTGTCAGGCTGCAGAAATGTCACCTCCTAACAAGAGCTGGGTTGAAGAGCTAGATGAGGTGAATCATTTCCACTGAGACGACCAAGCTATTCTGCCAAATTGTCAACAGGCAACTGTCAACGGATGCAATGGGTAGAGAACTCGGGACACTTATGCATAATGGGGTCAAAGCCCGGACTGAACTCATCTCACGATTGTCTTATATCTGTGTTTCTCTCAGACTTCTTCCACATCCCAGGCCTCAAAGCTGTTACCCATCACCCAGGTTTTCACCCCTACAACACCTGGACTACTATCCCCAGTACCTGAGCATTTATTTTAAAGACATAGATCAAGTTATGTCATTCCTCTGAGGTGGACCTTAAAATCATCTGCTTAAAACCATCCGATGAAAATTCAGAATCCTTACGTTGGTCCAGAAGGCCTTATGGGCTATGCTCCTGATTCCTTTTCTGCCCCTACCTTCATTCTGTAGCAGTGTCCGGTTCCCTAGCCTGAGTTTGGCTTTTCCAGCATGCCAAGTTCCACCCTGTGGTGGGAAATGGCCCTCTGTTCTTCTGTATCAGATCATTTATCTAGCTCTAGAAGCTTGGCCAATGGTCTACTCATTCAGTGCCTCAATTTCCTTGTCAGTAGTCCCTTACCTCAATGAGTTGTTGAGAGGCTTAAATGAAATTGTACTGGTAAAGGGCTTAAAATAAAGCCTGGCACATAGTAAGTGCTCAGTGAACACTTGCTCTATCATCTTCATCATCATCATTCCGACTGCCTGAGATTCTCTGGCCAGATTTTTGCATGGCTGGCTCACCATTATTCAGGTCTCAGGGCATTTCATCTTTCCATGAGTTCCTTCCTGGCCAGCTCATCTCAAGTGGCCTGGACACTCCCAGCTACTTTCTACCATACCTCATTATGTCTTGTTTTTTCCTGTAGCATCTTTATTGGTGAATTATCTTGCATAGTCATCAGCTCGCCTTTCTGTTGTTCTGTTGTTTATCCTTCTGACCTTTCATGCAGGCCACTGGGATATATTTTGAAAGCAGGAACCTTGGGTCTTCTCCTTGATATCTACAACAGGACCTGATATTCCATGACTAGGAAGTAAATAATTTTAAGTCTACTCAGCTCCAGATGCACACCTTGATAAATGGAAGGTTTTTAAAGAGGAAACCATTTATAAAGTCCCAAACTCAACTGTAACCTTGGGAATACTTGGGATACTTGGGAACGCTTATGAAAGGGCTATTAGCCATCCTTGACCTCATAGACTAAACACCTATAGTGCTTTCCTCTAAGGATTTGATGTTCTTCTTTGCAATTCATAAACACCTTTGTCTATGAAGTTAGGTGAGGATCATTCATGTTATTTGATTAAATGTGCCTCATCTGTAAAACAAAGAAGATAAACATAACTTCTAAGGACTTCTTCTTAAGCATTCTAAAAAGAAGGAATACAAAACAGAAACATTAGCAAATTCCACAAGTAAAATATTAATAAATCCCATGCTGGAAATGAAGAAACTGAAACCAATAGGCTCACGCAAGTCTGTCTGCCTATTAGTGTAGGATGGTTTCTGGTTTTCTTTTTGTTTTGTGCTGTTTGCAAGACCCATTCACATCCATTCAATCTACAAATGTTTACTGAGCCCTTACTTTATGTCTGCATCTGCTCTGGTCTCTAGCTATTAATTTTTCTATTGATACTAAATATTTCTGGGCTCATGAGAATCTCACATACATTGCCTCTGATAGCCTTAAAATCTTTTTTTTTTTTTTTTAAGATTTTATTTGTTTATTTGACAGAGAAAGAGAGAGCACAAGCAGGAGAAATGACAGGCAGAGGGAGAGGGAGAAACAGGCTCCCCAAAGAGCAGGAAGCCCAAAGTGAGCCTTGATCCCAGGACTCTGGGATCATGACCTAGACTGAAGGCAGGTGCCTAATCAACTGAGCCACCCAGGTGCCCCATCCTTAAAATCTTTTATAGGCCAATCATAACCTAAGACTAGAAGTCTTCCCCCAAAAGCCCGCTAATTTCTCCCTCTTCTCTTTTTGCCTATTTCCCAAGCTTTGTGAAATAAGGTAGGGGAGTTACTGCTTTTTAAGTCAGTGGTGCCAAGAATCATCATGGAAACTTTTGTCCTAAGAGTATAACTTAACTCCAGAAACCTCACAATGTGGATTTCTTAGAAAAAGTATCTGTAGCTTTAGGAACTGACCAATGAAGTCATTTCTCTTCCTTCCTTTCCCAGCACCCCCTTTTGATTCTGTCAGTGCTTTACCAAAGAAGAAATTCATAGCCATCTATCATATTTTTAACAGTTTTCCATGAGTAGGAAGCTTAAGGGGAATATTGAAAGCTTTCGTGATGTTGATTAACTGAATATACAAACATATGTGAGATGATAGCAACCCTACCATTTACACTCAACTTCTGAGCTTCAGGACGCTGGGTATCTCACTAACAGATGGGAAGAACCAGAGCTTGCTTTAGAACAAGAAATATAGTCTGAGTCTTGAAAGTGGCCATGCCCTGGCAGTGGGTCTAGTCCTTTGTCAATTTCCTTGACACCAAATGTGTTACCTCTGTTCTGGTTTGTAGTTAAAAGCAGAAACCGTTCCTTTCCTGTAAAATCGGGTGAAAGGCGGGCTAACGCTTACTTCCCTTAGTTAAAGAATACATGAGACCACTTGCATTAAAATGCTCTCTAAGCTGTAAGATTCTCCTGTGAAAAAATACTTCTCACTCACTAACCAAACCCTCAGTGGCCAAGCTCCTACTGATCCTAATTCAGAAATCAGTGAGTTTTGAATAAAATTTTAAATATAGCTTTTGTTAGGTAAGTGAAGCTACTCATTATCCAAAACTCAGGAACCAAATTTATTCATTAAGTTCAGGATCCTCATCATTCAGCACACTCTCTTCATTCTCATTTTCCAAATCTGGAAGCCATGTGGGTTCAGGGGGGCAGAAAAAATTGAACGAACAGCCACCATCCAAGTCACTAGCAGAGTCTAGTTTCTACGGAAGAAAATAATTTGGGGTCGAGTGATAACAAAATTCTTATTTTTTTGCAGATGAAACACTGCCAAATATTGGCTATTTGATATGGATCATCCTAATATTTAAGAAATAAAACCCCATATCAAACGGAAACAATCATTTGGCTCTATGATTTTTCCATTTTCCACCATCATCATCCACTTCATAGTCTGCACCATTCACTGCCTCGTGACTCTGTACCAGGCACTGCAAGGGACTAAACCAACCTTGATAACCTCATTTTAAAACTTGTATTTTGCATAGACAGTGTACTCATATACTAGTGCAAAACTCAAAAACTATATGCCTCCTCACCCCGCCCCAACCTCTCAGTTTCCCTTCCCAGAAGTACTCAACATTGCCAGCTTCCTGCCTTTTCTTCCTGGGACATTCTATACAAATGCAAGCATGTACTGTTTTAGGCACCCGCACGTGCACACACTTGCACACAAATGGTAATACACCCTGCACACAGTTCTAAGTGTTGAGCAGTGGCACTCTTTATAAAAGCAGCAGAGAAATATCCTGAGGAGGTCTATCACTCTAGAGATAGACCATATTTTATCTTACCAAGTGCTTTATTGACAGACACTTAGTTTGAGTCTAATCTTTTTCTGCTATTCACAGTGATGTGAAAATATCTTTTTATATGTGGTTTTTCACAGGAGCAACTAAAAACCTAAATTTTTAGGAGAAATTCCTGGAAATAAAATCTCCAAGTCAAAAACCACACACATTGTAATTTTGGTGGATATTGTCAAGCTGGTCAGCTTCACCAGCAACATATAAAATGACTATTTCCACACTTTTCAACAACTAGAAGCTATCAAATTTTTCTATTTTCCAGTATTATAGGTGAAAAATGATACCTCATTTTCATTATAATATGCATTTTTCTTATTACAAGAGAGATTTATTATCTCTTCATATACTTAAGAGCCATTTGTATTTCCTTTCTTGTGAATTATTTGCTCATAATTTACCCATTTTTCTAGTGGGTTGCTATTCTTTTCTTACAGATATGTAGGACTTTCTATTTTAAAGAAGTACATACTTTGTTGTGATATAATTGGAATTGCATGGCATGTTTTTAGTTTTGTTTTTTAAAAATTTGTGTAAGGTTGCTTTGTTCTTTGAATGTTTTTTAGTTTTGGTGTGTGTGTGTGTGTGTGTGTGTGTGTGTTAAATGAAGCAATTTTCCCCTATGTCTTCTGTTTTGTGTTTTGTATTTAGCATTAGCCCTCTTTGAGCTATAATAATAAAAATGCGTTTCTCTTTGTTTTCTAATGCCATTTCTAAAATTTGGGGGGATTTTTTTACGTTTAAATAATTGATCCACATGGGATTTGGGCAGAATAAAGTGTGGGGAACTTACTTAATTGTCCAATTGTTGAAACAGAATTTGTTGATTAATAGATATTGTTTTCACTGATTTGAAATACTACTCTGGCATATTTTAAATTGCCATTGGTATTTGAGTCTGTTTCTGGACTCCAATTCCTGTTCTGTTAATTTGTCTTTATATTCTTTATCCAATACTACATTTTAAAACAAATTGCTGTTGCTTTACAATATACTTTAGTATCTAGTAGAATTGGCATCACATCATTATTCTTCTTCATAGGACTCTTAAGTCTTTGTTTATTTTTTCCATCTAAACTTTAGAATTAGATTATCTAATTTTAAAATAAGTTTATTGGTATTCCACTGAAATTTTGTTACATTTGCAAATTGATTTGGGGGAATTTTTATCCTTATGATGTTGGTCCTTTCTACCCAAAATCCTGGGTAGCCTTTCCAGGATTGAGATCTTTCTTGTGTTCTTTGGTAATATTTTGAGGTTCTTAATTTTCTGTCTGTATTGTATGTGCCTGCGTTTGTGTGTGTGTGTGTGTGTGTGTGTGTGTGTGTGTGTATGGTTTTATATACAGATATAGATATGTATATATTTTCCATTTCTTGGTAACTTTGGACCTAATAATATATTATTTGTTTAAAACATGATCTTTTCTTCCATTTTATAGTTTGTTTTTGTTTATATTTATGAAAGTTATTGATTTCTGTGTTTTAACTTTATTCCCAAGCACCTTACAGAATCTTCTTAATATTTATAATAGTTTTTTTTTACGTTTATCCCCTTGGGTGTTCTAGCTAAGTTATATCATTTGCAAATAATGACCCTTTTACCAAGTCTTTTCCAACTTTTATATTTTATTTCTAATTACATTGGCTAGTATCATCAGAAAAGTGTTAAATAATAGTGAGGATAATTAACATCCTTATCTTGTGTCTGACTTTAATGGGAATGCTTTTGGATTTTTTCATTAAACAGGATGATGGCTTATGATTTGAGATAGATATATTTCTCATGTTAAGGTACTATCTATCTATTCTTATTTTATTAAGAGCTATTTAAAGTAAAAAAATGGATATTGAATTTTATCCCATGAATTTCTAGCATCCAAGGAGGCAGTATTATTTTTTCTTTTTATTACTATGGTTAAGATTATGGTTAAGATTATTAAGACAATGAATCATGGAACACTGCATCAAAAACTAATGATGTACTGTATGGTGACTAACATAACATAATAAAAAAAGATTATTAATAAGAATAATTGATCCTTATTTGGTGCAACTGATATCCAAGGCAGTATCTAAGTTCTTACATGTATCAACTCACTTAATCCTTGCCCAGTTGGGAACTCATTACTATTCTTACTTTCATTCCAAAGTTAAGAAAACTCAAATTCATGGAGGTCAAGTAACTTGAACAAAATCAGACAACCTGTAAGTGGCAGAGCTGAGACAAGACCCAGGCCAATGCCTTGTGTATAAATACTGTACAAAGTTCCATCTTGACAGATTTCTTGATAGCAAGCCATCATTTCATTCCTGAAACAAATGCTACTGGGCCACAGATTCCATTTGCTTATATTTATTTACAATTTCTGCATCAGCAATCAAAGGAAAATTTTAGCTAAAATTCCCTTTTTTATAAGGTCTTTGCCAGTGTTGACTCTTAATGCTATCCTGGCCTTGTGAATATTTTGGAAATGTTCCTCTTTTTGCTTTAAAATTTTCCAGAATAAGGTGAATCACACTGAAGTTATTTACCTTTAAATGCTTTGTAGAATTCCCTTATGAAACTACCTCAGCCTAATTTACTGTGAAACCATCTGACTCTGGTGTTTTTTGTTTTTGTTTTTTGTTCTTTGGAAAGGGGCTTCCAGATAAGTTTTCTTTATTCATTCTAGGTAATTGGTCTATTTGAACCCTGCTTTCACTATAGCTTTTTTCTTAGCTTTATTGAGAAAGAAGTGACATACAGCAAAGTATAGGTTTAAGGTATACAGCATAATGACTTGACTTACATATATGGTGAAATGATTGCCACGATAAGTTTAGTTAACAACCATTACCTCATATAGACATAAAATATATGAAAAGAAAAATATATATAAGTATATATACCTATATATATTTTCCCTTATGTTGAGAACTCTTAGGAGTTATCTTCCTGACCACTTTTATATACATCATACAGCAGTGTTAACTAAAGTCATCATGTTGTACATTACATCCCTAGTACTTATGTATCTTATAACTGTAAGTTTATACCTTTTGATAACCTTCCTCCAGTTTCCCTTCTCCTTACTCTCCACCTCTGGTAATCATAAATCTGATTTCATTTTTTATGGATTTATTATTATTATTTTATTTTTACATTCCACATATAAATGACATAACACAATAGTTGTCTTTCTCTGTCTGACTTATTTCACTTAGCATAATATCCTCAAGATCTATCCATTTTGCTTTAAATAGCTTGATTTTTCCATGTTTTTTGTTTTGTTTTGTTGTTTGTTGTTTGTTTGCTTTCTTGTTTATGGCTGAAGAATATTTTACTATATATGTATCCATTCAATCTGTCAATGGGTGCTTAAGTTGGTTCCATGTCTTGATTATTGTGAATAATACTGCTATAAACATTGTGGTACAGAATTCTCTTCAACACAGTGTTTTCATTTTCTTCAGATATATTCCCAAAAGTGGGATTGCTGGATCATAGTGTAGTTCTATTTTCAACTTTTTGAGGAACCTCCATACTGTTTCCCATTATTAATTTGCATTCCCACCAATAGGGGCACAGAAGTTCTCTTTTCTCCACACCCTCACCAGCATGTATCTCTTGTCTTCTTGATGCTAACCATTCTAATAGATGTGAGGTGATGTCTCACTATGGTTTTCATCTGCATTTCCATAATTAGTGATGCTGAGCATCTTTTCATGGACCTGTTGGCTAGTTGTGTATCTTCTTTTGTACAAATGTCTTTTCAGGTCCTTTGCCCACTTTTTAGTTGGAATATTATTATTTTGGGGGGAATATTATTATTTTTTACTGTCAATATAGTTTAACATGTAGAAGTTTTACATATTAAAGGAGCAAAGCTTAGAAACGTAAAATTACAATCACAATAAGTTCCAGGAAGGAAAGAAGCACATATCGTAGAAAAGAAAGTAAAAGTCATGGAGGTCAGAGATTGAAGGGAGGTGGAGGAGAAACCTTTCCAGAATGAATACAGGCCCTGCAGCGATGGGGGATTTTTTACATTTAAGGAACCCAAAGAAGGTTAATGTTGGATTGCAAACAGCAATGTGGGGAGTATGGTTCAACCTGAGGCTGGGGATATCAACTAGGCCCATATAATCTTCAAATTTTACCCCAAAGCAGTGGGAAACTGTTGAAAGAAAGCTCACTCAGAGAAGTGGGTGCCTTTGAAAGATTTTAGGAAAGAAGAGTTAGTACATTGTGGTGATTAGATTGGAATAGAGTGACAGAGATGGAGTGATCAACTATGTCTCCTCATTTTTAACTTATCAGGTTGGATGCTGGTTCCTTTTGCTGAACAGAGATAGAATGAAGATTTTGTGTAGGGTGGGCACAGGGTAATCAACTGTAGGGAGACACCGAGTTGATTTCTGCATGTGTGTGTGTGTGTGTGTGTGTGTGAGTGTGTTTTGATATGTTTGTATCTTTGAAGGCATTTGAGACATCTAGAATTGTCAAAAAAAGTTGTTGAGTGTGAGATGTGAGTCTTCTGAATAGCTGGTATTTAAAACCTTGAGGATAATTATGAAGGATGAAGCCCAGGAAGAGAGGAGAAAGAGGAAGGAGAAGAGAGCCTGGGGCCCAGCCGTAGCATTGCAAGAGTGTGATTTCTGAACAATCCCATCAGTTGGGAAGTTGGTCTATTGGTCACTGATATTCCTTGTCAGGGCTTCTGTGAATGACAATCTGGAGATCCTCCAAAAAAAGCAGCTCTGACTGGGAGACTTTGGAAGCTCTGGGTTTTTCTCCTTAAGGAGGTATTTGGTGTTCGAGGTTAGAGCTAAAGTAATGTGACTGCCTTCTAGTCTTTTTGTTATGCTGTTTTAGAATCTCTGAATGGATGTTTAAAATGTTTTTAATAACACAGTGCCTCGTAATTTGGTTCATGTACCCAAAGAGCCTCTTGAACATGACATATAGGTTTTTAATACAAAGAAGTTCTACCATTCAGATGCACATGTAGAAGCCAATGCCTGGAATCCAGAGGGAGATTTGTCCACTTATGAAAATCCCACAAATTATTTATGGAAGGGAGTGTTCCATAGTTTTAATATGACTCTCTGGAATAATCTCTGGATATGATAATATTAACACATGGAATTGCTTTTTAAAAATTTATTTAACAAAAGTTAAGTTGGGTTTTCTGGAACTAAAACTTTCCAGAAAACTCTAGAATCTACCTTCCCCCACCTATGAGTCTAAGTAATGTCCCTGTTATTTCTGTTTTCTAAAAAAATGTTTGGTAGACTGATTTTATTAAGTTTAACTATAAATTGGTAAAGAGACTGCCTCATTTAAATAAAAGTAGTTATAGCCATGTTTTCTGTAATTATATTTACATGTTTTAAATTCAACTTTTAACTACATATGTTCACTTAGGTTTTCTCTTATTAGAGGTCTTTCACCCCTCTGAAAACCATTATCTCCTTACTAATTTCCCAGTGGCTTTAGGCAATATCTAGCTGTGGCAATGACTATGCAAATACACAGTTTTTATTGTCCGTGGTTTTATGATGGGAAAACCCCCCACTTTTGATACACTTAAATGCTGATTATTAGATGAAGTGGAAGTAATAGTCATTAGGTTTGATAATACACAAAATAATCTCTTATTGACTGCCCCTATATTCTAAAACTTGAGGATTATAAAAATGAAGGTGTGTTGCTTGCTCTCACCAAGTGTAGCAATAATAACAAAAATATAGTGAGGACTTACTATGCGCCTGGAATTTATTCTCTCCTGTAACAGATGTTTACAGGATGCCTACTAGGTGCCTCGCATGGTGCTAGGTCTTGAAAATATAAAAATGAGCAAGAACAGTTACATTCCTGCTCTCATATGGTTATGATCAAGTGAAGTGGCATCTACCAAATAATCACAAACAAATGTGTATGTAATTTCTAAGTAAATTCCACCTTGGAACATGATTTTTTAAGTGAATATCACAAAGGAAACTCATCTCTGGCCTAGGAGACATCTTGGAAGACTTCCCTGAAGGGGTGATGCTTGAACTGAGTTAAGGACAAGTTGGTTTGAACTGGGGGGAGCAGATGAGGGGCATTATAGAGTCAGAAGTCAATTCTGACAAAGGCTCCCTGGCAGGAAGAGGAAGAGGGACAATGAGTAGGAGTGGAGTGAGTTGGAAAGTGATGTGAGATTAGATTGGGGGGTGGTGGGAGTGGTTGGTGGTAGACAATACAGAGCCTGTAAGTCATGTTCAGAACAACCTGACAGTAAAAAAAAGGACTATAACCTAGGCAATTGCTTATACATCAGGGGTGTTGTAGTAAAGACGTGTATTAATGGTTCTGTGAGCTCAGGGGGGAGAACCACTCTGTTGGAGATCAGAGAAAGCTTCCTGGTAGAGGGAAATAAAAGTAGGTTTTTGAAAATGAACAGGAGCTTGGCAGTTAAGAAAGGAGAGAATAGCTATTCCAGGCAAGGAGAACAGAATATGGGGCGCCTGGGTGGCTCAGTGGGTTAAAGCCTCTGCCTTCGGCTCAGGTCATGATCTCAGGGTCCTGGGATCGAGCCCCGCATCGGCCTCTCTGCTCAGCAGGAAGCCTGCTTCCTCCTCTCTCTCTGCCTGCCTCTCTGCCTACTTGTGATCTCTCTCTCTCTCTCTGTCAAATAAATAAATAAAATCTTTAAAAAAAGAGAGAGAACAGAATATTCAAAGGCAAAAAAAAAAAAAAGAATATTCAAAGGCCTAAAGCTATGGTCTGAAGGTTTGTGTCCCCCCAAATTTATATGTCAAAATTCTAACTTTCAAAGAGCCTTGGGAAGTGTTTATATCATGAGGCAGGAACCCTTACGAACAGGATTAGTGCTCTTATGAAAAACATTCCAGAAAGTTCTCTCACCTTTTCTGCCACATGAGGACACAGCAAGAAGTCAGCAGTCTGCAATCCTGAAAAGAGCCCTCAGCAGAACACCCTGGCACTTTGACCTTGAACTTCTAGCCTCAAGAACTGTGAGAAATAAATTTCTGTTGTTTATAAGCCACCTGGCTTGTGGAATTTTGTTACAGCAGTCCAAACAGCCTGGGACACCCAGAAACAAAAAAGAGCAGGGTGTGTCCAGAAGGCTTGTGTGGTTAGAGTGTGCATAGTGTGTATATGTGCATTCGTGTGTGTGTGTATGTGTATGTACACATGCACACATGCAGAGGGATTGGGTTCAAACGTCTTAAAAGATACATTTAGAAATTCAGCCTGGGTGGGGGTGGGAGGCACCTGGTTGGCTTCGTCAGTTAAGTGTCCAACTCTTGGTTTCAGCTCAGATCATGATCTCAGGGTTGTGAGATCAAGCCACACTCTGGATCCACACTCAGTGGGGCATCTGCTTGAAATTCTCTCCTCACATCTCCTTCTGCCCCTCCCCCCTTAAATAAATAAATAAATCTTTAAAAAAAAGAGAGAGAGAAATTCAACTTGGGGCATTAACAAAACAGCACCACTTGGCATGCTAAGGAATTTGGACCATCCCATTATCACTGAGGTCTTTTAATAGGTGAAGAACATTTATAAACTCATATTTGTGAGTTTGGATCAGTATTTCTAGCTCCACTGAATATCATAATCACTTGCTGGCAGAGTAGGAGGGCTGTTTGAACTCCTGATGCTCAGGTACCTCCCAGACCAACTGAATCAGAGCCTCTGTGGGTGCACCTAGCTATTGTACAGCTTACCTCTGTGGGTGCACCTAGCTATTGTACAGCTTCCCAAATGATTCCAATGTGTAGCCAAGCTTGAGAGTTATTGGTTTAGACAGAGAGACTCCCCAGCCGCCTGTCAGAGATTAGAAGCCAGGAAGGAGTTGGGAGTTTCCATAATAAAGAAGAGTGAGATCTTGAAGGAGGCACCCAAAGGGAACAGAAAGGAGAGGGTGGGTTTCAAAGACATTCAGACCACTGAATTACAGCTATGATGCTCGTCTAATTGGGGTGGATGGGAGAGTGAGAGACACAAAGACTAACTCCTACTTTATGATGGTGGTATCATAATCCAGACAGCAGTGGGTAAGTGCCTTGGGCTGTGGTTGAGAACCCCTACTCAGGGGTGCCTGGGTGGCTCAGTCAGTTGAGTCAGACTCTTGATCTCGGCTCAGGTCAAGATCCGGTCGTGAGATCAAGCCCATGTTAGGCTCTGTGCTTTTTGGAGAGTCTGTTTGAGATTCTCTCTCTCTATCTCCCTCTACCCCTCCCCATCTCTCTCTCCCCCTCTCTCCCTCTGCCCCTCCCCATCTCTCTCTCTCTCAAATAAATAAAAGCTTTAAAAAAAATCCTCGCTCAGCCAATATACTAGTGGGGTGACCTTGAGTGAATCACTTAATCTCTCAGACCTCGGTTTGCTCAGGTATAAAATGGGATAGTAGCAGGACCTTGTTTGTCATGAAAACTAAATGAGCTGATTTACCCAAAGGGCCTCGAACAGAAATCTGGTACCGCAGATGTCCTTTATAAATGCCAGTTCTTTACTGTGGAGTGCAGCTGAGGCTGGGGCAGAGCAGGGCACTTTTCAAAAAAGAATTTAAGCCTAAGGCAATCAATAGGAAAAAGATCTTGCTTAGGCTCTCAGTTTCAGGAGTATCAGCTTCATCTGGACCTCTGCTGGCCATGCAGTCTGGGTCCCAATCAAGATTCAGAAATAAAAACACTTCTCTATGCTTCAGTTTCCTCATCTGTAAAATGGCAAGCATAAAAATACTCTGTATTTAGTTTACCAGAAATGTTAAATCTGCCAAAGAAAAATCCCTTTTTGCCTACTTAATGCCTGAAAGGGTTATTTCCTGCTTTGACATGGTTCTCCAGAATGCGTGAGATTTGGAGTGGTGTTTGTTTATGCTAAACATGTAAGAGTGATTGATATTCTGGGGGGGTCGGCCCCATTTCAGGCCAACGAGGGAGACTGCCCTGAGTAGAGTTGATTCCGTCCACCTCCTGGACCCTGCCTGGCTGAGTCTGTCTTATCGCTGATGCTGAGAGCTTAGAGAGGTCCCTTCTCAGCCAGAAGGATATCACCTGCCTGTAGAGATGCCATCCTCATAACCGTTCATTTTTTGTACTTTTCAGTTTGTTTGTTTTCAGCCATCTAAGTACATTGAGTGTCAAAATAAGAAGTTTGAACAAATGTTTGTTGAGCTGTGATATAGAAATCATTGAGAGTGATTGGTCCCTGTCTTTGCTTGGTTTGGGTATTAAAGCCGTTAGCTACTGGGAACTTTGTGTTTCGGGAACTGTCATCTCAGGAATGGGGGAAATTGTGATATTGGGGTGAGCTGGGAGAGGCAAAGAGGGAAGAACCATAAACATTGTTTCAGAACTATCTCTGAAGCTGTTTTCAGTCCTATGGATATCCTTTGTTTTATAGATATGCCCAATAGCAAAGATGAAAGAGGGCAGCATCCTAAGTAATTGTAATTGTTGAATGCTGAGAAAGAGAAAAGGCTTGGTTATTTTTAATTTGTTAGGTATTCTCTAAGGAAAAAAACATTTTTATTAATAAAATTATAATTGAGGACAGTTAAGAGATGGGAAAATTCCCAATAAGGCAAACTTCAAAGGAATTTGAGTAATCAAGACTGGGATTTTTTTTTAATATTTTGAACACACTTGTAGGTCAGCACCATCAGTTAATATATTCAATTAGTATTTATGTTTACTGAGATCCACTCTGTTTCGGACACAACAGTTAGAAGTTCTCCATTGCTGCGTTTAAGAAACTAAAACAGATACAAGAACTATAATACAAGCTAGTAAGGACAAAGCCTGAATCAAATGGGAGATCACTTTTTCAACAATCTATCCCCAGATCCTATAAGATGGTATAGTTTTGCTTCAGCAAATACCTGTTGGACAGGTAAATGAATGAATGAATGAATGCACAAGTGTATTATATACATAAGACTTATAAAGCAGAGAAGAACAGAAAATGACTCTGTTAAAGAATGAAGTAGGTATTTAAAACCAAGTATTTTGCAATATCTTCCAGAAATTCAAATGTATTATGCCCTCCAAAATATTTTCATTACAAAAATAGAAGGAAAAAATAAATAGTGGAAAGGATAAACAAATATATATAGAAGACTTTTTCAGAGAGCCGGACCCTTTTGAGACTTGTTCAGTGGAGTTTATATCCTAAGTAAACGTATGAAGGCTGTCTTGCAGGTGCCTTGAAAATAATTAGTGGACATGCCATTTCCATAGTTGAGATTAGATTTTTGTTTAACTCTTTTAAATATTTTTCTGAAAAAATTTTTATGAAATATTTTAAAATGAATATCATGAATGATCATGTATCTACCACACAAGTTTTTTAAATTTTAGCCTTTTGGGGGTACCCAGTGGCTCAGTTAGTTAAGCATTTGACCCTTGACTTGTGCTCAGGTCATGATCTCAGGGTCATGAGATTGAGCCCCGCTTCAGGCTCTGTGCTGGACATAAAGCCTGTGTAAGATTCTCTCTCCCTCACCATCTACCCCTCCCTCCTCCCTCCCTCTCTAAAAAAAAAAAAGAAATACCCTTTGGGCATATTTTCTCTGAGTCTTTTTATTTGTGAAATAATCACATTACAATTACATTAAGATTCTTCCTAAACTCCATTTTGCTCTTTCCAACCCCCACCATCCAAAATTTAGTGGTTTCCATTTCTTGCATGATTTAGTATGTTATCATATATCTATATAACCAGGAATGATATATGGCTTTATTTCCTGCTTTTAAACTTAATATAAGAAACTTAATATAAACTTAATATAAGATGTATAGTATGCATCTTTTTGCAACTTTTTTTTCTCAGCAGTATGATTCTGAGACTTATTTATGTAAATCAGTGTAGTCCTCATTTATTGATTTTAACTACTGTAAGGAGTTGTGTGGTAGGAATATGCCACAATTTATGTCTGTTTTGCTATGGATGAACTTTTGGATAGTTTCCAGTTTTATTGCTCTTACAAACTGTGCCACCACAAAGAGCTTGTATAAATATTCTTGTTTCTGTGTGCATAATTGCTCAAGAGCATATCTTCAGGAGTGGAATTGTTGGGGAAATGTCATGAAGCTTTGTTTTCCAAATGGGTTGTACCAATTTACACTCCCACCAAGAGGGTGTGGGAGGTTCTATCACTCCCATCCTGTCAAGAGTTGACATGGGATTTTCACCAATCTTACGCATATAAAATGGTTTCTCATTGTTTTCCTTTCTTTCCATATATAACAGTTCCTTTTCTTCCAGTACACTGATATAATTTACCATTGTATAAAGGAAAAAATCTCTTGGAAATACAAAAATCGTGACTAACTTTCATTCAAGAAATATACCTTCAATTAGTCCTGAGAGCTCATTCACTGTTCATTCAACAAACATTACCAGTTTGAGAATACAAAGACAAATAAGACATCTCCTTGTTACCCAGGAACTCATGGTCTTGAGGACAGGGCAGACATGCAAAACAAATACAAAGGGACGATAAAAACTTTGATAATTTCTTATGAGTAGAAAAGGAAATTACAGAAGGGGGAGATTGATTCTATTACAGGCCTAAGGAGGCTTCCTGCAGAAAATGGCATCTCAGCAGGATTCAAGATAAATAGGTTTGAATGCATATAATCCTCTAAAGTAAGTATTATTTTTATCCCATCTTACAGATGAGGAGAGTGAGGCCTAGGGGATTTACAACATATGTGGGTGAATAAATGGTAAAGGAAGGAACTGAACCTGGATCTAGTCTCTAATACCACTGCATGCCCAAAGACAGAAAGCATTGGTTAAGAAATCCCAGAGTCTCCATTGGTACCAAAATCCTGTGGGCACAGATTGGGTTAGCTCTGAAAAGAGCAAAAGAGCATGCCTTACACAATGCAGTTCACCCAGATATCTGATTTAACTCACACACATCATTTGAATTTTCAGTTGGCTTCAGACCCTTTGCCAGAGTCATTAATTTTTTGCTGCCTGTCAGCAAAATATTTTGTGATTGTTGTAAGGAGAACTGCTGGGTCAGCAGGAGTCTGCCATATTCCTCCTTCAGATCTGAGCTTAATGGCACTGAGGCCACAAGGAAGTAGCTTTTTTAATCCTTTCCAGAGGCAGGTCATAGAAGGTCCTGCAAGCTGCAGAGACAACTGAGGTTTGACTCTGGGTGACACTGTCAGACATCAGCATAGGAGTGCCATGGTCTGACTTAGTTTCAGCAGGAAGACTGACAGCTGAGCAAGAACAGATGAGAGTTGGACAAGGGTGGAAATAGGGAGACGGGTCAGGAGGTTGTTGCAGAAATCCAGATTGAAGATGGCGGGCGGAATTTGGAACTGAGTTATGGCCGTAGCGTTGGCCCTCTGGATCTGCTATGAAGCCAACAATGTTCCCTGATAAACAGCATGTGGACTTGAGGAGGAAAAGGGGTAACCCTTCTTGGTTTCCTACTCTTTCCTCAGCAAATTGCTGAAAGGAGTGGAGGCATCCTTGTTAAGAATAGACACCTGATACAAGTTCTCTCCTCTGGGAGACCCTTACTTTGCCTCCATCATCAATTTGTCATCAAAGCGAGAGCACTGAGCTCCCCTAAAGGCTGTAGCCTGGGCAACTAGATGAAACTAGAAAAAAAAAAACTTTGAAAAGACACTCAGATTGCAAGATACCCTTAGAAGTTGTTTTCTCATTGGCTCCATGATATCTAGAAAAAGCTCTGAATAGGAGAATGGCGGGTATCAAATTTTAGCATCAGTTCTAGGTCACAGCTGAATAAAATTGGTTTTAAGACCCATAAAGGTCTTGATACTACAATACCTCCTACTCACATAGGATGTCAAGCTTCTATTTTCTTCATTTGCTTCCAGGCGCAAGTTTCTGGGGTCTTGCTCTATGCCCTTAATCCTCTAGAAGTCCTATTCCTTGCCATTAATCTCCATAGTATCACGTCTCTGCTACTGGCACACTTTGCTGTGCTCTTTGTGAAGTACACTTTGTATATAATCAGTCAGGAGACTATAGGGTGTTGTGCTTTGTAGGAATCTAAACAGTGAGTAGCTATTACATTTCCCCAAAGGCTTTCAGCTAATTGTTAAAGTAGAGGATTTTAAGACTATAATTTAGTAGTTGAGATCCCTTTTTCAGGTCTACCCTGACATTCACCACCCAGAGGGACACGGAAGCTGCTAAACAAATGATTGTTCACTTCACAAAGATTGCCTGCGTCTCCACTATATGCAGGCAGTATTCCAAGCTTTGGAGGTGCAGATAGGAATAAAACCAAGTTTCTGCTTTCGTAGAGCTGACAGTCAAATAAAAGAGACAGATGAATAAATGGATCATTCCACTTCAGCCTATGGGGTCAGTGGACAGTGTCCAGGAGAGGCTGCATCTAAGCTGAGTCCAACTCAGGGACAAAGGTGGGGGGACAGGAAAGAATAGAGGAGGGGAAAGGAAGATCATTTCAGGGGAGGGAGATGGATTGGGGGTTAGAAGCCTTGGAGCCCCCTGGAGGAAAGGGGGCTACATCAGACTCCCACGGTAAACTGTGGAGTCAGGATTCTGACATCTGACGCAGATGGGCACAGACGCAGATACTCTTCACAGCCATGTGGTCAGTGCCTGTGCCTTCTTCCCTGGATGAAGACAAGGACTTGCTAACCTTGAGTTTGGGTCAAGAACCAAGAAAGTTCCAGAGGTTTGTAAAATGTTTACTTCTTTAAAAATAAACAAATAGTTCTTCCTATGGGCAATATTCTAAGCATTTTACAAATAGTAATTATTTAAATTCTTATAATGCTCATTGGGCTAAGTACTATTATTATTCTGTGTTATGGGTCAGGAGACAGGTACGAAAACAACTTGCCCCAATAGAAACAGTTAGCAAGTGTTTCCTAAGCAAGGATTCAAGGCCAACTCAGGCTCCAAAGTCCATGCTCTTAGCACGTGCGTCTTGCCCCCACCTCTATCTTTGGGGTGCAGTTTGGTTGTGTAGATAGTTCTTGAATAATGATATAAGTCTTGAGTGTCTAGCTGCAGGAGCAGAATCGAGGAGCAAGCAGGGCCTTTAGGCTGGAGGTGTGTCTTGAGAGGGAGGTGTTTTTAAGACATCTGGACAGACAGGTGCCAAGGAGCTCAGAGGGTCAAAAGCTCAGGTGAGAGTTCTGGGCTAGAGTTTCAAAAAATTATGACACATTTGAAGGCATAAACCAACTGAAATTTATTCTCTCAATGTTTCAGAAGTTAAAAATATATAATCAAAGAGCCAGCAGGGCCGTGTTCCCTCTCAAGTTTCTAGGGAACAATCCTTTCCATCTCTTCCAACTTCTGGTGGTCCCAGGCATTCCTTTGCCTGTGGCTGCGTATCTCCATCCTGTGCCTGCATCTTTATATGGCCGCCTTCCCCTTGTGTGTCTCTGCATCCCCTTCTTTTCTAATAAGAACATTTATCATCAGATTTAAGATCTGCTCTAAATCCAGTGTGATATCATCTCAGGATCCTTCATTTACTCTGAAAAGATTCTATTTTCAAATGGTTTGCATATGCTTTGATAGATTTCCTTGACGGGCATTCCTGAACTCACTCCCGTGGATGAGCTCGTCCCAAAGAGGTCTTGAGCAAGGAGGCAAACAGACCTTGAGCGGAATAGTGGGGGAGGATCAGTCCTGGAGGAAGGGACTGATGGAGAATGCTGGCAGACCAGAAAGAAGCCCCCTGACATAGAGGCAGTCGGTCATCAGGTCAGAGACCTAGAAACAGAAGGAGAGTGTATTATATATAAAAAACATGACCTGAGCAACAAGGTCATGTACCCCAAGAAGTGTGGAACATACACAGGAGGTTAGCAGAGAGGAGGTTTTTGGCAAGAACTTGTGTTTGTTGGTTTGGGTTTTATTTTGTTTTGTTTCTCAGCTTGGCGTTGCTGACGGGAGAGGGAAGAGCCTGGAGCTGGAATTTCTGGTAGCCAGTGCCGTCACACCATTTGCAATCTGTTAACTGGCATTATTCACATTAGCAGCCTTAGAAAAACCCCAGTGAGGACACTCTCATGTTCTTAGACTCCGTCTCTTATGCATACATAAGAGTGTGCTTTACGTTAATACTCTCTCGTAAAATATATTGAAGTGCAGATAAATGAATGACTCTGTCTATATAAGGTAATTATTTTAGATGACAATATTTTGACTTTCCATTTCCTCTAAATTGGTTTTACGTGGTAGGGGGCCAATTCGCATTTTAGAGTTTGTTCAGAAGCTGTTTTAATTGTGCCTTCAGACATAGATACCCGCACTCCTGAGATGTCAAAACTCGGCTCCATTTTTGATAGCATTAAGTGATATTTCTTATCTATGAAATTTCTCTAGTATGATCGCACAAGCGGCAATTTGTGCAGTAGCAGTGCGTGGAGCTGATTCCAAGTTTGGAGGCTTAAAAAATTACTTTCTTTTATCTGCTAGTCTAAAATAAGAATATAACTTTTCTTACAGTTACCGGAGTTCATTTCAATTAAATCTTAATGAGCAAAAATGTGACAAATGGGTCCATGAGCATTACCTCTCAGACCTTTTAATTTTTATAAATTCACTTGCAGAGTTAGACTTACCCTGTTGCAATTATTTCATTTGGCTCTTGGAAATTTCACCCGAATTGCATACGGCGGGTGCCAGAGGCAATCATCTGCTTCGGGGCCTAACTCTTGTGGTCATGTTATCCATCTAAATCTATAATCGGAGAAGGGGCATGGTAGAAAGGTGAAAAGTATCATTTGTCACAGCATTCTTGCGTAAAGATGGCTGGGGATTTGGGAATACAGTGATGGGGCAGTTTTTCTTCTCATTAGCTGCTTTATTTGTAACTGCAGGGGCTGTCAGAAGCATGGACTTAATAACCTTCAAGTTTTTCTGTATTAATATGAAAAAGGTTGCATGAATTTTTGGCAAATCATTGTCCCCATGAGGGTATCGAAAATACTTTTGCTGGTGAATACAGAATAACCCTTCTTTGGGGATCTCTCAGCTGAATTAAATATATAATTGAAGTGGATTCATCTAGAATGAGACATTTATGCTGATTGTGTACACATCTTGATGATTCTGAACCTTCACTTGGAGTGCCTTTTCAATTCTCCATGGGTAAAAGTTGGAAGGAAAGTACCAGCAGTGCTTTTAATATAACAGAGTGCAAGGGATGCATTTTGTACTTAGATATGATTTTATCTCTTTTGTACTTAGATATCTTTATCTGCTATGTCTTTGCACGCATTGGGGGGGATCAGGAGGAAAACTGTAGTCCACAGTTCTGTGATGAGGACAAGAGAATATCTAGCCTATGGGATCTCAGACTAATGGGAGGAGAGAGGGAGGGAAGGAGGGTGGGAGCGAGGGAGGAAAGAAGGAAGGAAGAAAGGAAAGAAGGGAGGGAGGAAGAAAGAAGAGAGGGATGGAAGGAGAGAGGGAGGGGGAAGGAAGGATGGAAAAAAGGAAGGGAGGAAGGAAGGAATTTAAAAAAAAATCCAGTTATCCTTTCCCTTGATATAGTTCACATTGCTTCCCCAAGCCTTTTTTTCCTCTTGATTTATATCCTCTTGGTTTTCTCCTTCCACACTGGCTACCTTGTCTCAATCCCTTGCCCCAAGACTCAATGCATAGATTTCTTCTTGGCTCTCTTTTACCCCTATTCCTAGGAGACCTTATCTAGCCCCATGCCTTTCAATTGCAATTTCTAAGCTGACAATTCCTTAATTTATATTTTCTGCTTCACTTCTCTTTTAAAGCCCAGCCCCATAGATCCAACTGGTGACTCAGAATCTTTCCTTGGAGGCCTCACAGATGTGTCAAATTTCCCTTGTTCCTAATCAACCTGATTCCTCCACCCTTTCCCTAACTTGCCTTTTCTATATACCCTTATCCAATACTGGGGGCATTTCCTCAACTCCCCTCTTTATTCCCCAGCCCCCAGTCATCCTAGTTAGGAATCCTGCTGGTTCATCTTCAAACTGCGTGTTGAGTTGGATGACTCTACATGTCTCCCATGGCCAAACCAATCCAACTATTCTCCCTATTTCCACTTGAACTATTTTCCACCCAGCAGCCAGATTTTACCATTTTAAGCTTAAATTGAATAATGCTGCAGTATCTCTGCTCAAAATTGTCCATTGTTTTTCCCATCTCAGAGTCAAAGTCCTTACCTGAGCCCATGAAGACCTACATGATCTGGACTCCAGCTCCCCCCACAAGCCTTCCCTGACACTTTTTTCCTCCATCCCTCTAGCCATCCACTCTTCCTCAATTGTGCCTGCTTTGCTTTTGAACTTGCAGTCCCCACTTCCTTGACTGTTTTTCCCTTTGGGTGTTTATAGGGATCTTTCCTTTCTAGTCCTTTCTCCAATTACCTCAGATCAAAGAAGTCCTCCATGACCTGCAGTCAAAAACAGCCATCGTGTACCTACACACATGCATGGCACTATCTTCCCTTGTGATCTTCCATTTTCCTTCATAAAGCTTAACATTTCCTAACCCATTGTGTATATTTTTTGTTTATCTCTCTATGAGATTATAAGACCCATGATGGCAGGAATTTAGTTCTTGTGCACTGTTTGTTGTGTCTCCAAAGTTGAGCACAGTATCTAGTATAGACTGTTAAGTCAATATTGGGAAATAAAAAGAGAGGGAATGATTGAGAGAGAAGAGGAAAAAAAATCTCAAAAATTGCCTAAGGTGCAGTAAGAAGGGTAGAACAATGAATAGGAGGAATAGAACTTAGGATAGAGATTTATCCCCTTAATAATAATATCCAAAAAGAACCTGCCAATGGCTTCCCTTTGTACTTATAGAAAGATCTAAATATGTTTTTATGGCTTATAAGGATTACCATCACCTGGCCTCTGTCTCCTCCGCACCTTCCCAGTCTGCTACAACCCTCCAGCCTACTTGGAAGACTTCTCCCAGATCATGACATGACTGGGCCCTTCTCAAATGTCATTTCAGAAAGACTTTCAGCAATCTTGCTATCCCCTTCTCTACCTGTTTCCTATGACATAACTCTGTTTTATTAGATTCATGGCATTTATCCACATTTCAAAATGTCTTGTTTATGTCCTAACTTTTCTATCTCCCCTACCCCCCCACCTTGAGATTATGAGCTTTGTCTAGGCAGATGCTTTCTCTGTCTTGTTCAGTGGTGTATACCAAGGGCCTATACCTCTGCCTGACATATGGTGGGGGTTCTGTCATCATTCGCTTAGTGAATGAGTAAATAAGGTTGCCTTCTAGGGCACTGATCTTCCTTGTGTTCTCCTGCCCTCTCCTGATAACATCACAGATGAAGGATGTTTAGAGATTTGCTGTTAGGGTGCACATCAATGAGTTCAGCTCTTGAGAAACAGAGCAGACTGCTATGGTTCTTGCCAGAAAGTACTCCCGGAAGTAGAAAAGACTGAAGCCTAATGCAGTTTGGAAAGGAAACACCTATAGCAAACCTAATTAGGTGAATCTTCATTCCTTTAGGAAGAAAAAATCCCACAAGTTTTAAATAGAGGGTCCTCACACATTCCCTAGAATAACAGTTCCCAGCTCTGATGCCTCACAGTCCATTGTGAATAGTGCCACATGTGGTAGCTAAATTACCAAATTTGGGGCATTATTTATCTTTTATATCTCAGATCAAGAGAGATTTAAGGTCATTCTTGTAGTGTTCTTCTTTCATTGGATTCTGATAAGTTTTCTTGTGTAGCTGTGGGATAAAGTGATAGCTGATGTGCTAGGGGTTGTAAATATGACAGATTTTCTGGCCTATTGTCCAGCCCATACTTGGGACACCCCAGGCAGGGTGACACACACCTGACTGTCATTCATCATGTCTCTCATAGAAGAGGAAGAAAAGATTTAGGATCCCCAACCATGGTGATACTTGGATTTCACTAGCTCTTCACCCCACACAGAACTATGTAAATACTCAAGTTCTCTTGTGCAGTGAGCACAATTTTAATGTTTAACAGATTGTCATTATTTTAATCTGTATGCTACAGATTTGGTAGGCATCACTATTTTTTGTTCTGTAACTTACCCAACACTCAGGTAAAGCACAGAATTCCTGTTGAGCAAAGATAAAGTACTTCTCTGTGTACTTTTTTATTTTCTTAATTTGAGGTAAAGATATAAAAGTTGTCCAAGACTAAAAAACCTAGCCAGAGAATCATCTGACATTAAATGGTATCATTACTGAAATTCACTAAACTCCCTTGGGTATCTATAAGTGTCCCAAGCAAAATGGTTCTTTCTTATAGTTCCTTTTTTCTTTTTTTCTTTAATTCAATTTAGTTAACATATTTGGCTATTCAGGGTCTACATCTGTTTCAAAGGTAGAATTTTGTGACTCTTTAGTTGCATACAACACCCAGTGCCCATTTCAAGTGCTCTCCTTAATGCCCATCACCCAGTTACCCTATCCCCCACCCACCTCCTCTCCAGCAACCTTGTTTGTTTCCTATAGCTAAGAGTCTCTTATAGTTTGCCCCCTCTCTGTTTTCATCTTATTTTAATTTTCCTTTCCTTCCGCTACGTTCATCTGTTTTGTTTCTTAAATTCCACATATTAGTGAACTCCTATGGTATTTGTCTTTCTCTGACTGACTTATTTCACTTAGCATAATACCCTCTAATTCCATCTACATCGCTCCAAACGGGAAGATTTTATTCTTTTTGGTGGCTGAGTAATATTCCAGTGTGTGTGTGTGTGTGTGTGTGTGTGTGTGTGTGTGTGTGTGTGCCACATCTTCTTTATCCATTCATCTGTCAGTGGACATCTAGGCTCTTTCCATATTTGGGTTATTGTGAACATTGCTGCTATAAACATTGGTGTCAGGTGCCCCTTCAAATCACTATGTTTGTATTCTTTGGACAAATACCTAGTACTGCAATTGCTGGGTCATAAGGTAGCTCTATATTTAATTTTTTGAGGAAACTCCATACTATTTTCCAGAGTGGCTGCCCTGTTTGCATTCCCACCAACAGTGTAGGAGGGTTCCCCTTTCTCCACATCATTGCCAACATCTGTTGTTTCCTGAGTTGTCCATTTTAGCCATTCTGACTGGTATGTGGTGGTATCTCATTGTGGTTTTGATTTGTATTTCCCTGATGCTGAGTGATGTTGAGCATTTTTTCATTAGCATTTCTTCATTGGAGAAATATCTGTTCATGTTTTCTGCTCATTTCTTGACTGGCCTTTTTTTTTTTTTTTTTGAGTATTGAGTTTGATAAGTTCTTTATAGATTTTAGATACTAGCCCTTTATCTGATAAAACATTTGCAAATTCTTCTCCCATTCCATAGGTTTCCTGTTAGTTTTGCCGACTTTTTCCTTTACTTTGCAAAAGCTTTTTATGCTGTTGAAGTCCTAACAGTTCATTTTTGCTTTTGTTTCCCTTGCTTTTGGATGTGTTTAGCAAGAAGTTGCTACCGCTGAGGTCAAAGATGTGGCCTGTGTTCTCCTCTAGGATTTTGATGGATTCCTGTTTCATATTTATATCTTTCATCCGTTTTAAGTTTATCTTTGTGTATGGATAAGAAAGTGGTCCAGTTTCATTCTTCTGCATGTAGCTGTCCAGTTTTCCCAATACCATTCATTGAAGAGACTCTCTTTTTTCCATTGGATATTCTTTACTGCTTTGTCAAAGATTAGTTGACTGTAGAGTTGGGGGTCCATTTCTGAGTTCTGTATTCCATTAATCTATATGTCTGTTCTTGTGCCAGTATCATACTGTCTTGATGATTACAACTTTGTAATACAGCTTGAAGTCCAGAATTGTGATGCTTCCTGCGTTGATTTTCTTTTTCAACATTACTTTGGCTATTCAGGGTCTTTTCTGGTTCCATACACATTTTAGGATTGTTTGCTCCAGTTCTGTGAAGAATGTTTATGGTATTTTTGATAGAGATTTCACTGAGTGTGTAGATTGCTTTGGGTAGTATAGACATTTTAACAAAATTATTCTTCCAATCCATTAGCATGGAATGTTTTTCCATTTCTTTGTGTCTTCTTCAATTTCTTTCATAAGTCTTCTATAGTTTTCAGAGTACAGATCCTTTACCTCTTTGTTTAGGTTTATTCCTAGGTATCTCATAGCTTTTGGTGCAATTGTAAATGGAATGGATTCCTTGATTTCTCTTTATTCTGCTTCATTGTTAGTGTATAGAAATGCAACTGACTTCTGTGCATTGATTTTATAGCCTGTGACTTTGCTGAATTCCTGTATCAGTTCTAGTCATTTTTTTGGTGGAGTCTTTTGGGTTTTCTACATAGAGTATCCTGTCACCTATGAAGAATGAAAGTTTGACTTCTTCTTTGTCAATGTGGATGCCTTTTATTTTTTTGTTGTCTCATAGTTCCTTTTTTCAGTGGAATTCATTCCTACGCACATTTTTTTTTTTGGTGTGTGCCAGGCTCTTCCTGTAATTTTTTTTTTCCAAATGATTGGTACAGCTTTGCTCTCAAGGAATTTATAATCAGTAGGAGAAGAGGAGACTCTCTGTAAATAATTCTTGAAGGACATATGCAGGGAACCCAAGTGGTCCAATGAGGCAAAGGGAAAAAAAATACATTGGGGAGGAAATGCTGGTGGAGAATAAAATATAAAAACTGGTATATTGGGGCACCCGAGTGACTCATCATGGACTCTTGATTTCAGCTCCAGTCATGGTCTCTGGGTCATGAGATTGAACCCTACATCGTGCTCTGTGCTGAGTGTGAAATCTACTTAGGATTCTCTCTCTCCCTCTCCCTCTACCCCTTCCCACTGCTCACATGCACTCTCTCTCCTTCTAAAAAAAACCAAACAAAACAAAAACAAAAACAAAACAAGACAAAACAAAACAAAACAAAACACCCTGGTAGATTCACTAAGTGTCTTATGTGCCAAGCTCAGTAATTCAGAAGCTATCTGTTGAAGCAGTGAAGTGTCTTTGAGGACTTGTGAGCAAGAAATAGAAGTGATCTCAGCTGTTCTTCAGGAGTACAAGATTAGCAGTACCATGTTTTCTATAGCATTTCCTGGAATATTTCTATTTCTCACTATTCTCCAGAAGGCATTTGTCAACTTGAGATAAAGACTGAGAGAAGGTAAGGCATAAATGCCAACATTTTGAGAACCGTAATAGTCAGGCTAGGATAAGGATTGCTGGGGTAAAGATAAGACCCCAAACTGCAGTTAGCTTAACCCAATAAAGATTTGTTTCTTACTCTGAAAATCCAGCTTGAGTTGGCCACCCTCTTCGATCTTAAGACATGCTGCCAAAGGTTACTGTGTCAGGGGAAAAGCAGTTAAGATAAAGCAATGAACTACTTTAGCCTGATGTGACACCTCACTTCCACTCCCAACCCATTGGTCACAACTAGTCATGTGACTTCAACTACATGCAAGGCTGGGGGATACAGGAGACCACATGGATATTTGGTGACCACAAACTCTACCACAGAAATGGTGAGCCTTTAATGAATCTGATGAGTTGTTTTGTTTGTTTGTTTGTTTCCTAACTGGTTAAGAGAGAGAGCAGTGAACTCCTGGACTCCAAATGAAACAAAAAGATAAACAAAAAACCCTTTGTTTGACCATGGCTTTTGGAGTGGCGGAGTAAATTTGGCACAAATTCATGTAAGCAATTGGAAGTTCAACTATTTTTGTGTAATATGGGGATAAAAATACTCCCTGTCTTGCCTTCTTCACAGAATCAAATGATACACTATAATGTAGGTGATTGTGTTTTATAAACTGCTAGGTGTTGTGCAAATCTAATCTATTATCAGCATCGCCACTATCATCACCATGGTTACCTTAGTGGAGGAGGGCAGAGACTGCCGCAATCTGTGTATGTGACCAGAGAGAATTAAATTCCCTACTTATCTTTCCAGCTTTGTTCCTCTTTTCTTCCTTCTAAGTATCCTGTACTACAACCCTTCTGTACTCCTGACAATTTCTCAACATGCCTGATCTTTTCTCTGCCTTTGTACACCCATCATCCTCTACCTGGAATGCCTTCCCTCTCCTCCCCTCTCCTCCTTCATCCAGAAAATATCCATATATCCCTCAAGGTTTAACTCATAATTCCTTGATCTATAAAGCTTTCCTTGCCCCCCAACTCTAAGACAGCTTAGGGTTCCTCCCTCTGTCATGTCTGTTGTGAAACTTTGCCTACTTGTCACTTAATCTTTTCCATAGATATTTTTCCATAGAGAATCTCTCATAGAGATTTCCATAGACAATCTCTCCCCTACTGGGCTGGAAACATCTTCAGATCAGAGACTGAGTCTTATGCTTTATTCACGAGAGCAAGCTCAGGACTGAGACTAATTCTGTTACCAACTCAACCACTTACAGGATGTGTGACCCAGATGGGTAATTCCGCCTGTCTGCCTCAGTTTCCCCATCTGTAACGTAAGAAGAACAAAAGGGACTACCTCAGAGTTGTCATGATTATTAAATAAAACATACATGCAGAGTGCTTAATAATAATGCCAGGCACATAGTAGGTGCCTGGCACGTAGTAAGTGTTTGGTAAATATTTGGCAAATGAAAGACTGAATGAGTGATTAATTGACTCAGTCTCAAGAAGTAGTATGTCGCAGATGAAGAAACTAAGGATTCGGGGAGGTTTTTTGTTCAAGGTCGCACAGCTAGTGGGAGCTGACTGACTCTAAAACCCCTCTTTTGACTCTCTATGTGGACATAGAAGGTGCTCAACAAATGGATGAAATAAACATGAGGACTGATGAATCCTATCAAGATGGTGGGAGGGGGAAAAGATGTGTTGAATGAAGCCTCAGGAGAGTACTCCTCGTCTTCTGCTGAATCTTTACTATTGTGATATTTTTTGCTCGTTGGATTTTTCTGGTTTCTTTCCAGCAGATATAAAAGGAAAACAGCCTGTGCAGTGGGATTGGAAGGCTCTGGGCACAGAGCAGGGATTTTTCATTTCACAGGTCATACACAACGCTCTGCAGCCTAGCTCACAAAGTCAGTCTTTATTCTTAATGCCTCCTTGATGCTGAGAGAAAGCAAAACAGGGTTTGTTGTTAGCAGTTTGGTTCAGGCCCATCAGAGAGTGATTACACTTTCTTCTTTTGCTGCATTAAGAGGGGAGGTAAGGAGTCCCAGGACACAAGCCAAACAAGTGTGAGTTTTGAGTATAATGCACAAAGGAAGGAAAGACCCTAAGGATCACCTTTGTGAATAGTTACCCTCAGAGCCGCTTTTACAACCCAGCTCTTCGGTCACTAAGGTACCAGGTCACCTGTGCCCAGCCAAGTCCCTTGTCCCAAGCCCTGATGTTTAAAGAGACAAAGTAACATGATATAAATCAAACAAGCTGCCACCTTTAACAGTTTAGCTCCCTTTCTTGCCCTTGGAGGTGACCTCTGTAAGTAATAAGTGACTGCCTTGTCCTATACTCTAAGCAACCAAGTGGAATGGAAGTGCTTTCATAAACCAGTAGCAGCCAGGGACAGACACCGAAAACTCAGATTCTAGCCCCACTCTAGCACTGACCAGTTAGGGGGCTAGGGGTATTGCACATAACGTCTGCATTGCTTTGAGGGCCTGTAAAAAGATGAAGGGAGCCCCTCTTTGACCCTTCTCTCGGGACTTTTAGGAGGACATTAGGAACAATAAACCATCTTCCATGAAAGCTCTTTGTAAACTGTTATGATCTGTGCCCACATAAAACCATAGGAGAGAGGCAAGTGTTGACCTCAGACACTGTGTTATGCCAAGTTCCCAACACCATCCTGTGCTCTCATTCAGAAACTAAGGTCTTCCCAGTAAAGAAGGGAAGAATGGGAGACTTACCAGGCTGTTGTGGATTTTAAAAGTGTTTTTGCTTGGAATATGTTTCACATATACATTGTTTTGTCCTGAATTATCCTTTCCTGGGAAGCAAGATCTCTATGCCTACATCTTCATGTAGAAGGAAGAAATCATGGAAGTCTACATATTTCCTTCTAAAAGAAGGAGGGTCAAGGGAAACTCAATGTTACTTAGTGAAAACTACACTAAATTTGCCTGTCGAATTCTCCCAAAGTTTTCCTGCTTTGTCACTCAGTGGGGAAAAGAGTTGATGTTTCTAAGAGCCTGAATTCTTAAAACAAACATTCCACAGGAGTAAGGAAGAAAGGGAAAGAAAGTCCCTCTCGCCAAAACAAAACACAGACACACAGCCACACACATGCATATGACGGTGAAACAAATACCAACTTTTTAAAAACCCCTGAAAAGGCAATATATAAATATAATTCCAGGGGGGAAAAAAAGCTCAAGTGAGTCATATTGTGATTGATGACAGAGCACCTGCTATGTGCCAGCATAGAACAGGGCATGGTACTTTACATACATCATCTAGCTTAATTTTCAAAGCAGCCCTGAGAACGGTGTTTACTTTGAGCACAGAGAGACTGGATAACTGGCCTCCGCCACCCAGTCCATAAATGGGGGAGCAGATTAACCACCTGACATGTGTGACTTCTAACCTGTGCTCGTCTCTCTAGGCCTTTCTCCCTGTACCTCAGACCTTCTGAATGTTTGCTGCAGTCTTGCCACCTCTTTCTCTGGCTATTCTGCCTCACTTGAGCCATCCAAGTCATGTGATTCCTGAGGATTGCAGAACCAGGGTTTTCTCTACCGTAAGATGACTTCCTGTTAAGTGGGAACCAATGTCCTCAACACAGGCCCATTTGAGTTAACATGGTGCCTGTTCATCATACCTCTGGCTTCTTCTCCTAACCCAGATGTCAAGGTTTTTTGTGTCACCTGAGGCAAAAGTATTCCAAAGAGACACCAACTTCTCTAGACAGTGGCTGAGTGCCCTAGACGTTTGACCTCCCAGCTAGCAAGCTTCAACCACAGCCCACTGATGGTCTAGGAACGTGGCATGGCTGGGGTGAGCCACACAATGTTTGAGAAGCTACAGCTATCAGCCCTCCACTCTGAAGCATGAACTATAATTCTCCTCACGTACTTCTATCATGGTGTTTTCGTCTAGCCAGGAAAGAAAGAGTGGATACTCGTTATTTCTGCTCCTACACAAACAAAATACATGAGTATGTTCCATATTTGCCACACGTCTTATGTCCTGTACAGGAAACAGAGGTAGTGGCTAGGGAGAGAACCAGCCAGGCTTAGTGGCTAATATGTCACCCTTTGTGGCCTGGGATTGGATTTCCATGCTGTTTTGCTCCATCTGCATTTGCAAATGGTGCTTCAGTGCCTGTTCCCAAGATTACATTCCAAGGATCTTTCTCAAGGCTCAGAGATGAGCAGTATAATGCAGTAGGACCTCTGATGACTCAGTTTGCCAAGTTTTGTTCCCAGCTCTGCAATTCCTCGCCAAGACCATAGACTAAACTGTTATTATTCCACTTTTACTAGAATCAACATCTAAACTTGTGGTCCCAGATCTGATAACATTTTCTCCCAGGCAGTGTTTGTTGACACTGTTCTTCCACCCAACTGTGGGACTAAGTGTCCCTTCTTGGTATTTTCCATAGCCCTTGTTCTTCCTCCATAATACTGTGTAACATCCAGGCTTGAAACCAGGGATCATGTCCTCTTTGTTTTCTGCATTTGGAACAGAACTTATCACACAGAATGTGGACACCCAAAACACAGTTGTTGCATGCATGAATGAATGAGAATAGAAGAATAGAATAGAATAGAATAGAATAGAATAGAATAGAATAGAATAGAATAGAATGGAGGGAGAGCCTGTATGGTCTCTGCCATGTTCAAGAGTCCAGACACTAGTAAAGGCACCAAGGTTTCTATTAAAGCAGCATGAGAAGATAAGCCATAGCAGTGATGGGAAGAGGCAGCCAGGGTCCTCACTCAGGTCTGCCTGCCCCTAAATCCCACTCATGTTTTATGTATCACAACATATTATGAGGAGGGTCTCTTCTGCCTGTGAAAGTCTTGGGTTCTCCCTTGGTCATCAAAATGATTTTCTGTTTTGGAAGCAGAAGTCACGTCTGCCCTCCCCTTGCTCAGTTGCAGCAGCCTGCTCACCAGACTCCCTCACCCAAAATGCATGGAAGAGTTTGTTGCAATCACTATGGCTAAAGAAATCCTTGCTTTCTTTTAATCTGTCAAAAATGTGAGCCATGTGTCATTTTGGGGAGGACTGAGACCGGCACAAGGCCCAAAATCTGAGTTGTCATAATTATTTCTCATTTTATCACATTTGTAAGTATGTTATTTGGTTCTGGACTCCAAAATTGGGTGAGGTGTGCTGGTAAAATGTCAGTGGCCCTCATTGTAAATACTTGAGACCAGTCCATTGACTGAGAGCCTATGGTGGACCTACTTCTCTGTTTTGTAGAGTATATCCTTATGAATATTAGGGATGACCTAGAAACATTTCATGTATCCATGGGTAGGTCTTCTTGTCCTGTAGAAAAGTCCACCACAAGCACTGTGAATTGTGTAAGACTGATGATTCACAGACCTGTACCCCTGAAGCAAATAATACATTATGTGTTAATAAAAAGAAAGAAAAAGAAAGAAAGAAAGAAAGAAAGAAAGAAAGAAAGAAAGAAAGAAAGAAAGAAAGAAAGAAAGAAAAGAGATGAAAAAAAACCCCAAATCTTAAATATAGAAAACAAAGTGGTAGTTGCTAGAGAAGTGGGTAGAGGGGAGAGGGGATGGGTGAAATAGGTGAAGAGGATTAAGAGTTTACTTATCATGTGATGAGCACTGACTAATGTATAGAATTATTGAATCATTCATTATATTACACACCTGAAACTTACATAACACTGTATGTTATATACTTGAATAAATACATTGGGCTCCTGTAGTTCAATGTATCTCCTACATCAAATATATTCAGATTGTAAATTAAAAAAAAAAGTCCACCACATTTTGCCTGATGTAAAAATTTTTTATTAAACAACTGTAGGTCTGGGGATGGCATATAAGGAAAATATGACATGCATTTCTTCCTCAAAGGGCATTATGTTCTGGTTTGATAAAATATTATATTCCCATTTTATAAATTCTTCTCCAAAACAGAAATCTCTGATCAAATAGCTCGGTAGCAAAATGTTAGGTTGAATTATATAAAATTACCACTATTTGACTATTATTTATCTACAAAAATGGCAATTTTGATTTACCAAAAAATGGTCCAACCCAGTAAGTAATAAGTTTCAGAAATCCTGTATCCTTCTCTTGGGAACTCAGCTGAAGTCTCCGCCAAGTCCTACAGTGAAGAAAAACTTGCTTAATTTTTTTTTAAAGATTTTATTTATTTATTAGAGAGACAGAGAAAGTGAGAGAGAGCATGAGAGGAGAGAAGATTAGAGGAAGAAGCAGACTCCCCGCGGAGCTGGGAGCCCAATGTGGGACTCGATCCCGGAACTCAAGGATCATTACCTGAGCCGAAGGCAGTTGCCCAACCAACTGAGCCACCCAGGCACCCAAAACTTGCTTAATTTTAATTCACTCAGTGTATTTCCCTAAATTTCTTCAACCTGGGTTTTTCTTAAATTGTTTCACCTAACACTTTTAATATCTACAAAATACATTACAGGAAATATTGATAATATGTATTTCCTTCTATTCTATCATTCATTCATACAACAACTATATTTTGAGTGTCCATATTCTGTGTGACGGGCTCTGTTCCAGATGTAGAAAACAAAGCAGACATGATCCCTGCTTTGTACACTTAGTCTTCTGGGATTGGATTTCCATGCTGTTTTGCTCCATCTGCATTTGCAAATGGTGCTTTAATGCCTGCTCCCAAATCGTGTTCCAAGGATCTTTCTCAAGGCTTAGAGATGAGCAGTATAATGCAGTAGGACCTCTGATGACTTAGTTTGCCAGCTCTGCACTTCCTTGCTGGGACCATAGACAGAAACTGTTATTATTCTACTTTTACTAGAATCAACATTAAACTTATGGTCCCAGCTCTGATAACTTTTTTTCCCAGGAAGTGTTTGTTGATATTGTCCCTCCACCCAACTGTGGAGTTGAGTGTCCCTTCTTGATGTTTGTCATAGCTCTTGTTCTTCCCCCATAATACTGTGTATCACTGGTCTTGAAAGGCTTCATTTCCTACTGATCTTTCTCCCAACAACGCCAGACATTCCCCAAATATACTACAGCCTTATGTCCTTCTGTACATCTGGACACGATTGTCCCTTCTTTCTGCCTGGCAAATTATTTTTCCCACTCGAAACCTCATTCAGTGGATCTCCCTCTTTGGGGACTCCTTTCTGACCCTCACCCAGAAAAGAGAACAATTCCCTTCTCTGAGCCAAGGGATCCCTGCCAAGCCAGTCCTGAGTGATCAGAGGGACCAGAGCACTATGGGCCAGGCTTCACTGGGGTTTCACCTAGCTGGTAAGACCTCAGCTGAGGTGTTCCTCTCTACTCTGGCCCAGGTCACAAAGTTATAGTGAGGACCACTGCCATCTTCTGAATACACTCATGCTTTATAACTTGGGTTGGGTGAGACAGAATAAGCCCTTTATGACTTCTACTTGGATCTTATTTATGTTTTTTGTTTTCCATACTGAATTATAATTTAGTCTTTACTTGTCCATCTTCCTCATTAGGCTGTGAGCTCCTCTGGACTAAAGAACAGGGCCCATTTATTTGGATATCTCCAGAAGCAATCTTAATGTCTAGTAGATCCTTGAAAAACACTTTTTCTTTCTTATAGTATTTATTTGAATTTAATGTAAAGAATAAGAAAACAATGGGATGCTAGATTCTGGTGGAAAAGCACTTGCAATGGCTCTCCTGAGCTGAGAGTCCTCGAGTAAACACAAGGTTGAGGAAGGTCTTTATGGGAGAGGCAGTGCAGTATAGGGATAGGTGGCTGACAAGGGAGACTCATCCAGAAACTTCATCCAAGTCTGTCCTCAGGCAGTCTGGATCTAATATCTTCCTTCTTTTTGGGATCTCCACTGAGCTCTGCTCTTCAAAATTTACACTGGAAAATAAAAATACCAATTTGATAGCATTTGTCATCTGTCAAATTGGCAAAGTTATTTTTTAAACAATAATACATCGCATTTAGGAAGGTACATGAAAAGGGATTCCCTTTTAAGCTGCTTGAGGAATATAAATTAGTACAACTATGTGTTTCCACATGTTGTTTCCTCAGGACTAGCATAGGCCTTTAGCAGAACCATCAGTGATAAAACTTCCCTGACCCCAGGGATTCCTAGGACTACAAGTGAGAATTCCTGCAAAGCCAGCCTGGAGTGTTCAAGGAGGGGAAACAAATTGTGGGACAAGCCCCATGGGGGTGAGACTCGGTTTCTAAGACCCTAACTGAGACACTTTGTCTCATCCACATAAAAATGTCATCATGTCCGGTGGGTTTTAAGATAGAGCTTGAAGTAGAATAAGCATGGCTAGGACATTAATCTTGTTTTGCCACGTAGAAAATTTGGGAGCACAGCCAAATTCACTCAGGCTTGGACTTTGAAACGGGTGTCATCCCCAAAGGCATTGTGGACAGAGCGTTCATCATTATTTAGGGGTCACCAGAGAGACATGGACCGTGCTGGGGCATCACTCTCTACAAGCCTCCCCAACCCCCAAGTTTAGGATCATTTACCTTGAAAGCTAAAATTAGAGCATCGGTGCTCAGCACAAAGGCTCTGTTGGCGTAATTAATAATGCAGAGTCCTCGTGTGCTGTGTGATATGAATTGTGTTGCTAATTATATTGTTATGAATGTGGTTTAGAGTATTATTAATGCAGGAAATATCAATACTTAAAAGCTTTGCTGGCAGTGAGATTTTTGCTTTAGCAGGCATGAGCTGGCCTGTAAGCATTAAATACTCTCTTGCTTAGAGGCATTAATCTGTACTCCCTTTGAATACATTTAATTAAAAATTTTGACTTCCTAGTAATTGTTGTTTTTATGTAACCCCAAAATGGAATGCTATTGGAGGTCAAGACTTTTATATAAGCACCCATCTGTCCAGCCAGGGTGACGTCCCTAAGACAAGGCCACCAGTGGTGTCAGGGAAATGGTGAAGGGGGCCGGCTTTCTCTGTGGGAGTCTTGCTCTCCTGGGAAAAGTTTCAGCTTTATGGATAAGAATAAAACCAAGTTCAGAGTCAAAAGGTGGAGAACACTGTAGAAGATATGATTTGGCTCTGTCCTTTGCTGTCATTTTCTTAATACTCACCTTGAGAGTCCATTTGAAACTACTTTGGAGCCCACTGACCTGGGTTCTGAAGTTTACTGGTTCTTGAGTGAGCAGATACTTTCACACACATGATTTTGCCTTCTTTCCTCAGATTTGAGGGGTAGCTGATCTTATTTGCATTTTTATAGACATGAATGAATAACACAGAAATGATATGTGGATGGGCAGGAGAGAGGGCACTGTGTTCTAGAGCTCAAATACCTTATCTTATGCAAACTTCATAACAATCTAAGACTAGGCATTGGTACCCCACTTTGGTAACACTGAGGCTTGAGGACATGGAAGCCTCACCAGAGTAACACAGTTGGGAGGCCGCAAAGAGGATTTGAACTTGGGTCTGACTCTAAGGACCAAGCCCCTTCCTGGCTTCTCACAGGGTCAAGCTGGTGACCCTTTGATCTTGGGTAACCAAGTGTCCCATTTGGATGGGACTGAGAGCTTTCCTGGGAAGTGGAACTTCCAGTTTTAAAATCTGGACCAGTCCCAGGCACACTGGAACAAGCTAGTCATCCTAATTCCATCCCATCATTCCTCATTTTATTACGTCTTCCTAGATGACTACAGTCAAGAGTTTATCTAGAGAGGGGACTGGAGTTTACTGACTGGCTCCCCCTCTAGAACATAGTTGACATCCAAGGGCTGTCAAACACACACGGAGGGAGCGGCTTGCCACCAGGAGGGCCAGAACTCTCCAACAACAAACATGACCCAGAAAGACTCTCTAACTGGCCCGTGGAGCAGCTACCACCAGATGCTGGTCCCTCTGTCAGAGGATATTTCCTCCAGCATTGGGTTCGGGGAAACACAACAGTTATTGTTCAGTGCAAGGTGTCATGGAGACAAATCAACAGACCTGGGCTATAGGGTGATAGGGGGGAAAGAAAAGCAACATTTATCAAATATTCACCTGTCTAGACAATTTGCAGCTGATTTAAGAAGCCCTCCGTGTACACACCAAGGAATACCAGGCTGCAAGACTTTACTAATAAAGTTGAAAATATGCTAGTATTAATGTAGCTGGCACTAAAAAATAGGAAATAAACGCCTGGAAGTTTGTCAGCTTATTAATCATTCCTTTGTAAGCGGTGTTTTTACTTTCATGGCTGCAATATCTAATCACAGTTCATTGGCTAAAGGCCAAGCTCGCTTTTGCGTTGGCATATTACCGTGCACCGTGGTTCTGTGCTTCTTGTCCACTTATTAATGCTGCAGACTTCCTACAATTTAGTCTAAAAATAGCATCAGTTCTGTGAAAAATACTGCATTTCTGTTTTAGCCGCGGTGGAGAAACATGGAAGGTTGTTTGTGCACATGCGTGTACCTAGAAAAAATATTGTGATGCCTAAAATCCATAATTTGGTTTTCTCCTGAAGCCTTCTTTTTGGGCATCCTGGAAATTAAAAAAAGGAAAAGGAAAAGGAAAAGTGGAGAGAGAAGGATAAAGAGAGAAGCAGATTTTTCCACCCAGAGCCCTAGCTATGCATAATCTCTTTATTTTTAGTGTTCGAAATGATCATGCCAAGCTAGAATGAAACCCCAGAACAGCCTTTTATTAGAATCTTTTTTTCCTTAAATGAAAACTGTGTTGCACTCCTATCGGGTACGATTCTGCTTTTCTTCATCAGTTCGGACTGCAAAGTAGCCATGGGAAAATGATTGATTGGTATACTTCCTCATATGATGCCTTATGCAAAGACATCTTTTTTGGGTGCTTTTGAACAGAACATTCCTAGATAAAAATGATTCCAGCAGTAAGGTTTTCCTCAACCACATCCCTGGCTTGAATGTCTGTCTGTCTATTAGCCATGTCAGCGCTCAAGCATGGATGACACGGCAATGATTTCTCTAAATCCATGATTTATTTTGCACCCAGAAGAACTCGAACAAGACAAATAGCCTTTGAGAAGCCACATGAACCTCAGGGAGCTGCCAAGGACACAGGTGAAGAGTGATAGGGGATGCATTTCACAATCACAAGGAAGAGCAGCGAGAGCGATAAGGTCTCATTGCTGCACAAACAGAAAAAGTGTACAGTTTGCATATCAGAAGTATCAGGTGTTCGGATTTGACGCAGAACTCCTGAATAATGTGTTGTTTGCCTTTTAGAGAAATTAAGAGGAAGGAAATGTCATTTTGCAGCTTCGCACGAGATAGTGAAGAAAGATGGTAGACTGGGAAATTGTCATTTCCTAGGCTGCTTCCGAAAGATATCGCTGGGAGCAAAGGTTTCCAGGGAGGTAACGGAGGAACTGGGCGGCCCAGAGCTGGCCCCACAAATGAGGACTTGGCAGAATCAGCCTTGGTTTCAAAACCATGTGCCAAAGGAAGAGGTTAACAACTTTGCAATAGTTGAGAGTGGTGGAGAGAGGGCGAGCTTTGGAATAATTCGTCTCTTTAATTGATATTTATTAAGCACCTGCTATGTGTTGAGCACCTTTGTGGGTCTAGGATTAAAAGGAGTTATGCTCAAATCTGGCTCCATTAACTTCTACTGTGGGTCTGGAGACAAAGCACTTAGCTTCTCTAAAACTCTGGTGGTAGCCTCTTGGAAATGCGGATAATCGGTCCTAACCCACTTGTTCTTGTGAGATAAGATGAGATAAGTAAGTTATGAATGGTGGGTCACTTAAATCTCTCCAAGCCTCAGACTGCTCATCCGCAAAATGAAGAGAGGAATACCTAAGTCATAGAGCAATTGTGAAGTTTAAATGGGGTGACAGCGTGACTAATTGTGTGCCAGACCCCCAAAATAGTAGATGACCTTTTTAGGATTTTTTGGTGCTGGCTCAGGTGAGTCAAAGTCAAGCAAGAACAAAAGTGTTTCTGTGGGGGAATTCGGAATTTGTCAAGCTGGGAAGCTTCTCTAGGTTTTCAAAAGAAGCTTTTATCATGCTAAAAATTCCAGAAGAGTGGAGGAATATGGTGACTCCCCCCCATTCTGTCTGTGTTCATACCAAATGAATATGTGCTTTTAAACCAAGATTATCTGGCACCTTTTCAGGACTTAGGGAATTAGGTTCTGCCTCAGATCTTGAGGGATATGGAGATGGACCCCACTTGCAAGGTACTGTTGGGAAACTTATTTCTCCTAGTGGCCAGACTGAGATTTGCCCACACATAACAGCAAAGCAAAACAGAAAGTCCTGGATGCCATGGGAGAATTTCAGGTTGCAAGAATTTTCCAAGCACTAGCTAAGAGGGCTGAAACCAGACTCAAAGGGAAGAAATTGTCTTATTTGTTAAGGGGAACACCTTACCAAGTGTCACAGTGTGGTGGAAAAGACAGAACCTGAGCAAGAAGAGAAAAGACCACAGTTCCCGGGCTAACCCCAACTCACCAGATGGGATCAGGCAGAACCTCTCGAACCCTCTGAGCTTCGGTCTCTATGACGATAAAAATGTCCAGGAGAGTTCCAGCTTTCAAAAGTCTGTAATTTTAGGAGGCTTGTGATATCTGTTTTATAAATAATTTGAGAATTTGTGGCTCCATCCAAATGCAGTAGCCTAGAGTGAGCGCGTAGTTATGTTTTCTTATGTCTTACTGGAAGGCTCCCACCATTAGTTCTGCTAATTGGTCCCGCCAGCTCCCATGAGATGCCCACCCCAACTCCTCACTGTTCTCAGAGAGCCTGAGGAACCCGTTCTTTCTCATGTCTAAGGATTCAGTGCCAAAGACAGCAAGGTCAGGTAGATGTCTACCATAAAACTCTCTGAAACACACATGTGCGCGTGCACACACACCCACACACACCCACACACGAAGAAAGAATGGAAGCAAAAGCTCCAGCATGCTGGATCAATTTAACGACTAGAACAGGAGCAGATTTTCAATCATCCTATACAGATCGTCTGTCAAGGGCCCGGGATCCAGGGATGTTCTCAAAGCACAGAAGTGAAAGGAAAACAATTAGACAAACACATGAAGAAAGATAAGGAAGAAGAGCTTCCAATGTGCGTCACTAAAGACATACGAAAGAAAAATAAAAACAGGACCTAGAGTCTGTGATCTGTCTTGAGACTTAATACTCTCTGTAGAAAAACAAGCACAGTGAAATAAGAGGATGCATACTCAAGATTTCATGGAACCCCAGAGACAAAGTAGCAAAGGGTGGGAACTTCAGTACCTGACAGCCCTGCTGAGGAGGAAGGAATAAGTGCCCTGCTCTATCTGTGGCTGCATCTCATCAGTCTTTTTACACTGAAGTGTCTGCATCAAGACTTAGAGGACATTTCCCACATTCATTCATTCATTCATTCATTCATTCATTCATTCAGAATTAATTTGTTTTTATACTCGCCTACTAAGTGTCCACTTCTAATGATGTAAAGGTGGCCAACTCTCCTCACTACCAGGATCCCAATCTTGTCAGAGAAGCAACTCGTTATAATGCAGGATGATGGAGAGGTGTTCATAGGCAGGGGCGTAAAAGTTAAGAGAGGGAGTAACTGCTTAGTCTGGGGGCTAAGTGCAAAGAAGTCAAAGCTAAGGAGTCCCTGAAAGCTCTGTGACTTTGGACCAGTTACCTATCCTCTCTGGTTTCCCTTTCCTCATCTATATGTCTACATCTATATGTGCTGGAAGATGAAGTGAGAAAACCCATGGGAGGAACTAAGCCCACTTCCCGGTGCTTAGAGAACACTGAGTGCTAATCATGATTAGAGGCAGTGAGTGATTCCTTAGCAAGCTGCTAAAAAAAAGTTTTATAATCACAGTTTTCTTCCCTCTTGAAACTTTTTCAAGGAAATCTTCATGTGTCTGAAGAGTTGAAACATGGCTTCCTCAGGTCTTAGTTTAGACTCTTGCTCTGAATTAACTGGAGTAGATGGTAGACAAGATGCTCTCTTCCCTGAGTTTCCTAACACCTGATTCCAGAGTAGAATCAAGCTTTCTGTGTAATGTCTTCACCTTCAGGAGATCCCCACACAGGTGTTCTTTCCCCATCCTTACTGATCTCCTTACAGACTTCAGACTTCTCTTCATGAACCACTTCTTGCCTCTTAAATATTCCCTTCTCCTACCATGCACGTCCCTATACCTTTCTGGTTCCATGTCAGGTGGCACAGCACTGGCTTGTACCAATTAAAAAGCCTGCTGCCCTCCCAGCACGTGTGTACTTGAATGCCCACCTCTGTGGTAGCTTCAGGGCAACGCAAAAATAGATTAGACCTTGTCCTCAAGTTGCTTCCAGTTAGTATCTCTCCATTCTCAGGAGACCCCAAATGTTGGCCCTACCTTGCCAAACCCTAACCCTAACCCTTTTCCCCTCAGACCAAAGGCCAATGTCCTCCTGATGACTTTCATGATCTGGTACTTCACAGTCTCTCTGAACTCATCTTCTCCCCTGTCTCATTCTCTCCATGGCCACCATACTCCTCTCCTAGAGTCTTCTCAAAGCTCCCACGCCTTTGCCCTAGCTGTTCCCCCTGCTCAGAATGCTGTTCCTTCTGCCTGAAATGTTTTTCCCCAAATATCTCATTTTCTGGCTTCCTCTGAGATTATGATTGCCCGATTAAATACAGGACACCCAGTTGAATTTGAATATCAGATAAATAATGAACAAATTATTATTATTAATTATTATAAGAAATTATTTTGTATTGTCTGACATTCAAATGTAACTGGACATCTTATATTTTTATTTGCCAAATATAACGTCATCATTTGATCATTACTCAGGTGTCACCTTCTGGGTGATTGTAGTCCTTTTCTTTTGCTGCTGAGACAAATTACCCCAGATTTATTATCTGACAGTAGACTAGAAGTCTTGGCATGGATCTCATGGCATTAAACTCAAGGTGCTGGCAGGGCTGTGCTCCTTTGTGGAGGCTCTAGGGCAGAATCTGTTTCCTTATCTTGTCCAAGTTCAAGAGGCCACCCGCATTATTGACCCATGACCCCCTTCCATCCCCAAAGCCAGCAAGGTCGTATCAGGTCCTTTTCATGCTGCCATCTTTCTGACTCTCCCATACTCTCTTCACTCTTAAATGTTCTTGTGATTATACTGAACCCACCTAGATAACCCAGACTAATCTCTCCTTCTCCGAGTCAACTCATCAGCAACTTTAACTCCCTTTGCCATGTAGCCTGACACATTCCCAGACTCAAGGGATTAGGGCACAGGCCCCTGTGTGGAGCCACTCTTCCAAGCAGTGATTTTAGCCAGAGTATCCAGATTCTCAGCCCTGCCAACTTCGGCGCATCCCACCTCTTCTCCCAGCTTACTTATCACTAATGTATTTCTCATGCTTATTTATCTGTGTCCTTCACTGGAATGGAGTTGCATCAGAGCAGTGATTTTCTTTATTCCTGTTAACCACATCCCCAGCACCCAAAAAACACATGGGGGCACATAGTACCAGTTCAATTAGTATGTGTTGAGTGAATGAATGAATCCCAATCTCTGCGAAATCCATTTTCATACGGTGTTGCCATGGTCAACAAGAATCTTGCTTTTCACCAATCTCACTTCTATCCCTGGGAGGAGAAATGGCTGCTGATACAAGGCTCCACAGGCGCACGCTGATCGCGGCCGGCGGGAGCAATTGAGCAGCTGAGCGCTCCATTACCGAGAAATTGCTCCTTCCTTTGTGTCAGAGTGGAGCTGGAGGGCTGTTGCCTGGCAGAAGCTCCCAAGAAGGCAGGCAGGCAGGCAAGCATTCCAAGTACAGCCGTGCACTGGGTGCTTGGGCCAAGAGAAAGAAGTCCATGCCCCCACACTGATCATAGCCCAGAAGTCTTCCCAGACAGCGGCCGTGGGGATGGCCCCAACCCCCGAGCACGGTGCTGTCTTTAACAGTCCTGTGGGTATTTACACCAGGGCAGGAGGCAGGCGTAACCATGCAGTTAATGTTCAGGAGGGATTATAACTGCACGAACAAGAGAGCCATGTTCCTTGGAAACTGTCACTGACAGCTCCCAAGGACCATATCCAAATTCCCTTACTCGCAGTATTAAGATTATCAGGCCCCATTTATAAGTGTTAGTGTTTAAATGTTACTTCACTGCAAGTACACAGTCTCTTAGTTCCTTGGGAGAAATAAGCAGCATGCCAGAAACGCTACCTATTTCCGGTGAGGAACGGCGTGGACAAGAGCAAACGCCCCCAGCGCGGTGATCAACAGCTCTTAGCTTGGGGGCTGCCTCCACCGCTGGAGACTCGAAGGAGCCAATATTTGCCTTTGGGGATATTTGGTGCTTTTGTTTAGCCAAACGCATCAAAATATGGATGATGCTTTCCTCATGCTTAGGAAACGTGGATGCAAGAAGTAACAGTGTGATATTGACCATATTGCAGTTCAACTTGCAGGCCGACGGCGCTGGCAGGGCCTCCATCACGCACAGAATGCTTGTGCCTACATCAGTCTCGCCCCTCAGCTCTGCTATGGGCCAAAAACTGAGGCCCGGACTGATCACACCACCGCCTGCTTCGCCACTGTAGCTGGCTCCTGAGTCCATTACGGGCAGCCTCCAGCAGCGTGTTCTCTCTTGCATTCACATCTGTATCCCCTCTGCCGCAGACATCCGCCCAAGCTTTGTCCTAGCTGCCTCTTCTTTCACCTGGCTGACTCCTAAGTCATCTTTTTAGGTCTCAACTTTTTAATATCACTTCCTCCTGGCAACCTTTCCTGACAGCCCTTGTCCTTCTCCTTTATAGTTGCCAGCCCATATGGGAATTTCATTTTTCACCTGTGTCCCTTCTGGAAAGGGGTTTCAAGGGAGGGAGGCCGGGCCTGCAATGTTCACCACTGCATCCCTGGTACCCAAGCTAACTACAGTCACAACATGCATGAAGCAAGAGCTAACCTACTTTCTGATGTCTAATCACCTATTTGTTTTTATTGTCCATTCTGTCATATTCATGTAGCCAAGCATTCATTCATTCCACAAACATTAGATCCACTGCTGGGTGCGGGGTAATATAACAAATAATAATAATAAAAGAATAGGACACAATCCAGCTTTCTAGTTCTTTACAGCCTAGTGGAAGACTAGTCGTGTTATGTGTCAACTTAGCTAGGCTATTGTCTCCGTTTGCTCAGGTTGCCTGAACAAAATACCACAGACTAGATGGTTTAAACAACAGAAATCTGTTTTCTCATAAATCTAGAGGCTACCAGGTCCAAGATCATGGTCCAGTAGGGACCTCTGGTGAGAGCTCTCTTCCTGGCTTGCCTTCCTGCTGTGCCTTGCTGTGCCTTGCTGTGCCTTCTTAGCCTTTCCTGAGTATATGCACGTGGCAAAAGAGCTCTCTGGTGTCTCTTCTTCCTCTTACAAGGCCACCAGGCCGTCAGATTATAGTCTCATTTAACCTTAATCGCCTCCTACAGGCCCTCTCTCCAAATACAGTCATATTGGGGTTAGGCTTTAACATGTGAATTTGAGGAGCCACAATTCAACCATAGCAACTAGAATGCCAGCTATTTAATCCTGGCATTTTAGGATTAATCAAATCCTAAATTAATCAAATGCCAATATAGGTTTTGCTATGAAGGTATTGTGTAGGTGTGTTTATCAGCTATAACCAGTTGACTTGAAGTGAAACAGATTACTATTCAGTGAGCTTCGTTCAAGTAGTTGGAGATTTTAAGAGCGAAACTGAGGTTCCCTGGAGAAGAGGGAAATCTGCCTCAAGACGGAAGCATTGACTCCTGCCTGAGTTTCCAGCCCATGGAAACTGAATTTCGGACCTGCTGTCCCTGACGATCATGTGAGCCAATCACTTAAAATAAAAGCATGCACTTCCTGTTGGTTCTATTTCTCTGGAGAACCCTAATACAATAAAGAGTGCCTGCCAGAGGCCAGTTAGTGACCCTGAGCGACTGGTCCTCACATTCACTGTCTGGCTCATCTGAAAGCACACCACTTGGTCAATAACGATTTTTAAAATTGGGAAATACAAATCAAAACCACAGTGAGGTGCCACCTCACACCAGTCAGAATGGCTAAAATTAACAAATCAGGAAACAACAGATGTTGTCAAGGATGCAGAGAAAGGGGAACCGTCTTACACTGTTGGTGGGAATGCAAGCTGGTGCAGGCACTCTGGAAAACAGTATGGAGGTTCCTCAAAAAGTTAAAAATAGAGCTACCCTATAACCTAGCAATTTCACTACTAGATATTTACCCCAAAGATACAAATGTAGTGATCCAAAGGGGCACTTGCACCCCAGTGTTTATAGCAGCAATGTCCACAATAGTCAAACTGTGGAAAGAGCCCAGATGTCCATTGTCAGATGAATAGATGAAGATGTGGTCTATATATACAATGGAATACTACTCAGCCATCAAAAAAAGAAATCTTACCATTTGCAAAAACGTATATGGAACTAGAGGGTATTATGCTAAATGAAACAAATCAATCAGAGAAAGGCAATTATCTTATGATTTCACTCATATATGAAATTTAAGAAACAAAACAGAGGAGCATGGGGGAAGGGAGGGAAAAATAAAACAAGATGAAATCAGAGTATTATGACAAACCATAATACTCTTAAACATAGGAAGCAAACTGAAGGTTGCTGGCAGGGAGGGGGATGGGGGATGGGGTCACTAGGTGATGGGCATTCAGGAGGGCACATGATATAATGAGCACTGGGTGTTATATGCAACTGAGCTCTACCTCTGAAACTAATAATATACTATATGTTGATTAATTGAATTTAAATTTAAAAAAAGAATTTTTAAAATTTACCTTAAATTTACTCATAGCCCCCCAAGTGACAGACAGCACTCCTTAGATGCTTGTTAACCATTGTGAAGTATTTCCAGACAGACGTTTTCTCTTCCCTTGGGAAATATGCTAGCTATGGTGCCATAAACCTTATAGATGCTGGTAGAACACAGGGATAGGGTATCTGAGGCAACGGCCCATTGGTCAGGACAAGTTATTTATAAGAAAGACATATTGACTTTTATTGAAGTCAATATGAAGACATATTGAACATTTTAGATGTCCATTATATTACCAAAATATAATTTTAGGCTCTGTATATATATGCACATACATATATAGGGCAGGGAAGATCTGTACAATTTCAACAAGTATGTCTTGGCAAGTTTCAAAATGTCTTCCATGAAGCCCCTACCCCCCCCCACCCCCACAACTTGGTTATACCCTCATCAAAATAGACATCCATAAGCTAGGACCTAGGTATACACTTTAAGTGGATTTTCTTATTTCTCCTCACAACCTGATTAGTTAAGTCTTATGGTTTTCCTGACTTTCCTGATAGGGAAACTGAAACACCAAGAAATTGAGTAATTCAGCCAAGGTCACTCAGTTATTAGGTAGCTGGGATTTGAACTCAAGCTGAATTTGCATGCTTAATCCCACCACCCGTGATGCTTTCTCATACCCAAAGTCCTTCATCTTTTATATATTGCCTAATTTCTTACAAACCACAATGTCTGTTAGTGTCTATCCAGGGGAACAAAACCCCACCAGGTAATTTAGTAGAGGAAAGGTAATATGGCAGATTATGTACAAAGATGTTAAAGCTGGAAAGCAACTAGAGGAAGAAGAGGCAACCTTAAGATTAGCAACCGCCACTCCAGGGTACAAAGGCCGGAAGCATTACTGTCAGGTCACCTGTTAGAAACGGGGACCATACCAGACTTATGGTGACAGCTGTTGGAGAGGCCATCTGACCCAGAAAGGACAAGAAATACCCTCATTTACTTCTTTACCCATGTAGTAGATTGAAGAGTACCCCTCAAATATTCATGTTCATCTGGAACATCATGGCGTGACCTTATTTGGAAATCTAGTGACCCCGGGTCCTTATAAGAAGAGGAAAAGACACAGTGATAGAGGGGAGAAGGCCATGCGAAGATGCAGATTGGAGTGGCGTAGTTACAAGCCAAGGAACACCAAGGATTTCCAGAGCCAACAGAAGCTGGAAGAGGCAAGGGAGGATTCTACCCTAGAGCCTTTGGAGGGAGTGTGGCCCTGCCAACACCTTGATTTCAGACTGTTAGCCTCCAGAACTGAGTTTGTAATACTTTGTTATGGCAGCCCTGGGAAATAGAACTCAACCCACTTCCCTCCAGTCTCCCCTGGTGCCTCCAACTGGCCAAACCTCCTCCAAATCAGGTTGGCAAAAGAGCTGGCAAATAGTGTGCAGGGGTCTGTCCTCTGCAATACAGAGCTGGAAGTTAGGGGTGGGTCTAAGGGCAAATAGACAAATAACCAGGGCACTATGGAAAGGGATGCCCATACCAAAGGACGTGGTGGAGAAATGAGGTCCAGAGGGTCAGAAGTAAAGAAAATGTACTTCCAAGGCTTTGAACTGACTGTTTATTGGCCTGACAGGTACAGCAGAAACACTGAGCCTGGCTAATCTGATGGGGCCTCCATGGCTCAGGGCAATAGCCCCAACCCTTTTCTCGTGGGAATGGTCGGAAAAGCAGCCAGTGGTCACATAGAGGAGTCCTTTCTGGGAGCCTCAAAACTGATATCAAGGCATAGATATCAAAATGCCATGCATGGCCTACTCCTTCCAGCAAAAGGATGGTTCCTGCCGTGGCAGGGGCCGCACGGCCAAGCCAGCTTCTCCGCCCCACCACCCTCCTCTTCCCCAGCTTGAGGGCTGCCTGTCTCCAGGGTTGGATGATAACTTTCCCCAGTAATCAATTTGCAAAACAACTGAGAAAAGGCAAAGTCTCCCCTGGTTGAATCTTCAGATAAAAAAGAGGATGCTTTGAATTTGACAACCAATCTACCTTCAATCCTATCAGGAAATAAACCCAAATCATAATCTGATGTTTTAGAATTGCATCGTGTCTAGGGGAAAGCATTTCCTTCTCTCTTGTTTTTCATCCTCTGAGGCAGAGTGGGTTTTACTTCTGTGGATGCCTGTTATTCATTCTTATCTCTTTCTAGGTGTGATTATCTATTTATTTTGCTTTGTTTTGTTTTGTTTTCCTTTTAGATTCTGTGTATCTTTCTATTGTTTTAATGTAAGATCTCTTTCTGTGAGGTGTTTCTTAATTAGGAGATATGCCTTCACCTTAGATAAGAGCTTGTTCTTAATCACCCCCAACACTCTGATATCTTTTTAATTCAGATTCAGCCAGAGGAGTAAGTTACCGGAGGGGGCAGGGAAAGAAAGAACTCTGGTTTGTGGATTTGAGCATTTTGTATTTATCACTGAATTCTAAAAATTGATTTTTATTAGAGACATTAGCCACTAAAATGCAATGTAACTGTTGGCTTAATTACCATCCCTTGGTGTATTATAAGTCTCAAGGAGACCAAGTGATTAACTCCCCAGTAGCTAACCTGGCTCAGCAAAGAGCCACTGATGCAACTAGTATTTATCATAATACCAATTTCCAACCTTTGAGCACCGACCTTGTTCCAGCGATTGCCTTAAGTGTTTCCATATGTTGTTTCAAACTATCAGAGATAAGTATCATTATCCCATTTTATAGATGAGGAGATTCAGAGAGGCTGCAATTTTGGGCCAAGAACACACCGTTCGTAAATGGCAGACTTGGGGGTTCGAACCCATATGAATCTGGTTCTGAAGCCTGCGTCACTCAAGCATGACCTATATCTCCATGTAGAGGTCAATACCTTGTATAGGGAGTAATATAAAGACGATGAGAGCCTTTGAACTTGGTGTCTTAGCAGCGATCGAAGCCACTCCTACTTAGAGAGGTAGACAACAGAGCAGCTAGTTGTTGAGAACATGGCGCTGGAACCAGGCAGACTTGACTCTGAACTTCTTCTTTGCCCTTTGTTGTAAAACCCTGGCTACATTATAAGAATCACACTCTACTCTCAGCTCTAGGTGATTTAATGTCTGTGAGTTTGAGTTTCCTCACCTGTAAAAGTGAGCCAGGACCTGGTGAGGGTTAATGATATAATATATGTCAGGTACATACTCTAGGAACAGGCATAGGTTAGATACTCCGCGGCGATTATGAAGTTACGACTCAGCAAATATTTAAGTATGCCTAATACGGTGTTAAATAGAATGGAGAGAAGAGTGAAATATGGCTTGCTTGCTGTAGATAAGATGAAACAAGTCCACAAGAAAGGAATATTCTCGATGCAAATATAAACACTGGGCTGTACCTAGATTCGTGAGAAGTGCCATAGAAGCAGCGGTCTCTTGTGGGCAGGCATGGTCAGAGACAGATTGGGCTTTGAACTGGACCTTGAAAGACATCAGTGGTTATTTTGGCGGGATTCAGCTGTGGTTTGCAGGCCAGTGCCAGACTATAAACTCTTAGTGGTCCATGACAAGATGAGGAAGCTTGCTCTGGAATGTAAATCGACTACATTGTTGAACACATTGTTTAGTTCATCTGACTTTTTTCCTGACCTAAGACTTTCTCAGTGAAGGAAGCAGTGCATTGAATTAGACTCTGCCTCAAGCTCCTTCTCCTCTCAGAGAAACACAACAAATAGTTTGCAGACCACCTACGTTGAGCAGCACTGCTTTAGAACAGAGGTCAGCAACCTTTCTGTGAAAAGGCCAGAGAGCAAATATTTTCAGGTCTGTGGGCTATAGGAACTCTGTCACAACTATTCAACTCTGGTGTCATATCACAAAAGCAGCTACCAACGTTCCGTGAGCATGGCCACATTCAGCCCACAGGCCGTAGCTTGCCGACCTCTGGTTAAAAGGACTGGGAAGGGGAGGAGGTCTTCTAGGCAAGAAGAACAACATGAACAAAAGCCTGAGCTAGTATTGAAACAGTAACCTCAGGCAAGCCTATATGCCAAGAGTAGGGGGCTTGAGCCCAGAGGATGCCATCCATCATCCAGAAAGGATTGAACCAAAATGTTGTCAGTAGACAGGATCTAGGTTTGGGCGTTAGCCAGATGGAGAATCAAATTTCTCCAGGAGAACTGTCAGATGAAAATGAAGCAAAACACAATATTGTCTACATTTGCTAGGCCCTGTGTTACTACGAGAAGTCCCAGGATGAGCTGAGATCTTCCGGTCTGGCCTGGACGTACAGTAATCGGGTACATGCATGTGCATTTGTGCAAAGCCTTCTGTACAGGGGAGGCAGTCGGTTATTTACCACGTGGAGAAATACGTCACCTCTAAGGCCCCAAGACAAGGCTTTATTTGTCTGCAAATGGCTCCCTGCTATACATCTGGCCAATCTGTTTATTACCCACTACTCACCCATCCGTCCATCCGTCCATCCATCCGTCCATCCAGCTTTCATCCAACTATCCTTGTACTCACTCAGCAAGTTGCTGTTGTAGTTCCAGGCTTTGATTCCACACCAAAGGGTCAGTGCTGGGGCCCAAATCCCAGAAAATGAAGTCAGAAGCATAGCAGCATCAATCAACCTCGCTTAAAACTCTCACTAAATCTGCAGAAAGGTGTGCTTGCAGTTTTGCTGGGATGGGCAAGAGCTTGCTTCGGAATCCTAGACGGACCTGGCAGGCACTACACATTCAGGAGCCTCCTACTCAAAATGAGATCTCGGGCTTTGCTGACACCTGCCCCGTCCACAGTGTTCTAGAATTCCTCCTGGTACCCCTCAACACCACTGCAGAAGGAAGCCAAACTAAGCGGCAGCCCTGCGTGCGGGCTGCTGCAGATGTTGCAGAAATGCTGTGGCCTTCCTTGTCAGGCAAAGGGACTGGTCTGCTGAGAACTTTGTAGCAGGCTCAGCTCTGCAGATACAAGTGATCCTTTAAATCAAAAGACTGTGTTATTATGCTTAGCTCCACTGAGAGGCATTTGACTGATGTGGACATGACTGTGTGTGTGTGTGTGTGTGTGTGTGTGTGTGTAGTGTGGAGGAAAAGGCATGTAGCCTGGTGTATACTTATTACAAAAAAAATACTTATTGCAAACAGGGAACTCTTTGCTTAGAGTCAGTGGATGCGGATATAAGAGGATTCATAAACCTCCTCCACAAACTTTGAAAGAGAGGCTGCAGAGCTTTCCCCAGATTCTCAAGGGGGTCCAAGACCCCAGGGACAGCAGGAATCCTGGCTCCAGAAGGAACTGGCGAGTGACTGCGGGAACCCACTCCCCCCACCGTCTTCCTGATCTCATTTCAGAACGCCCCAGGCCTTCGCTGTTGCCAAAAATGCACTGGCTCTGTGCCGGGGAAGGCAGGCTCTTGTCTGAGTTAGTTCTGCCACCTACAGCACGCAGCCCAGCACTCCACAGCAGGCTCATTTGCACACAGGAATCCAGGGGAAGGCTGCCCCTCCAGCCTGGGAACCCTCCTCTGGAAGAAAAATGGCTTTGGGGATTCCTGATTAGTATTCAGAGATAGGGACTCCTTTGGGGTGGGTTACAGTGATGAGAAGATATTTTTACATTAAAGGGGAAGGCCTAAATCCCAAGGATTAGCACCTGAAAAAATGCTGCCCAAAACCCAGAGAGGAAAGGACCCCCTGCAAGAAAGAAGTGAATAATGAACTCTCGCGTTCTCACGATAAATGCAGCTGCCCCGTGTGCTCGTATGTTCCATGCCCACTGCCCTTCTGGATCCACAGACCCACTCTGGCCATCTACCTTGTCACATAATGGAAATCCTTGCTTCATAAACATGTGATCCCCAAAGATGCTTGATGTGTACACCAGAGTGGTTTTCTTAATATGCTTAAATCATTCCGAGAGGGACTGTATACTGACTGAAGACAGAGGTGATGTTGTCCTCCTCGTTATGTCCCCAGCACCAAAGCAGAGTGCCCCACACTTAGGAAGAAGCCCCGTAAATGCTTGCTGATTTAAAGGAACAGAGATGTCATTTGTTTCACAATCGGTGCTGTCCTTGCTAATACAGAATCATCACAGCTACCGTTTGTTGAACTCTGATGTGTCAGATCTCTCATCTCAAACTCTCGCAACGATACATAAGATGGGTATTGTCTTACAGGCGGAACTGAGACCCAACACTCTGAAGGGGCTCAGCCAAGGATGCACACCTAGTGACAGAATTAAAATCCACACCTAGACCTCTTGGCTTCTAAGTCCATGCTTGTTCTGCTCCATCCATGTGTTTTATATCCACTTCTCAAAAAGTAAGCCCATTTCTCAAAAATGGGGAACGGGCCAAAGGAAATGGTGGAAAACTTAACTTTGTTATTTTAATTAAAAAAAACAAAAACGTTTTTCCACTCCTTAGAATTTCCCTGAAACCCTTTCTTACTAACTTAGCTTAATAGTAGATGCAAACATCTTCTGACCCTATCTGAATCTAGCAGAGGTTTTCCTTGGATGGATAAGGCACTCTTATCTGTTTATAGAGATGACGGCGGAATCCTTCACTCCATTTGAAGTGGTGAGCATCAGTGTCTGGGGCAGATCTGAAGCTGTCTGCAGCTCGCACAGACCCTGATCTCCAGTGAGGAATTCTTAATGGAGGAATAGACACATTGCATCTTCACAGTGTGGGAATGTGGAGTTAATTGCACAGGAATTCCCTCGCTTTCATGAGGTCTTCCTTACCAACATTTTAAGTTTCAGAAAGGACTCCAAAGTAAGCAAGAGGATAGACAAGACTGAAGATGCCCCAAACTAATCCAGATCTCCTGACCTGACAGCCTGATTTACGAGGGTTGAGTAGCTTTGTCTCTTTGGCTCACACTGTACTTGTGTCATTCCGGTTTCGAATTCTTGCTTTCTTCTTTCTGAGAAACGGCAGTGGGAAAGAGATTACAGTTGTCCTGTCAATGGAGGTAGTGGTTTGGGCCAAGTTTAGATCATCAGTAGGTAAAAAGAGCAGAGAAATTTTTCTAGATGAAGGTCATCTTGATTATCATGCTTAGGCTTGAGAAGAGAGGAAGAACATCGGCAAGTGGGGTTAAGTGAGAAAAAAGTGGAATTTGAACTGGAAGCCACGGAGAATTTGCATGTCTTTCTGTTTATATGTAAAGCCCAGCATATGTAGGGTAGCAGACCTTAAACTTGAGTAGTATGTATCAGAATTAGACAGGAGCATGCTTTTCCAAAAGGCAGGTTCAGGACCTTACTTTCAGACCCAGTGAAACAGAAGGGAAGGAGCCTGAAAGTCTGCATTTTTAATAATCAACTCATTTGGTTCCATTGGAAGAAAGATCTTCCGGTCTTAACAAGGATACCTTAAATGCATCCATTCAATTGTGCCAAACCTAGGAAAACAGAGAAAAAAGGCACAGTCTGGGCATTCAAAGAGTTCAAGGTCAAGTAGAAAAGAGACTTGGAAGCAGAGGGTTGAAAAGCATGGATGAGTAAGTTCACAGAGCAGAAAAGGCTGGGTGCTATGGGAGAACCATAGAGAATCACCCAGTTCAGCCTGCATAAGGAGAGGTGCACAACCCAGAGACGAAGGTGTAACAGAAGAAGTAACCTTGTATTCAAGGATGAGTGGGCATTAGCCAAGAAGAGGGGAGGGAAGAATTCCAAGTAGACGGAACCTAGTGGACCAGTGAACGAAAAGCAGCATGTCCTCTGAGTAATGACAGAAGGGAAGGGAGTGGTAAAAAAAAAAAAAAAAAAAAATGGGCGATGAAGGCACAGCTGCCTTTTATATAAATGCTGTTTTTCCACATGGAAGGGTACTTTGGCAATATGTGTAGGGTCGTGTTGTGGTCCTTGTCTTCTTAGAAAACAGCACTCTCAGTGCAGCAGTATCCTGATGAGCTTCCAACTGAGAAGGAATTCAGAAAAGTTCAAGGCAATCCTAAATGGATGTACCTTCCTGTTTCATTCATTAATCTTTGTCATCAGATGTCTTGGACCAAAGTACATCTGAAAAATCCAACCAAAGGAGGGAAGAAAGCAACCATGCACAGAGTCACAGAGAAAGCTCCCACTCTGAACTAATGTTGGCATATGTTACTGACATTATCATTATGTGTAAAATACAAATGACTACATGAATAAAAATAAAATAGTGTTCATCGTGGGCCTTGATAAGAATTAGGATCAAAAAAGTACTTGTAGTTGCCACTTTGTTCTCCACAGTTTAAAAGATGGCTTTCAGTGCCACATAATCTACATAAACTAGCATTATAACTCACAGTGTGTGGTTATACAAACAGGAACAACAGCAAAAACCAGAGTAGAAATCAGAGCATGCTGTGCGCCATGGAAGAGAGCTTTTTTCTTTAACCAGAGAGAATCATTTGAATTCAGAATAGAGCTACATGTATCCACCCAACAGTTTGTACGGAATGTGTCTCTCAATGTGTGTGTGTGTGTGTGTGTGTGTGTGTGTGTGTGTGTGTAAATCACATTCGGCTATAATGTGGTATTATAAATAATAGTAAATTAGATGGGCATTATCAAGTGTTGGTAATATTTCTTTTCCTCCTAACTTGCACAGAGAAAATCAAAACCAGGGGAAAAAAGAAAAGTACCTTTGAGCTTTCTAATTGTTTCCAGCTGTTAGCATTATTTATTGCAAATAATATTATCAAGTAGTGAAACACCGATGTCTTTGAACTTTTTGCAGTTGTGTGTAATTCTGGAGCCAATGCAGGAACTGATGTCAAGACATAAAACTTACAACCTCAGTCCACGAGACTGCCTGAAGACCTGCTTGTTTCAGAAGTGGCAGCGGATGGTGGCGCCCCCAGGTGCGATCTCGTTCTTCACTCTTGTTCTCAATGCATTTTCCGAGGCCTTTTGGGGGGATGAAGTGATGTGAAAAGGAGGGAAGGAATCGTAAATTTGTCAGGATGAGTAGTTTCTTATGGATATTTGGACTTGGGGACATGGAATTTGCGAAGTATGAGCATCCTTAAGAATCAGCTACAATCTCACTTAGGACCCGAAACCCAGAAAAGTCAATTGACTTGTTTAATGGTACCAAGATCATTGGCAAAGACGAAATAGCAAGGTTTCCCAGTGGCTATTCCACTGGCCAAGACTGATGTCTTCTCATGGTCCATTGTTATTTTGCTTGTTTTTTCTATAAGAATGATAGAAATTATGGGAAGGGGGAGGGATGGTGGAGGAGGAAATGGAAAGAAGGAAAGAAAGAAAAAATAAATAAATTTGCTCCCTTTTTAAAGATAGATCTAATATCAAAGGGTACTCTGATCATGAAGAGAATACATAAAAGATTCCATTTTCCTCACTTCCTCAGAATGCAGTTTAGATACTATAGTCTCCTGCTGCGGCTCTGAGATTACTGCTTCCAGTCATCATTAATTGTCATTCTATCTAATACATTTTCACTCTCAGGCGTGTGTTGAGCCTCATTGATCATAAAAGCAAAACGTATCCGTTCGCTAAAAATTATTTTTATAAAGAGTAATTATTAACACAAAGCACCTACCTTTCTGAGTCACAAAATAGAATGGTCACCTTCCACTGGTAATGGGCCAGGCATCTTATATGAAATGAATATAGTAAATTTAACGAAGTACGTATTCAGAAATCTGAGAAAACGGGCATCATTCTACATAGAATTGTTACATCCCTGTCTTAGAGGAATTTTAGACATTTAGAATATTATTTTTCAAATCTACTTGAATGTGCTTAGATTATTTTCTCTTTCAATATGAATAAGGCTTTATGGGGAAAACTATTTGACTCAATGAATGCTTTGAGAACCTATATTTTCCAACATATGCATATATAATTCATATATTATTTATTAACTCAATCATTCATTCAGTAGTTTTTGATTAAGCCCCAACTAGGTGCCAAGCACTGTTCCAATCACTTGGGGCACAGCACCAAATGAAATAGTCAGAAATCCCAGCCCTCACAGACCTTACATTCTCTTTTTGAATCCTGACAATAAATTTATGAGGTATTTAATGTTACTTCTATTTCAAAGATATAGGGCCTAAGATTTAAGCAGTAATTTGCCAAAGATAGTCTCATTAGCTGATCAGTGAAGGAGGCCTGTGTCATAAGAGGTGCTTATATCTCCAGAGTTCATGACTCTCTGACCTCAGCTACCTGCTGCCAATCCAGAGTATGCAATTTAGGTATATTTCCCCAAAATTTCACAAAGGAAGTACAGATATCAAAAAAAAAAAAGTAGCCGATTTTAATTCTTGAGGTAAAGGAAGAAGATGTTTATCAGGGGAACGGAGCATTTGCTTGACTTTGAACGTGTCACTCAACTCTGGCACCATGAGCTGGAACAATTCTATTTCCTATTTCCCCAACCTTCAGGACAAGCACCCATAACTCTCTGTGCATAGACATGTTAGGCCCTTTGATGAAAATCTTTGAACATAAGAGACCAAATATTCATGAAAGCAAAAAATGGTATGTATTAAATAGGAACGTAATCCCCTTTTTCCTCAAAATTCAGGGATAATTTGGTGGACTGGGTGGTCTTTGAAATGAGCCTTAAAGGAGATCCTGCCCACTGCCCATCAGAAGCAGCATAGGTGTTTTAAGAAAATGCCACAAGGCCAGCCTTCTCACTTGGTTCCATTATGGCCTGGCTCACCGTCTGTCCGTCAGAGTTGGGTCAAGTCTAGGGTTAGCAAAAAGGATGGTCTTACATTCCATTTCCAACTGAGTAACTGCCTGGCAAAAGTTTCTGAACATATCTCATTTACAAAGCACATATTAGAATAGTATCTATTTAATAGAGCTGCAATGACTATAAGGCAATCAGGACATAGAAACCATGAAGAACATGAAACATTTGGTAAAACTTACTACGTAATGTATAAATAAATAGTATTCATCTAACCACCCATCACCACAGGTCACTCTGCTTCCAAGATGATGTTCCTCATCCATCTGGCCCCAAATATTGTCCTTTGTTTCTAAACAGGCCTTTCTTGAAAAGATCTAGTTCCCCTTCATGAATATGCTGGCCATGGCACACTAACACATTTTTCCCCCAGGAACATAGAAATTAGTAGCATTCTTTAAACGTTGGAGTCCAAACCATGCAACTTGAGAACCATATTGAGCTTAAGACCCTACATTTTACATTCACCGCTGACAGAACTCAGGCTTCCTCTTTGTACTTGAGCGTCTCCAGGTGTGATGACGCTGGGCGCCTACCCAGAGACAAGGCTACTACCCAGGTTCACCACCTTATTTTGCTTTCATCCTTCCTCTCACACCTCAGAGGCCCCCCTCCCGCCCCCCAAGGAGCTCAGGGCCCTCCTTTTGCTCTAAAGAAATGACAGTCCAGAGAAAAATGTTTTCCCCAGTTTTGCAATGGTAATAAGACTTTTAACTCAACTATAAAAGTGGTATTTGTGGCTGGCCCTTAAAATATATTAATAGATTCCAGACACACATAACATTCGCGAAACCCAATAAAACACAAATCGTTCTATCTAGATACCAAAGAAGAGGACTGCACGCATTTTGTGCAAAAAATAAAGCAACCGCTTCCTCCCTTTACTCTGCGTAAAGTTAAAAGAAATGGAAACAATTTAGAGTCTACTCTTGTCAATTCGCAAGCACAGCCTCCTCGGAGGGACAGTATTCTGACCGTCGCCCTGGAACTGATCCTCCGTCCATTTTCCATTGTGCAGCAGAACCCACAAGGCAGCCGACAACCAAACGGAGAAAAAGGAAAAACTCCACCAGCAGCACTTCCAACAGCAGTGCCGGCAACAACGCCAACAGTACCGGCAGCAAGAAGAAGACGCCGGCCGCCAACCTGAGTCTGTCCAGTCAGGTACCTGTAAGTCTCGCTTTCCTTTTAGGCCTGAAATCCTGCCTTTGCCTGTCTTGCACCTGCAGGGGCCCACGTGAAAGCCTCCTTGAGCTGCCAACCGCGTTCTGGGCAGGTTGGGGGCGGGGGAGGGCAAGGCGGGGGGGGGGGGTGGGGGGGGCAGGGGAGGGCAAGGAGGGGAGGGAGGAGCTTTGCCATGGAAACCTTCCCTTGCAACCTGGGAATTAGAGAGGAATATTAAGAGTCTGTGTTGCGCAGGGACCTGAATTAAAAAGCCGTCAGAGTCACAGACAGGAGATATGTCACTTAAGGTTTAATTAAAATATCACTTAGCAGCAATGCCTGGTGGCACAGAAGGGGCTCTCGGCACCATCACTGGAGACCCCGTGCTCCACTGGAAACTAGCTCCCGGCGTTCAGGCTCCATATTGTAATTGGATTGGGCCTTCCCGACATGGGTGTCCTTTCGTATTTTAAGACTCAGGTAATTAACTCCCGGCCACTCAAAATGCAGCTCAGTGGATTCCACTTTACCCAGTTCACGAGGCTCAGGGGGAGGGTGGGCCCCTGGTTTGGTCTCAGCTCTCTTGACCTCTTGACCCTGTCTTTCATTTCTGGGTCTGGACAAAGGAAATGGGCCACTGAGAAGGGGGCTTCTTTGAACGCCAAGGCTGACAGCTGACGGGGGTCCCCAAAGAGTGCACACCGTGTGGGCCCTTTCTTCATCTTTCTTCGTCTCCTATTACTTTTATTTTCGAGTCCTGTCCTGTCTGCCCAGTTCCTTCCTGACTCCCAATCCCTCAGCCCAGTGTCACATCATTTATTGCTTTTAAATTCTCATGCTCCTCTAAGCATTTCTTGTCCCTTGTCCCCTCCACGATTACTTGTGGGTGCTTCTTCTCTGATTCCCTAGCCACACCACCCTGTCACCAGGCGTTTGACCGTCCCTTGAGCCCCGACACTTTCGTGGTGCTTCATGGATATCGTCTAGATAACACGTCTTGGGAAATGTGCTCTATTGTGTCTTGTTACTTCCCTCAACCGATGCAATTTGACCTTTTCCCTCTTTCTCACCTTTTTTCCCCCCTTGATCTGTCGTCCTCACATCTCTCCCCATGTGAGAGTGGACCCTTCTTTCACGGGGATTCTCCACTTACTTCTAAATGTGTCTTTCAAATCTGTCCCCGACCCGCTTTCACCTACTTTCCATCGGTCTGTTTTCTTTGGCTAAAACCAATACCATCAGTACCTGACAATCCCCGGGGCCACTGGGACTCTTCTCCTGTCTTCCATAGACAGGGGGTATTTGATTTCATCCTCACTGCACTAGAAAGAAAGGGTCATGGAGAGAGTGGCCAGCCTGTGGGGAAGGTACCATTTTAATTTTAAGACTGCTAGGAATTATAGTCTTTAAATAATGCCAGACTCACTTCTGTTTTCTGAACTGGGCTAAAGACTCAGAAGAAAAAAAAAAAATCAAAGAAGGAAAAACAGAGTCTTTTTATTAAGGTACCAATAAGTTAGGCCCACTCCTGGTTAAATTGGAAAATGTATAGAGGAAAGTGGCCTGGTATAAATAAATCAACCCAGAAGTGCTCAAAAGTAGCCCATTATTCATCTACTCCCGGAGTTTAAGAAACTAACATTTGTTAGTTTCCCCTAGCAAATGAGAGTGCATTCCAGAGAATTCTGGAACTGTGTGTGACATTGCTCCTTAAAGGCACATTGGCTCCAAGAATTCAGCTCATTTCAACAAATGTTTTCTGAGCTCCTACTCTGTGCCCCACACTGTACCAAGAGTAAACAAACAAACGACAACAAAAACCCAGGCCCTGTCATTGAAGAGCTCAGTGTCTCCTTGAGGGATGGCCAAGAGTTTTCCTCTCTCCAGCTCAGTCTCCTGGTGTCAGCCAACAGGGTCCGGCACTGAGTCAGATTCTGAGGCCCAGACTGGGTTTGGTGGACCGTCCTTTAGCGATGTCCGCCTCAGGTGTAGAATAGTGGCATAAGTATCATGCATTTTGACGTACCTGGCCTCGTTGGAAACATTTCAATTTTACTTTAAAGGGCACGTAGTTTGTTCTACTCCCTGATGCTCCTTTCCTCCAATCCACCAACTGCATTTTAGTGGAGGATACCTGTGTTGAGAGGGTTCTTAGTGAACTGAGACCCTTTGGACTCGGTGAGAAAAAGCCACCATTAGAAAGTAAGAGCCCTGATGATTCACGGACCTGTGCCCCTGGGGCAAATGGTACATTATATGTTAATAAAAAAAGAAAGAAAGAAAGAGTGAGCAGAATTTCAGCACCATCCCCACAGCCATGCAATTAACAGAGGTTTTAACTGAGTAAAACTTACAGAGGGCCAAGAGGGGCAGGGAAAGACAACCAGCTCGGGAAAAATGTGCACGTTTCTGTGTGCACTCCAGTTGAATGGACATTAAATGATAAGCATCGTCTGGCTTGTAGTGACCACATCTCCTAACCCTGTGTACTGAACTACCGACACGATTTTACTGTTAAAATAGAACGCGATCTGCAGCCCTGGCTGCCTCATTCACAGGCATGACCAGATTTTATGTGCCACCGTGACCACAGCTGTGGTCCGCCAAGCTGCCACGGCAGCAACGCGTGTGTCTGGCGAGGACTAGGGTTTAATCCTTGGATTCTGCTTCTCACTCCATGAGCAGGGGCTAGGAGCGATCCCGAACTGCAGCCTCAACCCTGGGAGGGATGGAGACCTGTGTCATTCAACAGCAGTGACCCCTTCTGGCCAATTTAAGGAGAAGCATTGAGGGGCCCTGAAAGGAGTCACTTCCAGTCCTCCTCAGAGGTTGGTGGTCCTTGCACGGGGGATTAGTGAGAAGATGTGACATGGGCAAGAGCTGGTGGCACCTCCAGGCCTCCAGCACGGAGCTCTGCCTCATGGGGAGGCGAGGGCATCCGGGTTACTCTCAGACACACCAGCCCTGCCTCCTGTGGGACACACGAGATAGCAGACATGGGAAGGAAATGCACCTCTCACTACCGATGTTGAATGTTGGGGGGATTTTTAAAGATGTGGGGGTGGGGAAAACGGAGCCAGCGTCCACTAGTGAGAGGCAGCCCAGAACGTGCACTATGTCTCCATTCATTTGGTGTGAGGCTAAGGAACCGAGACTGCCCGCGCAGAGGATCACCGTCTCGTCTGCAGGTTCGGTCGAGCCAGGCGGGGCCCTGTGCGTACTTGCGTACGCAGCCGCAACAGTCTATGTGCCTAAGAAGCTCTTAGCACACATCTCTTTCATAGCTTGTCATCCATTAGTCACTCGCACGCATACACACAGGGTCATGTATCTGGCTAAGGATTTTCTTTTATCATCAGGAAGGCAAACGCAGCATCTCTCTGAAATTCAGGATGCTGACAAGGATTTATGCCTGGGCGTCTTTTCCAGCTGTTGCAAACACTACGAGCCGATATCAGCCCCATTTGGAGTGATTCGAATCACTATTTTCATAGTACTTTTCGTGAATGGCCCTCATTTTTCTGATGTGATGAAGGCACCTGGAGCGTTGAGGACCTTTTCCTAATGTCACGCTTAAGCTGCCTTCTGATTTTTTTCTCCTCTGTTTCCAAATTATGCTGACCTCCCCACACTGTCCCAGCCTCTCTTGATGACCTTGGACTCAAGATACTAACGCAGACACACACGATCGGTCCCCATGCCCTTCTCCTGTCCTGTGACACCTCACGCATGCGTTTCCCAACCCTTCAAACTGTGCTTGCTGCACGTAAGTCATGAAATGAGATTAACCCACGTCATCTTCCCCTCAGTCTTGCCCTGGTCTTTCCCCCCACCTTTGTTCCTGATCATAAGCACTGTCTCCCGATTGCCTGTAACCAAGCGGCACTTTTTTTTTTATCCCAAACACCCCCAGTGGGTGGTGCGGCTAACCTGATAACGTCCCCTCCTCTCCGGAGAGCCCATTCATCTCCAATCCTGTCTGTATTCTTGCCAGAGTCTCTGTCTATGTCGTTCTCACCTCGAGCCCATGTCAGTGTCACGTCTGGCTCTTTGCTGCATACGTTCTTCGAAGCACACTGCTGATTTCCCTGCCAGCACCTACATCGCTGAGTTTGCCCGATTCGTATCTGAGGCATTTACTTAACCTGGGACATAGCTCTTAAAATCATGTTTGTCAAATCAGAAGAGTGATTAGTCAGAAGACACAGTTTGGAAATCCATTGATGATCTCCCCCATAATTCTTGGGGAATCAATCGATCAATCAAACAAGGTTTTCCATTCCGAGTCGACCAGGTGGCCATTAAGGGTTCCTTTTCCGTTGGCACCTTCAGAATTCTAGAAGGAAACTGGAGGGCCCACTGGACCTTCTCCTAACCAAAGTCAGTATTCTATACCACATTGTCCCAGGAAAGCTTCTCTTGCCCCCAGTGAAGACGGTTTTTGCCCAGTTGCCAAGGCATTTCGGCCCATTAGCCTCCCTGTCAAGAAACACACCCTTACAAGTCCGAAAGCATCTGGCCCAGCCTTGCTTTTTCTGGCCGAGGCAGAAGCTGACTGCCCTGGGCACTCCCCTGGAGTCACTGCACTTTTGAGTAGACCACTGCTCACAGCCTGCCCATCAGTATCACCTGACAGGTGTCCTGTCCCATGCCCAGGTCACCCATCAACCGCATAGGGCCCCCTTGAACAAAGAGGCCGGAGCTGGGCTTCGTGTATGGGTCCTTGTCCCCCGGCCCCGTGCCTCTCCAGCAGTGGCCTCCACGAGGCTCCCGGCTACAGTAGGTGGCTTCCTTGTTTGCCTAAAAGGACAATTTGTCCTTAAAGGAGTGACTAGATGGATTCTTCTTGCATGCTTCCATTTCTGGTGACTACCAGCTTCATCAGTGTAATTATAATTAGTACTCTTCATCTTCCTTTTATGGCACCAGCTGGACAGACTGGTTCTCTTTACTGCCCAGATTGGTGGCAGGGTTGCCTGTGTGGGGATAGGTGACAGGCACCATGAAATAACAGATGGTAAATTCAGGGCTTGTTGGCAATCAGCAGGTTTTTGCTAATGACTTAATTAGCTATGCAAATTGTCAAATCAGTGTGAACATTGTTTTTATCGAAAACTTTACCTAAATTAATTACCATAATTAAGTAGCAGAATGTCAAGGATATTGGCTGCATAAAAGGGCCTGGCTGAATAGAAAAAAAGAGAGATTCTGTCTTCAATTAAAATGTATACTGTCCTTGGGACAGAGAAAGCCATTTGGAATGAGTTGCGTGAATACCATAGAACTGTATCCTCCCCACGTTGGCGGCTAGTTTCCAAAGCCACAGAGGCCCTAAGCAAAAAGTGGTGGATTTTTGGAGGTATTGGAAAGCACCCAGCAGAAGGTTCCACAGCCCTCTCTAAAGTCCCCAATGTCGGCAAGTTAAAAGCGTGGATTTTTTTAATTTTGAAAAATCCATTTTTTTATTTCTGCAGATTGCTAGCATTGCTCGTTCTCCGGTGTCAGGCTGCGCACTAAGGACATAAACTCGCGTGGTTGTTCCACGTCAGGAGGCAATGTTTATTTCCTGTAGAAATCAAATATGCGTCTCGGCCCCCCGACTTTGAGACTTGACCCCGGGGCACAGCACACGAGTGTGTCTGTCCTAGATCCCTCAGCTCCTCCCGCTAGTGTTTTAAGCTGAGCTTCTCTGTCCCAAGGTTTCCCTGTAATAATGTCAGCTGCTGTTCACAGGATGTGATGGTGGTAGGAGAGCCAACTCTGATGGGAGGTGAGTTTGGGGACGAGGACGAAAGGCTAATCACTAGATTAGAAAACACGCAATATGACGCGGCCAACGGCGTGGACGACGAGGAAGACTTCAACAGCCCCCCCGCCCTGGGGAACAGCAGCCCGTGGAGCAGTAAACCCCCCGCCGCTCAAGAGACCAAATCAGAAAACGCCCCGCCCCAGGCTCCCCAGTGAGACTGACCCGCACCTGCACCCACTGTCAGTAGGCTGTGGGATACACCCACGCTTGCAGATGCTTGCTTACAGGAGAGGAAGGAGGAGAAATAAAAAACTTTTCCATGCAAATACCTATTTCTAAACCACAATGATCTGGGTTTGAGTTTCTTTTTTTTTTTTTTCCCCTTTTTGAATTGAGAGGATTATTCCAATAAACTTCCATGACCCTTCCCTGGAGGCCTTCGCAGGTAACACAGATACTGGCACTGATATTAATTAAAACCAGAGCGAATGCTCGCGCTTCTCCTGGCTCCATGTTAACCACATGTTTGTTAATTACGCCCCTGCCCCGCCCCACCCCAACCCAACGAAGGCCATATTGTCAATACGCCCTCAGTGCTCAGGGTCTCATTATGCCGACCCTAACTACAGATGACTTTTTAATATTGTAAAATATTTTCTGCTTTTTGACTTGCATCTGAGAGTTTCTTGTTTCAGTAAAAAAAGAAAAGAAAAAAAATCAGCTTTTGGACAGTAATTTAAGTGTATCCTTATTATTTGTATTATTTTCTTCACCTTTTCTTTCATTGGGTAACAGCTAAGAGGGCCTAGCAGGGTGATTTATGGCTGAGCGAACATCAATCGGTTCTCCAACCCGAGTTTGTCCAATCGAGTCCAAGTACTGAAACAAGAAATGTCTTGTCATCGAGGACACTGACGGGGATTTTTATGTAAAGAAAGACACCTACCTGGCCCATTGAGAACTGATGCGTTTGTAAAATTGCTGTTGATCCAAATCTTTTCAAGCCATGTAATCCATTAATTTTGTGGGCAGTTAAATGAATCTGAAACTTTTTTGTGTTTTTTATTGTATCTGAGTTGACTGTTGTTTCTTTTCATAGTATATTTCTTGTATAATATTTTGTAAAGCCCTCCCTTGGTTCTTTTACGGGGATTTTTCTTTTGGGGCAATTCCAGTGTATTTATGTGAAACTTTATAAGAGAACTAATTTTTCCATTTGCATATTAATATGTTCTTCCACACATGTAAAGACACAGTGGCTCCGTGTGTGATAAAACAGCTGTATTTTATGTATGCTTTACTGATAAGTGTGCCAATAATAAACTGTGTTAACAACCAACACCAGTGGGTCTGAATGTTTGTGAGCGTGGGCGGAGAAATCCGCCCACAGTTAGGAGAAGTCTGGAGCTTGGAGTTGGCAGGCAGCCTCCACGTGGATCGGACTCGTGAAAGCCACGCTAGCCTCTGCCAAGTCTGATTCTTTTCCCTGCTCGCTGCAGTTCACATAGGCAGATGTGGGAGTGTCCGAGCAAGGAAGATCTAGCTTGTGTTTCTGGAGCTTGGCCATTGTAAGAGTGGTAGCTTCCATTCGCTGAGAGTTTATTCTCTACCAACCAACCCTACTAAAGGTCCACGGATATTATTTCAGCTTATCTTCACACCTTCACAAAGTTGGCATTAATATCTTCGTTTTTAAAAATCAATGCCTTGCTTGCCTGTTTTTCTCAACAGTTGCTGTACAAGACTCTGGAAAATTCACTTGAGGACTTGTTTTGTTTAAAGAAAGTCCCTCATGTTTTTCTGCCTTGTTTTCCACCGGGGAGGAAGATGAGAGACAAAATCTGTTAGCGTGTGTTGGACGTGTATTAAGTGCCAGGAGATTTTAATTTATCATCTTGGCAAATTCTGGAAAGGGGAATTTGAGAAAGAGAAGCTAAGGGAGACTTTAGCTTCTTAGGTCGGGATTCCCAGAAGCAGAGCCTGAGATCAGGATTTGTGGGCACAAAATTACTGAAGGAGTGTTCTTCAGGTAAAAGAAAGGGTATCTTTAAGGAAGTGGAGGGGATGGGCACCTGGGTGGCCCAGTGGATTAAAGCCTCTGCCTTCAGCTCGGGTCATGATCTCTGGGTCCTGGAATTGAGCCCCACATTGGGCTCTCTGCTCAGCGGGGAACCTGCTTCCCCCTCTCTCTCTGCCTGCCTCTATGCCTGCCTACTTATGATCTCTCTATCTCTGTCAAGTAAATAAATAAAATCTTTAAAAAAAAAAAAAAGAAAGTGAGGGGGAACAAGATAGGGAAGGGGAAAGAGTCTAGAAAAGCTATGGACTCCTGTAGTCTATTTTTGGGACCTGATCCATGAAGAGAGGGCTCAGAACACAGACCTCACTGCAGAACTGTCCCTTTCTGAGCTAAGCCACCACACTTTTGTGTATCCGTCCAAGTCAGTCATTAGCTGGAGCCATCCCCAGGGTGTAGGAGACTGTAACCTTTGGAACAAGATGGCCCCCATCAGGTCAGGGCAGTTCTGTAGAGAAGAACCTGGCCAAATAGGAGGCAATAGTCCTAGTGCCCTGGCATGAGTGTGCCAGTCTCAGAAAGGGCATCTCTGTAGAGCACAGTCTACTCCACTAAGTGACTTGTCTCATCTCATAATGCATGGGTGACATAGTTGAGATTTGAGTCTGGATCTCCCTTGACTACAAAGCCTGCATCCTTTCTAGAACATCACATCGCTTCTCTAGAATATTAGCACTTTGAGGAAATGTGCAGTACAATAGCAAAAGAGCCAAAGGACATATAGGGAACCTCTGCTCTATTGCTTACCCACTGGAGTTCCACTGAGAGAACTTCCAGTATATCCCCCACCGCCTCACCATTTTATTAAGTCTTTTAAGTCACCAATATGTAGTCATTACAGTTGATGCCTAGAACAAATTATTTGACACCTGTTTCGGTTATCTACTGCTGCATAGCAAAGCAACCTGTCTCAAGAGGACAACTTATTATTATCAGTTACCCTTCTGAGAGCTCACTGATCTCTGCTGGGTGGTCTGCACTTAAAGGCTCACATACTGGCTGGGGCTGGAGTCATCAGAAGCTTGAACAGACTGGACATGGAAGATGGTACACTCACATTGCTGGCTATGAGTAGGAGCTTAGCCGGGTCTGTTGACCGGAGTGCCTTTGTGTAAGCTCTCCAGAGTTCGTACAGAATAATGGTTGGGTTCTGAACGGGAGTGTTCCAAGAGCCGGTATCCCAAGAGAGAAGAAACATAAATTGTCAGGGGTGGAACTGACACAAGGTCATTTCTTCTCTGTGCTATACATCACAGCAGCCCCGATTCAAGACCTGGAGGCATAGCCTCTGCTCTTTGATGGGTAAACGGTGTGTGCATATGGAAAAGGAAGGAACTGATGGCAGCCATCTTTGGAAACTAACATCTACAACATCCCGTGCCGTTCACATCCTGGTCCTGGTTTACCTTGCTGTTGTGCTTTTAACCCCTTGCCATTTGCAACTGATTCTCCATCTACCTAGGCTCCTTCCAATTTTCTGAATACACCAATTGCTCATATCACACATGACTTTGCATATGGTTTTCCTTCTTAGAATGCCATCCCCAAGGTTCTTACATAACCAAAGTTCTTCATCTTTAAAAGCCCAGCTTGATTTTCATGTTTGCAGAGCTGCCTCCCCAGCTGTGGTCAGGATCTACTGATCCCTCTGAGATCCAAGAGACACTTGGCTCTGGCTTCTACCTTAGCACTTTGCTTACAAGGTTTTGTTGATGCTGCTGAATACACCTCACTGTCCCCCTAAACTTTCCTAGATCTGAGCAGTTTAATCACTTCCATCTGAATTTTTTTTTTTCAGATTTTATTTATTTATTTATTTGACAGAGAGAGACTCAGTGAAAGAGGGAACACAAGCAGGGGCAGGGGAGAGGGAGAAGCAGGGGCAGGGGAGAGGGAGAAGCAGGCTCCCTGCTGAGCAGGGAGCCCCATATGGGGCTCAATCCCGGGACCCCAGGATCATGACCTGAGTGGAAGACAGACGCTTATGGACTGAGCCACCCAGGCACTCCTCCATCTGAATTCTTAATACCTACTTCTCTCATACATGTTGATGGAACAGATATAGTTAAAAACTCCCAAGCAAGAAATCATGAAAACACTGTTCGTCATGTATTACCCTGTTCAGTTTTACAGTCTGTAATTCTAAGGCACAATGTAGGGTGACAGTTATCTCTGCAGGTATATAAGACAGAATAGAAATGGGTGGGTTCAAGCTTCTTAGGGGTCAAATCAGCACAAAACAAACATTGCATAAGGCATTGGCCTAAGCCTAACTTCTATTATAGGAACCCCAAGAGATTTGTCATGCCCTGAATAATTCTAAGGGCAACCATTATTAAGTACACACTACATATCAGTCATTTGCAAGGTGCTTCACCTGGGTAATCTCAAACTGGGAATCTAAAGGTAGTGCATGAGTTAGGTTTTGCTTTGTAGTAATATCCAAAACATAGCAGTTTATAACAACAAACATCTTATTTTTCTCACTCATGGGGCTATGGGCTACCTGGGGCAGTACTGCGTCAGGTCAATCCCTTAGATCTCATTCTGGGACAGTGAGTTCCAGGAGCATGCTTCTCTCGTGGTGGATTCTGGGAAAGGTGAAAAGAAGATAAGCCAAATCACCCATACACATCTGTTCACCCTGAATCCACTGGCCAAAGCAAGTCCCAAGGACAAGCCAAACATCAGTGCGGTGGGGAGATCTATTCCGCCTCCTGCAAAGTCTCATGGCCAAGAGTGTAAGTAAACGAGTGGGAATCCAATCTACCCCTGGCGACCTACAAATTGCCTGAGAACTTCTAACGACTTGCCAACATTTAAAAACTAATTTTCAAATTAAAATTTCATGCCTTTCTTAACAAATCAGATTGAGCAACAATTCACATTTCTGAATCCCTGGAAGGTAACAGTTGGCTGGCACCGAGTCATAGCTACCCCCCCTGAAGGCTCTTCAGTTTGTCACACTCAACCCATCTCACTAATTCACTTCACCTTCCTGGCTTGTACAGCTAAGGTAGCTATTTCACCCATGCTTTCTACTCCTTAAAACCACAGTTGGAAGTTAGCATGACGGGCCCCACGTTACAGAGGTGAAGACTAATGTTTAAGCAGGTTAGTTGACCCCGTTTGTCATCCAGCCAGTAAGCGATGAAGGGAGCTTGCAGGGCCAAAGCCAGTGCTCCTTTCGCCAAACCACACTGGTTTAATAGGATTCACAGTAGTGGTTATCTTCTGTGGGTTAGGTTGGGAATGTGGCAAGCATGATCGCATTGAATCTTTGCAACATCCCTGTGGGCAAGGCAAGGTTATCATCCCCCATTTTGCGGATGGTACTCAGAGCAGTTAAACAGTTTACCCGAGGTCGCAGAGCTTACAGGTGACAACAGCATGTCCCTTTGACTCTAAACCATTTTATCAGAGTTACTGTCAGGTACACAGTCTGCAGTTCAGGTGTTTGGAGGTGTTCTCTGGCCCGAGAGAGATGTCCTGGTGTCCCCCTTTCTACCATTAGCTCTGTATTTTCGGGGTTTGTCAAAGAGTATGTCAGAGATCAAGAATTGCCATTTACCTGGTAATGGAATGAAGTAGGGAGGCCCCCACTTAAGACCTTGAAATCTTAAGGGGATCTAACAAGGGATTTAGAAATAAGTGACCCGGGCTCCGGAAGAAATTTTTTTCTCTATTTCTGCTTAACCTTGAGGTGAGCATTTAATGCAATAGTATAACACAATCCACACTGATGCTACACGGGCTGGGCTGCAGTGGGAACAAGGCCAACAATTTCAATGTCCCCAAATTGGGATTGGCAGCATCCTTGAGATGAGAAATTCATTTTATAATAGGGAACCCCTTCATTCTCCATAAAAAATATTACATGTTTTTTCTGAATAAGTAATACATGTTTATTGTAGACCATTTGAACAAACAGGAACAAGAATAAAATGAAGTAATTCCACTACCCTGATATAAGTATTGCTAATATCCTGATACATATCTTTCTAGTTTTTTCTTCTTGGCTCATATACATTGCAGTGTTGATAACATACAGAACAGACAATTATGAGTCCTGCCCTTTTCATATAGTATTGTCTCATGAGCCACCTCTGTTAACTATTCTTTAAAAACATGATTTTAATTTCCATGTAATGATCCACTAATGGAATATACCATAATGTATTAAGTCATCTATTTATGGCCGGTCAACTCCCTTTTTTTACATCCCATTAGAATTTCATAATCATTAATAAGTTGGTCCAAGGTTGATAAGAATTTTTTAAATCAAAATTCATTTATTGGTTATTTGCCATGTGCTCAGCGCCATGCTGAGCATTACATGGGACTCCTATACCTGGTCCCACCCTCAAGGTGCTTACAATTTACTTGGGATAAAAGACAAGTACATAAAACTTTGTCCAAGAATATAAGGCTGAATATGTTCAGAGTGTCAATGAAGAACAGAGAATAAAACCTCTGGGTGTTTAAGGTATTTAATTTACATTCATTGTGCTCTACTGTATCATGCTTTGCATCTCATTTAGTCTTCACCACAACTGAGGTATGCAAGTGTTTTGTATAAGAAGCTCAGAGAGGTTGAATAACTTGCCCAAGTCACACAGATCAAAAATAACAAGGTCAAGTTTGAACCAGCACATGACTTCAAACCCTGTTTTTTTGCTGGTAAGCCATAGGAAATCCCTGGGAAACATCAAATACTGTGACTAAGTGTTGGCAGGAATGACTTCATGGCAGAGTGAGAGGGAACAATGCATGGATACAAGCACCCACGTCTGAGTGTCTGGCTGCCTTTCTCTCAATTTGCTCTCTGATTTCATCTTTTGTCCATCACTACTATCAAGACAATGTCTCTAATCATTGGGAATATTAAGGAGTCCTAATATATCGGCACTGTTGGTGTTTACATTAAGTTATTTTCAGCACTTGAAGCCATTGAGCTGGAAAAGGCATTGAAAGGTTATTAAAGCTATAAATTAAGGGAACTGGTAAAACAATGTCTCTGGCCCCACCCAGCCCTATCTTTTTCTCTGTTCCCATTCCTTCCAGAACTTCACCATCTTGGACAAAGAAAATGTTTCTTATTTCCCAATGACTTTCAAAGAATTTCTGGGAAATATTTATTCCAGAGTTAAGCAAACCTGTTTTTTGATGGAAGTTCTTCTTTGTGTCTCTTCCAGAGCGGGCATGATGTATCTGGAGCCATTCTCTGATAATAAGCCATTCCTTTTCTTTTAATTCTTAATTTGTTAAAAGTAGTATTCCCTCTTTGGGGGTTTACAGATTCCTCTGTCAGGAAGTGTTAATACTTTCAGACAAATCTGCAAAAATTCTCAAATGAGTATGAGCCTGCTTTAACTTCTGAAGCTTAGCTGAAGTCCATTGTCACAAAAGTAGAAACTTAACATTTTGTAGAAAAAGTGAACTGTGGAAAATGTGGCCACTAAGGGATCAAACACGTTTGCTTCCTCTAGCCCGTACTGACCAACATTGGCAAATCCTTTGTGCTGGGAAAGCTGAGGAACTCACTCAGGGAGAAGAAAGGTGTAAATGTTGGCAAAGCCAACCATGTAAAGAAGGGCTCAGATTCCCTGCATTTGCCTTCTCCACCCTAAATCACAAGCATTTCAATGGTAGAGGCCTCTGGAATTCTGAGGATGGTTTCCCTAAAGCTGGGTGACCGACCCCACTTTCCTAAAACTGTCCCCGTGTTAATACTGAATTTCCCTCATCCTGGAAAATTCCTCACAGGCAAACCTACTCCTACTTGCAGTACAACAGATGAATTATAATCAACAGACACTATTTGCTGAGCATCTCCTACCTTCCAGGTATTTATGCATCCAGGGGTTATAACCCTCACACCCTCTCTGGAAAGGAAGGGGGCATTAATGTTATCATTTTACTCGTAGGTAAATTGGAGCAAAGAAACGTTAAGTAAAATACCCAAGGACCTTCAGCTAATAAGCAACAGAGCTGAGATCCAATTTTAGAGTGACTGCCTCACAGCCTGTACTTCCTCTGCTAAATTACTGGCTTTAAACTTTTATTCTAAATAAGACTAAGGTAGGGCGCCTGGGTGGCTCATCGGGTTGAAGCCTCTGCCTCCAACTCCTGTCGTGATCTCAGGGTCCTGGGATCGAGCCCCGCATCAGCCTCTCTGCTCAGCAGGGAGCTTGCTTCCCCCTCTCTCTCTGCCTGCCTCTCTGCCTACTTGTCACCTCTCTCTGTGTCAAATAAATAAATAAAATCTTTTTAAAGCAAATAAATAAGATCAAGGCAAGTACAATATGTAAAGTTGGCTAAGAGGAATAATGAACATCAGAGATCATGAAACCCAGAAAAATTTCTGAGGAACCAAAGCCTTGGTTGTGCAACCAGGTACACACCTGGATTCTCCCACTGTCACTCAGCTACAGAAGAACTCCACTGGCTCAGTCATGCTAATGATTGAAAAAGCCACGGTGCGCTATTGCATTTGGCTAATGAGAAAGTATTCAGACAAATGACATCAGGAATCTACTACGGACAACCAAGGATTATCCCATTTGGCCCAATGAAAACGTCCCTTTCCGTTGCAATGAAGGTGAATCCAGCCTGTCTTGATGACCGGCCTGTGGTTTTGCTCAAGGCAAGAGAGCAGGTAGCAACATTTGTGGCTTCTTTGCACTCAGTCCAGTTACATCTGCAACTGGGTTTGGGGAGTTTGCATTTGCCAAATGCACCTTGGAAGACTTGGAAGACTGTTTACAACTAATTAGAAAGGAAAGTTGTTGTCTGGGGTGAGAGGAGGAATCTCTAGGGTAGGCTCTTCCCTAACTCAAGCACTAGATCTACCCTTCTACCACGACCCAAGAGTGTTACTTACCTCTCACTGTAGAACTCAGATAATGGGGTGGCCTAATCCCCAGGCTGTTTTGTTTTGTTTTGTTTTGTTTGTTTAAGTAGGCTCCATGCCCAGTGTGGAGCCCAACATAGGGCTTGAACTCACGACCCTGAGATCAAGACCTAAGCTGAGATCAAGAGTCAGATGCTCAACCAGCTGAGCCACCAGACACCCCCCTTCACATAGGCTGTAATTTTTAGTGGAGGACACAGTATTTTTTTTTTAAAGAGAGCAAATTGTCTCCAGTAGCAAATTTAATCTCGCTAGCCCCTGAGATCACCGACATCCTTAATTCTCTCCTTCCTTCCAGTATGAGCACAAAGTTGGCTCCACATTTTAAAGAACCAGATGAATTACTGCTTCATAGTCCTAAGAAAGAGGTTCATAGACAAACTTCCGATTTAAAATGATCCCCAGTTTGGGGCACCTGGGTGGCTCAGTGGGTTAAAGCCTCTGCCTTCAGCTCAGGTCATGATCTCAGGGTCCTGGGATTGAGCCCCACATCAGGCTCTCTGCTCGGCAGGGAGCCTGCTTCCCCCTCTCTTTCTGCCTGCCTCTCTGCCTACTTGTGATCTCTCTCTGTCAAATAAATAAATAAAATCTTTAAAAAAAAAAGTATTTAAAAAATGATCCCCAGTTTAACATGTCTTCTAGCCACTGTCTCTGAAATAGAGGACAATTGATGTTACAGGCAACCAAATATGGAAGGTTGATGTTACAATCAACCAAATATGGAAGCTGAGGCCCAACACATTTTTGAAAATGAAGAATAATGAGGGGAACCTGACCCCAAGGCACACCAAAGTGGAGTGCTAATGGTGCAACAGGGCCCGGAAATGGATGCGCTAGGAGAGAGTTCAGAAATGTACCAACGTACATATCTCAATTTAGGGTATTTTATGTCTATGAGAAAAGGATGAGATTAAATAGCATTTAACTAATTGGCTATACATTTCAAAATTATTATCATATGTCCTTACCTTTGTCCACATAGAAAAATTTCAGATGAATTAGAGACTGAAACATAAAAAAACAAAAGCACTAGAAGAAAACGGAAAATTATTAAAATAGGAATTAAAAAATGACCTCTCTTCTCTAAATATCAATAAGAAAGTTTCTTGGTTTTTGGTTTTGGTTTTAAATAAACCTATTTGGTAGACAGTATTGAACTGTGAAGCATCTGAACGCCAGAGAGAGTTAGACCTGGGTCCATATGCTGACCTTGATGCCTATTGGCTGTGTGACCTGGGGAAAATTAATCAGCTTCTCTGATCCCCTCTGATTTGCTTTCTCAGTAAAACAAATATGTTTTGGCACTCCAGGATGACTCAGTTGATTAAGCATCTGCCTTCGGCTTAGGTCATTATTCCAGGGTCCTGGCATGGATCCCCAAGCCCAACTCCCTGCCTAGCAGGGAATCTGCTTCTCCCTCTCCCTCTGCCCCTCCTCCCCACTCATACTCTCTCTCACTCTGTCTCTCAAATAAATAAAAATAAAATCTTTTTTAAAAATTAAAAATTAAAAAATAAATAAAACAAATGTTTATAGTTCCTACTCAAAATGTTGTTGTGAATTAAATATGGTATGATAAGCAAAACATGTTGCACATGGTAAGAATCAATTAACATTATGAATTGTTTGTATTCATATTTCTATAGTAAAAAAACAAAGTAGATTTCAAGAACATATAAAAATTAGAAAATACAAGAAGACAGTACAAATAAGGTCAATGTAAGAGCTATGATACTAAGCTTAACTTATTTAAGCTCCCTTGTTAAAAGGCAAACCATGAAAGAGAGACCGAGACAGAAAGAATCGATACTTAGCAATTAAGAAAAGATGCATGAAACAAAAGTGACCCACAATGACAATTAAAAGGATGGGAAATTATCAGTTATACATAAAAAAAAATCAAGAGTTAAAATCTTAATTTTAGGGTCACTTGGCTGGCTCAGTTGGGTAAGTGGCTGACTCTTGATTTTAGCTCAGGTCATGATCTTGGGGTCCTGGGATTGAACCCCAAATCAGGCTCCACACTCAGTGGGGAGTCGTCTTCTCTCCCTTGCTCTCTGCTCCTCCCACCGCTCATGTGTTCTCTCTTTCTCTCTCTCTCTCTCAAATAAATATTTTTAAAATATATATTAATTTTAGACAAGTTAAAATTTGTCTAAAATTATTAAATTTTGTATTAATAAAAATTGCCACTATATTCCAGGCAACATAGCATCACAATATAGACCGTTAGATCTCAGGAATTTGACTCCCACACAATAGAATAGATTGAACTAATAGGTGTGTATTTATCTTTAGAGAATTAACAAATATGCCACATTTTAAGTAATATTCACAAAAACTTTTCAAATAATAAGTCTAAGAAAAAAAAGCCTTTTAAACCATTTTGTCAATGCAATCATTATACAGGTTCTATACACTGATCAAAATATAATGACATACAAATGTTTAACAGAAATGTAAAAAACAACAAAAACAAAAACAACAAAAAAAGAAATGTAGACAAAATTTTCTTAACCAGACATTTCAAAAATTTAAGATGTTCTCCCAAATAACAATTGGGTCAAAGAACAAATAAAATTAATATGTACATGCTATTTTGAAATAACAAAATTGAAGCCATTACTCATAAAAACCTATGGTATTTTTTTCCCTTTCTATCCTCTGGTTATTGCTGTGATTTTTATACAAAGATGTCTTCATTAGACAACTTTACTGAATTTTCTCATTAATTCTAATAGTTTTTCATTCCATTCTCTTGTGCTTTTTAAAGTATATAATCTATTTGCCTGTGAATATTGAAAATTTTCTCTCCATATTTCCAATAGATGTATCTACTGTTTTTATTACTTTGCTTAATGCACTGACTAAAATTTAAACTGTGTTAAATAGTGATGGTGATAACAGGCATTTTTGTATTAATCTTGGTTTCGATTAACTTGATTCTTGTGTGTTTCTTCATTTAATATGATGCTGTCAATTCTATGATATGTAAAGGAGACAATCTTTTAAGATTTTCTAATACTTTTTACTCAATCTTCAATAGAAGTTAAGTTTTAGCAAATGCCATTTTGTCAATTAAGGACATCATCAAGTTTACTCTTCCCTTTTGTGTCATTAGTGAGATATATGTTGTTGATTTATTTCCTAACTCCACTAGGTTAAACTCTGCTTTGTCATGGTAAATGATTCTCTTAATATGCTGTTACATTATATTTGTTATTATTTCATTTATGCTGCATAAGTTTGTGTTCAGAGAGGAAGTAGGCTATTGCTTTCCTTCTTTGTTCTATTTTTGCTCTATCATGCTACCAGAATTATGCAATGTGCATAGAATGGGCTTGAAAGGATCCTGTCTTTTCTGGATTCCATAATCGTTTATATAGTTTAGGTATAACTATATGACCCCAGAGTGCTTTTGAAAGCACTATTATGATTGTTCTTCTGAGATTTAAGTTCACTTTGAACTGATATAAAAATTCATTAATTTCTGTTGTTATTTTAGGAGTATTTTCTATTTTGTTTTTCTTACCTTTATTTCACTGGGCTTTGGGGATTCACTGAGTTGAAGCTTGACTTTTTAATTTCCATTCTTTGTTGTCTGAGAACGGTACAATTTGAAATTAATAATTTCCATCTACTGACAGTATTTGAGGGTCCCTCAAATTTTTATAAGGATTATCAGTCCCACTGTATTCTTCTCACCATGTTTATTCAATATCTTTAAATTTTATTATGTATTAAAATGAGGATAATTTTTGAGAAATTGAGTGAAGTAATACAGGTAAAAGAAAATACTTGGAAAGGAAAGAGGCATATAATAAGAATTTAAGAAATTTAGTCATTTTTAAAGTTTTGGCTAATTAAGCAAAATGGTGCCCCAGGTCCACTGAAGTCCAGCAGGATCCGAGCCTAGAAGGTTACCTAGAAGTTTATCACTAAGTGATCAGACCCAGCTTTCATGAAAGCATATGTTTCCATGCGTGATATTTGTTGTGTCTTTCACAATGAAACAGGAAATAATAGGTGTATCAGAAAGAATACAAAATTATTTTTTACCACAGCTTTACTGAGATGTAATTCATGTAACATATAGTCTATCTATTTAAAATATACAATTCAGGGGTGCCTAGGTGGCTCAGTCTTTTAAGCATCTGACTCTCGATTTCGGCTCAGGTCATGATCTCGGGGTTGTGAGACAGAGCCCCAGGTTGGGCCACCCACCCAGTATGGAGTCTGCTTAAGATTCTCATTCTCTGTCTATCTCTCTCTCTCTGTCCCTCCACCCCTCCACACCCTCACTCCCCCACCTCACCTCCGCTTGCATGTGCATGCATGCATAAGTTCTCTTTCTCTCTAAAATAATAATAATAATAATAAAATAAAGACAAAATATCTTTTTTTAAATTTTAAAATAAAATATACTATTCAGTTTTTCAGTGCACTTATAGAATTGTGTAATCGAACTACAATTTTAGAACATTTTCATCATTCTCCCCCAAACCCCATACCCATTAGCAATCACTCCCCTCTTCCCACAACCACCCCATCACCAATCCTAGGCAACCACTAATCTACTTTCTATCTCTGTAGACCTGTCTCCTTTGGACATTTCATATAAATGGACTCATATAACATGTGGTCTTTTATGACTGGTTTCTTTCATATAACATAATGTCTTCAAGGTTCATCCATGGTGTAGCATATATCAGTACTTTATACCTTCTTATTGCTAACTAATATTCCACTTTATGGGTGTACATATTCATAAACCATTCAATAACTGGTGAACATTTAGGTTGTTTCCACTTTGGGCTATTGTGAATAATGCCACTATAACCATATGTGTACAAGTTTTTTAGATAGATATAGTTTTATTTTCTCTCAAGGATATAATTAGAAGTGGAATCACTGGGACGCCTGGGTGGCTCAGTTGGTTAAGCAGCTGCCTTCGGCTCAGGTCATGATCCCAGGGTCCTGGGATCGAGTCCCACATCGGGCTCCTTGCTCAGCAGGGAGCCTGCTTCTCCCTCTGCTTCTGCCTGCCACTCTGCCAGCTTGTGCTCTCTCTCTCTCTCTCTCTCTTTCTCTCTCTGACAAGTAAATAAATAAAATTAAAAAAAAAAAAAAGAAGTGGAATCACTGGGTCATATGGTAATGCTGGGATGTCCTGGGATGGAGTCCAGCATTGGGCATCCTGCTCAGCAAGGGGTCTGCTTCTGCCACTGCTTACAGCTCCCCCTGCTTGTGCTTTCTCTGGCTCTCTCTATCTCTCTCAAATAAGCAAGAAATAGAAATTTTTTTTAAAAAATGGTATCTATTCCACAAGATTGTTTTAAGAAAATTGGACAGCTACATGTAGAAGAATGAAACTCGACCATACTGTTACACCATATACTAAGATAAACTCAAAATGGATAAAAGTCCTCAATGTGAGGCAGGAATCTACCAGAATCCTAGAGGAGAACATAGGCAGTAACCTCTTTGACATCGGCCACAGCAACTTCTTTCAGGACACGTCTCCAAAGGCAAAGGAAACAAAAGCGAAAATGAACTTTTGGGACTTCATCAAGATAAAAAGCTTCTGCACAGTGAAAGAAACAGTCAATAAAACAAACAAGCAGCCCACGGAATGGGAGAAGATATTCGCAAATGACACTACAGGCTGATATCTAAGATCTGTAAAGAACTTCTCAAACTCAACACTCAAAAAACAGATAATCATGTCAAAAAATGGGTAGAAGACATGAACAGATACTTCTCCAAAGAAGACACACAAATGACTAATAGACACATGAAAAAATGTTTATCATCATTAGCCATCAGGGAAATTCAAATCAAAACCACACTGAGATACCACCTTACACCAGTTAGAATGGCCAAAATCAACAAGACAGTAAACAACAAGTGCTGGAGAGGATGTGGAGAAAGGAGAACCTTCTTACACTGTTGGTGGGAATACAAGTTGGTGCAGCCACTTTGGAAAACAGTGTCGAGATTCCTGAAGAAATTAAAAATAGAGCTACCCTATGGCCCTGCAATTGCACTAGTGGATATTTACCCCAAAGATACTGATGTAGTGCAAAAAAGGGCCACATGTACCCCAATGTTCATAGCAGCAATGTCCATAATAGCCAAACTGTGGAAAGAGCCAAGATGTCCCCAACAGACAAATGGATAAAGAAGATATGGTTTATATATACAATGGAATATTATGCCTCCATCAGAAAGAATGAATACCCAACTTTTATATCAACATGGATGGGATTGGAAGAGATTATGTTGAAAATAAGTCAAGTAGAGAGAGTCAATTATCATATGGTTTCACTTACATGTGGAGCATAAGGAAAAAGATGGAGGACATTGGGAGAAGGAAAGGAAGGGTGAATGGGGAGAAATCAGAGGGGGAGACAAAACATAAGAGACTGTGGACTCTGATAAACTGAGGGTTTTGAAGGGGAGGCGGGTGGGGGGTTGGGTAAGCCTGGTGGTGGGTATTGAGGAGGGCACATATTACATGGAGCACTGGGTGTGGTGCATGGACAATGAATCTTGGAACACTGAAAAAATAAAATAAAAGTTTATAGAAAAAAAAGAATTAAGTGAAATAATATTTATGTAGCACTTTTGGACATCAAAAGTCTTCATTAAATACCAAGTTTTGTTATGATTAAGTTTCCACAAAGATGTAAGTTCATCTCAAATTGACACAAATGTTCCATTGGAATTCCAAAATTATTTTTTGTGAGAAACATCAATCTAACTTTCTTTAAGAAATACAACCAGGCACAATTGCTAAAAAAAGTTTTTTGAAAAATAAGAGCAATTGACAGGGCACCTGGGTGGCTCGGTTGGTTGAGCAACTGCTTTTGGCTCAGGTCATGATCCTTGAGTTCCGGGATCGAGTCCCACATCAGGCTCCCAGCTCTACTGGGAGTCTGCTTCTTCCTCTAACCTTCTCTTCTCTCATGCTTCTCTCACTTTCTCTGTCTCTCAAATAAATAAATAAAATCTTTAAAAAAAATAAGGGAAAAAAAAGTTTTTTTCCCCTGTTTAAATGAATTACAAAGCATCAATAATTCAAAAATACTGTATTTATGACTCTTGATAGATTGTGAAACCAAAATAGATAGCTGAGAAATAAACTCTAATTTTTTAAAGATTTCATTAATAACACAAATGGCATCACAAATCCATAGGCTAGAAAAGCTATTTGATAAATGATGTTTACTCAATTTGCTAACTATGGAAAGAGGACATACTTGTAGATATTCAGCACTCACAAGAGAAATAAAAATAAATTCTATATGGAACAAAGAACTAAATGTTTTAAACCAAAGCATAAAAGGGGGGTCTGTGTTGCTCAGTTGGTTAAGCGTCTGACTTCAGCACAGGTCATGATCCCAAGGTCCTAGAATTGAGCCCCACATTGGGCTCCCAGCTCAACAGGGAGTCTGTTTCTCCCTTTCCCTCGGCTCCTCCCCCTGCTCATGCTCTCCCTCTCTCAAAGAGATGAATAAAAAATCTTTTTAAAAAAGCATAAAATAAGAAAAAAATATAGCTGTATCTGTCTGATCTAAGAGACCAACTTCCCAAGTATAAAAAACAATAGTGAAAATTTTGTGAAAAAAAATCATTTTCTTTTATGTTGCAAAAATTTAAAATTTCTTTGCAACATGAAGATCAAAAGGAAATCATTAACTGGGAGAATTAAGTATAACAAATCTACTACATGAATGGTTATCATTGCTATTAAAATAAAAATCATTTATTAATTGAAAAAATGATAAATCAGAAAATAGACAGAGTATGATATAATTTATAAAACTATGATTATTAATAAATATGACAAATGGTCAACCCAGCAGTAATCAAAAGAATACACCAGGCATCTACCTGTATCTTAGATATCAGGTGCAGTCAACTAACTCAACTCATTCTCCCAGTTTTATAGCCAGAGGAATTCCCGTGCATTCCCTACTATTTCCATGAACCATTGCTTCCCTTTGTCATGGCTCAATGCAGTCATTCTGCATCTGCGTGTGCTCTCCTTCTCTCTCTCACCCTGTAACTGACATGGATTGTTTTCTGTTCTTTAGCACCCATTCTCCTTTCTTCTAGTAACAATGGTCTATTTACTTCTTTATTGGGTGAAATATTGGTAAGACTGGAAATCAAAGTGTTCTACTCTCCAATAGCAAAGGATGTGCCTTGTGATCCAGATAGATCATTCAGATACCGTTCCCAGGAAGTCTAATTGGGGAAGAAAGAAAATAAGTAAGTAATCTCAGATAGTGATGGTGCTACCAAGAACACAAAACAAGAGAGTGGTCTAGAACCTACCTGCAGCTGCTTTAGTGAGGGGGCCTCAAGTCATAGTAGGATAAGCTTGACTTGGGTCCCCTCTATCATACAAATATGGATAGCACCACGGTAACACTGAAGCCTGACAGTACCTGATCCTAGGAAGTATTTGTTAAGTGGCAAATCCAGTGCTCATGAAAGTTGGTGCTCCTATGTATGATAAATACTTATCTCTGGACTTCATGATTTTTATATTCAGAAGCTCAAAAAAATGTTTAGAGTAGTCGCCTCTTCCTTTCCACTTCTATTCTGCAACTGGACCTCATAATTTGTTGTAAGAATTCAGGTTGTTCCTAATACAATCTTTATTTTTGTTGTATTGTTCAGAGAGTAATGAATGATTGTCTATTTTGAGTATTAATCTTCAGTTGTTTCCATGGATACCTGATTCACTTAGAAAGAAAGAAAGGGGAAATAGGGACTCGGAGGCCAGGAAATATATAGTAGGTTGAAAAAACTGAGGCTAGGGGAGGCGAAGCTGTAAACCCCATTACCGTGGGCATGAAGTGGTTAAACAATAAAATTCCAGCTGCTGTGCTTGGGAAAGAGGGAAACATGTTTAATCATTTTTATAGCCAATGTAATAGCGTCTGAGTTTCTGCTCAAAGGAGGAATCCATCTTCAGATCAGACCCCAATCAGAGGGTTGCTCTTATTGCCGAGAGGAGTGGAATATAAACACACTGTCAGCCAGACTTGAAAGGAAGAAAGGCAGATGCAGAGAACTATCAGAGACTAAGATGGGCAGGGCCATGTGAAGGCACGGGGTATCTATTCCTGGGACAACACCTTTTCAGAAATAGTTTTCATTAAGTGCTTATATTTAAAATTTTAGTTTTGAACAATTGCATGCAGAAAACAAGGTTTTGGTCTGCAAATCTCACATCATGTCGATAAATAAGGAAAAGCAGACACCCTGGTTACTGACCTATGACCAAAGTTATGGGGGATAAACTGATGAAAACCAGTAGAACCTGAGCAACAAATAAAGAGAAATTGGGACCATGACAAATAAAAACAGAACTTTTATTCACAACTGACCAAGCAATTTCACCAGTTCCTTATACAAGAAATTAGAAAAGTTGTATCCCTTCATATTCTATTTACATTTTCCTATGTATTAGTAAACTTAAGTTGACTACTTAACCTTTTAGGATCTGGATTTCCCGACAGCTAAGACAATGGAGGAATTATGAATGAATTATGAATTTGTATATATCAGAGTGGGGGGATCCCAAAGGAGCCACTTTCTTGACCAAGTTTTCAATCATTTTAGAGTTAAATATGAGTTAAGTTATGTGGCTATCAAAATACAGCCTTATTATGAAAAATGCTGATATGGAGAATGTGGTTTATATCTGTAGGCATGCAGCTTTCCTGGAGTGAATTAGACAGACTTAGCCAGTCAGAGGTAGCCTTGCAGACCTGAAGACCTCCCCAGGAGGCCTGCTTCTCCATGCGACAAGAAGCCAAGCCAACAGAATGTGTGTTTCCTTCACAAGAGCAAGAGAGGGCAGAGGGTTGCATCTAGTCTCCCTCCTCAAAGTCATGAATCCAGTAACAATCCACTGCCCAGGCCAGGAAGGGGGTGTTGAGAGAGGTCAATAGTAAGCCAGTGGATCTCCTTCGACAGGGAATGGGGTACACATATCCCATTACCCCCTACTCCAACATTAGGATCCAAAGAGAAAGCAGTTTTTTAGAAAGTAAATATTCCTAGCGCTAAAACTTGAATTCCCAGTGCTATGATCCAAACTTCTTTTTCAAAGCAACATACCCTTTCCAAGTCCTCTAAGACCGATGCCTTTATACTGATAACAGCAGCAAAAATGATCTTTGAGCTTCATTCATAGGATCTGAATGGTTACTCCCCACAGGGGAGAAAATGTCTTTTAATATAGGACTGTGTTAGTTACAAAGGAATGAACTACTAATAGTGAAGTTTCATAGGGTCATGGTATTGGGAGGGATAGAGAAGAAGAACAAGAAGAAAGCTCTAAATCATGTTGTATTCTGTCATTTGAGTTCACCTATGAGATTCCAAATTCTTCAGATTTGTGAGATGATAGTAAGAACTGAACTAACATTTATTGAGTGCGCACTCTTCACCACACTCCATTATAATAGCCCTTGACCTCTTCTTGTAAGAGTCACCTAAGACACTGACCCAGGAAAGTAGTCCTTGTGACAGCATCACAGCAGGAAATACAGGTCACAGAACAGAACAGAATTTAAATCTCCGAAGCTCAGGTTCTTTGTAATAGGTGTCATGTGGCGCTCCAGCCAAGTTTTGGGAGTGACGTGTGTGTTAAAATTTCTCATTCTCTCCAACATTCTCTCCATCTGTAGATACCTTCCTAACCAAGTCCCAGAAAGCATAAAAACTGCTCCTGAGCCAAGTTATCGGTCCAGAGGATCGTGGCTGTGGCTTAAGGCAAATTCAACAAAACCGTTCATTTTAAAAATTATTTTTGGAATTCCCATGATGTGCAAGGACTTGAAAAAAAGTGAGTCTTGCTTTCTGGGAATGCTCAATCTATTCAGGGTTTTGGAGACACCCATAGGCCACTCTTACTTGTCCCCCAGCAGAAAGCTGTGATGAACATGCACTATGGAAATACAGGCGGAAGTAAGTATTTATTCTACCTGGAGAAGAGATGAGTTTTGAAGTAAGCTTTCATGTAAGGGCAGGAATTGAATAGAATTGAGGTTGGGGTTCACCTCGTACATAAATGCATGGCTAGTAAAGAGCAGGGTTAACTTAGAAAGAATTGCTAGGGGTGCCTGAGTGGCTCAGTGGGTTAAGCCTCTGCCTTTGGCTCAGGTCATGATCTCAGCGTCCTGTGATCGAGCCCTGTATCGGCCTCTCTGCTCAGCAGGGAGCCTGCTTCCCCCTCTCTCTCTGCCTGCTTCTGCCTACTTGTGATCTCTATCAAATAAATAAATAAACTCTTAAAAAAAAAAAAGAATTGCTAAACTTCCGGGGGCATGCCACTTTCTTTTCCATATTCTAAGATCTAATTCTTCCTTGAAGTTCAGTGCATACAGGTCAGAGAGGGGTCCAGGCTACTGACTTCTCTACAATGACTGCCTGCCGATGTTCCATCACACTTTCCAAACACATCCAATACATGGGCTGGAGGAAGGGTGGGAAGTTTGGATCATATGTCGAAGATTTATCTGCCAAAGCCACTAAGCTCTAAACTTTGTATTAGTCAACTAGAGAAAAATTCCTTAGAGACCCAAGGTCATGCACAGTTGACCTTCAGAATTAGAGGTTTATTGCAAGAAACTTGGGATAGCATAGAAAGACCCTCCATCACATGGCTATGTCACATGTATAGTTCAGTGCTGCGTTTATGCCACACTTCCTCCAGAAGTTTCCCTGATACCCTCAGACTAGGTATGTTGCCTTCTCTGTGCTTCCATATCACCCTATCCTTACTTCCACCACAGAACGTACATACTGTCTTGCAGTTGTCTTCTTACTGTCTTTCCCCACTGATAGGGAGTATGTTCTATGATGGTAAAGACTGTTTTGTGGTTGGTCATATGCCCAGTGTCTAGCAAAGTGATTGTCCTACACTAGACATTTTAATAAATGAATACATGAGTGAAAGAATGAATCAACCATACGATTGCATTCCAGCAACTTTGACATTGCAGTATGTACAAAAGTCAACAGAAAGTCAAAGAAACCACTCATCATTGTTTCAGAATGAAACCTTGAATGAGGTGCCTTCTCTTATTTATCTTGAATTTCTGTTTCTACAAAAACAGGAATCGGTCTGTTAATATTGCCACCACTCAGCATGGAGCATCCCTGCTAGTTCAAGTTTATCCCAAGTCTCCTTGGAGGTGGCAGGCCATGTCACAGTCAATTTTCTGGGTCAGCAGCCTTTTGCTCATATGTTAATGCATTGTCCCCAGCTGAAGCCTGTACAATAGACCTGCGTTCATCTGCAAATCACAAGTCTCAACAGGTTATCCAAAAGAGAAGTGTTTAGAAGCTCTTTCCTGAGCAAAGTGCAGTGAACGTAGCGTCTTTACAGATGCCACCATCAGCTAATCCCAACTAGATTCAGAAGTAGCCTCCAGTCAGGTGCATGGACACAGGGCACAAACTGAAACACACATGCAGAAGACTGCCAAGTTCCAATCCCTAGGGGCTGCAGGGATTCTCTAATTCGGAACCTTCAGTGGGGTGCAGTAAAGATGGTCAAATGAAGGGGACATCCAAGGGAGTGGGTCTCCCATGAGACTCAGGAACCAAAATCAGGGGTGGATCAATCAGAGAGTATACCTGCAACTATTTTTTTCTTATAAACAATGGAATGCATATCGGTTTTCCTTAAAGGCTGGCCTGGACAACATTATGATCCAGGCTATAATTTTCAGAATTTTAAAATGCAAATAATCATTCTGTATTAGATTTGCATAAGCACACTTAAAGTGTCTTCCTTATTAAACTTTTAAGGTTAGCATTAGCATTTTAATTTCTGAAAGATTTATTACATATTATTCATCCCTTATCAGTGAACAAACACAAACAGCTGGAAATGGAAACACTCCTACTTTTGAGATTCACCCCCTTTTCATATGAACAACAACAAAAATACCACAACAGAGATGATCCACTGTATCTAAACAGTTTTGAGATTCCTGCTCATTCCCACCTCTGGTCGGAAAGTCATCACTTGTCTCTAAGGCATTTTGGGAGTTGTCAGTGGGCCTCCTTGTTTGGGCCCTGATCAGGAACTCAGCTTGCAACCCAGATAAATCTCACTTCCAGGTATGAACAATGTTGGGACCAGTATTTGCTATCTCATGGAGGCAAGCAGATAAAAAAAAAAAAAAACAACTATAAATGATGGGCCAGGGCCATTACAGGAGGGTCTTTTTATAAGAAAGAATATCCAAGTCCCTAGTCCAGGCCTCCCCAACCCCAAGAAGACTTCCTGGACCACAGCCTACAGGGGTCTCTCTCCAGAGAACTTCTATTATCTTTATTACACTCAATTAAATGCTCATTGAACCATAGACACTCAGAGATAGAGGGGATATCAGGACAGCTAGACTAAAGTCCCCAGATTATTGCCCACAGGCAATGTGAACTGCAGATGTAATTGGTATGGATGCATAATGTTTTGGAAAATATTTAATTAGTCAGCAGCATTAGAACTAGGAAAATTTCTCGTAAAAAGAAAAATAAGTAACTCGAAAAATAAGTAACTCTTATAATGCCCGGCATGCTGGTTATTACACCATACTCAAATCCATCCTTTCATTGTCTGGTCTGTGATGCTAGCACTAGGATTCTGCTAACATTGTTTTTGTGCCAGCTGGTTTCCTGTTAGATTCTACCAATAAAAGGTGTTAGAGACAGGGAGTCTGAAAGGCTGGAGGAGAAAGAAAGAACACATACCTTCCTCTTCCTGTCATTGACACCCCAGCAACAATTCCTGACCCAGGCAAGGCAGAGGTTCCAGTCTGTGGTTTATCCACACCTCCCAACTAGTGCAGTTGTACCCCTCACCGAGATTCAGGCAATAGCCAGCCGGCGTTCCCTCTCAGCTGCCTGGGTCCCCACTTCATGAGGCCACTGCTCTAAACTTCTAGATTAGCATTGTCCAAGAGAAGGACAATGAGAGCCACAAATACAAGTCACAGAAGTAATTTGCAATTTTCTAGGAACTACTTTAAAAATGATTTTTAAATAAGAAGCTGGAGAGATTAATTTCAGTAATAAATTTGACTCATCTCAATCTATCCAAACCATGAGCTCAACACGTAATCAATATTAAAAACATCACTAGTAATATGACTTGCATCTTTTTTTACATACTGAGTCTTTGAAATTCAGTGTTTATGTTACACATAGAGGATTTCACAACTTGGACTGGCTACATTTCAAGTGTTCAAAAGCCAAATGGAGCTGGTGGTTACCATAGTAGATGTCACAGCTCCCCATTCTAGGAAGGCCCCCCCTCCGCCTCTCATTTCCCAGCACCAGCAGCGTGGCCGCCTCTTGCAGTTATCAGCTCAGCATCATCTCAAGCTGCTTCTTATGTTTTCTCAATCCTCTAGTCTCTGCTTAGCCATTCTTATCATTCTCCATGTCAAAATGATTGATGTGTTTTGGTTTTCCTCATAGACCCTCACCAATATAGAGTACTTGTACCAATAATCACTGACTAAGAGTTGCCCCCACTGCTGAGGCCAGAGCTCACTCTTTTACCCCAAGATCCATCTCCCTCCCATTCCAAGGCTGAGTAGCAAATGAGTTACTTATCACTCCACTTTTGGGAGAATTATGAAGAAAGTGAGATTTACAAAATTCTCTCAAGAGTTGAAAAATAAAGGAAGATGTGACTTCATTTGTTAAGAAAAATGGGAGCAGCCTTTTTTTATTTTTTTAAATGAAAACTATTCCTATGGGTTTAGTCTATAAACAATAGCTATGTTTCTTACCTAACACTTTCACTCAATAACATTGTTTCCTTGGCCCCATGGGCATTTGGGTCTATAGTCCCAGTTCCAGACTACTCTGGTTATGAACTCTGAGTGGATGGAGTCTGCATCCCAGGCACAACCAGTAAGACTTCCTGACTGATTATCGATCTGGCAAACTGTTGTTGGCCATGTAGAGGTGAGGCAGAGGATGGGCAGTGGTAACCATGATTGTGCTTTAGAGTTTCCTACTTATCTTTGCCTACATTATCTCATTAGTCAGATGTGTGCGCATTGCTTTCATGTGGGAACTGCCTTACAGCCTTGTTTTCTACTTCATAGCCCAACATATAAGACTGCTGGCCTTTGAAGAATAGGCTGCCCCATGGAGTGGTTTGGGTTGGGGTCACCAAAACCAGAGTGCCTGGGCTGGAATTTTGGTTTACCATTTTCCAGCAGTGGGACAAGTTCCTTAACTTCCTGTGTGTGCCTTGGTAGTCACATCCAAAAACCGAGCATAATGATAGTGCTAACCTCATTGGGTTGGTGTGAAGGTTAAGTGTGTTAATTCATATTCAAAACTGTGCTTGGCATACAGTAAATGCTCAATAAGCATTTGGTGGTATCATCACCACCATCACCATCATCAATCCTCATCATCATCATCATCACTTTTGGGCCTGATTAGACTGGTGAAGATGGTAGAGATTAAGAATATGCATTTGAATTCCAACAAAGAACTTTGGTTGGAGTTTTCAAATCTTGGTTCTTCCACTAAACAGCTATGTTACCTTAGGCAAATCACTTAATCTCTCTATGTCTCAGTTTTCTCATATATAAAATTGCAATGTATGCCTCCAAAGGTTCTGTGGAGGATAAAATGAGGTAAAAAAGAAGTATAGTCCTGGGTGTGTGATAAGGGCTGAGAAGAATGCCTGTTTTTATCAACAACATCATTATCATCAACATTATCATCATAATTATTTTTTCTCATGGTAAAATACAGCATGAAAAAATACTTTATCTATTTAGATTCTCTGTATTCAAGGCCAGGGAACCTACACAATTAGTGTAATATTCCCACTAAACCATGAAGCATTACCCATGTTACTCAACCTCTTTTCATAAGTACATTAATAGATATGCACTAAAATCCTCAAGATCTTCCTGGGTTTAAAATGTTCTATTGTTTAAGTCTATAAATATTCCCATGAATTGGTTTATCTGATAAATTTCAGATTCCAGAGAGCTTCTAGAACAGAACACAGGAAGAATAAGTTTGGGGTAATAGAAAAAGGAAAGAAGGAATGGTCAAAATGTGGATGGATGGTTAGATGGGTGGATGGAGATAGATGATAGGTAGGTAGGTAAATAGAAAGATAGATGAATCTTTTAGATAGATAGATAGATAGATAGATAGACAAACAGATGACTAAATGCAGCAGGTTCAAATATTCATTTGGAACAGCAGAATCCTGGGAAGAAGATTTAATAAAAGGAAAAGAAGCAAAATTAAAGATTTATAGGGTGTCCATTCCAAAGATGAAGTTAAACTTGTTATTTTATTTTATTGTCCCCAACTTAACAGTTGAGTCCCAGAAATGAAATTCCCAAAGTCACAGCACTTGTAAGTGCTAGAACCTGGACTTGAACCAAGGGATATTAAACTCCAGAGTCCAAGTCCTATTTCCAAACAGTTGAGTCTGCTGGTTCAGAGTAAACCTGACTGGAAGGGCAGAGTGAATCCTTAATTAGAAAAGCAAAGACAGAATAAGAAATTGTTCTTTGTTAATTTGACAGAAACTCCTCTCACGGAGTTTCGAAGTATGAGCAAGATGAATTCAAATGAAACTCTTGCCTTGGAAATAAAATTCACTCCAGGTGTCCCACTACATCCATGCAAAATATCCTTGTGATTGGCTCTTGGGACATTTAAGGTCGGTCTAGTGATGTTAGCCTCCTTAATCAATTTTAAATTCAGGTGATATTTAAAACATTTTACTTTGGAAAAAAAATCTTTTTCATAAAGCGATTAAACAAACTGAACAAGAAATAGGATACCTTTTCTAAGGATAAAGGATGGGATTGCTTATCCTGCATTTTCATTAGTTGTGTACTCGAGATTTTTCCCACAACAGTTCACACTGTAGAGAATTCCCCAGCATCCAACTTAATCAACTGCTGTGCTCCACAGAAACCCTCTCAGCTCAAGCTAATCCTCTCATCAGTTAGATAAATAATATCTTAAACCTTTCTAAGAGTGGTCCAATTGGCTTTGTTACTGTTATAAGCTTGTTGCTTTCATTACCATCATTGTGCTCTTTGCTCCTCAGACCTCAGCAAGAGCCCACCTGACTTCGGTCAGGGCTTAATGTCTGAAAGCCCTGGGGAAAGAACGGTTGCTATGAAAGCTCAAAGTGTTGGCCCAGAGCATCAAAGAACATCAGGACACTTGGCAGAAGGGGGACCAGTGAGATTGTTTATCATACAGTCATGAAAACTGAAACGAAAGTAAGGAAATGGCTTTCCCAGACACTGGCTAGTGAGTGAGCGTCTTGATTCATGGCCCAGGGCTTCTCTTCCGTTACTTTGCTTCTTCAGGCTGCCATGTTCTCTTCCTTCGATGTACGAGCACACATGCCTTACAATTCTTCACCCTCCACAGCCTCTGGTTTTCCAATCCATACCGATGTATGACATGTGTTATGAGCATGTCCAAGAGATGGGTCCTCCAAAAAGATGTTCAAGTCTTAACCCCCAATACCTGTGAATGTGACCTTATGTGGAAATAAGGTTTTTGCAGATGATTTAGTTTTGCAGGCGAAATAAGGTTTTTGCAGATGCAGATGGTTGAGAATGCCCCCAATCCAGTATGACTGTGTATTTGTGAAAAGGGAAAATTGGGACACAGAGACAGACACATACAGAAGAAGATGATGTGAAGGCATTGGGAGAATACCAGCTACAAGCCAAGGAATGTCTGAGGCCCCCAGAAGCTAGGAAAGAAGCCAGGAACAATTTCTCTCTTGTAACTCTCAGAAGGAATCAACCCTGCCAACGCCTTGATGTCACACTTCCAGCTTCCAACTCTGAGACAATATTAGTAGAACCCAGTGTGTGGTTTTTTGTTATAGCAGCCCCAGGAAAATAATATAGACATCCATGGCATTTTACAGTTAAACAAATTGAGATCCAGAGCTGTTATGATTTTTCCAGCTCATGGTTAATGTAATTGGATCTACAATCAAGATCTAGAATTAAGGCTCCTAGATGAGTTTGATAACAGTGGAAGAAGGGCTAAATATAATCCAAATAATTAGACAGATATCACACTGAAGACTAGGACTGGGCCCAAAATCCAAGAAGCCCTACCTTCCAAACTGTTTCACTCCATTGTCTACAAAATAAAATCTATATCTGCTTGCCTGCTCTACAAAGCCCTTTGGGATGTGGTCTTTATCTGCTTTTGAAGCATCATCTACTGCTCTCCCAAACTTCATCCTATGGGTCAATCCCAGGGATTCCCAAAACATATGTATCAGTGGGACTGCATTTGGTTGCATCCAACAGGTACTCACCTAAAATAACTTAATTGAAAATAGAGCTAGAGCTAGTGTAGTTGCTGAAGGAAAGCAACAGGCTCCTGCTAGCTTCCTGTTCTGCCATCCTTAGCAAATGCCTTTCATTCCATAGCAGCCCATGATGACTACTCTTTTAGGCACTGAACCTATTAGGCACTTTTAGGCACTTTCCCTCCAGAAAAGAAGGGAAGAGGAAATAGAGTAATAAAATGCAAAAGGCACCTGCCAGCTAAATCTTTTTTTTTTTTTTTCCATCAGGAAAACAATATCTTTCCCCAAAGCAGCACCCAGTAGAATCACATTTCTTTGGGGCACCTGAGTGGGTTAAAGCCTCTGCCTTCGGCTCAGGTCATGATCTCAAGGTCTTGGGATCGAGCCCCACATCGGGCTCTCTGCTCGGCGGGGAGCCTGCTTCCTCCTCTCTCTCTGCCTGCCTCTCTGCTTACTTGTGATCTCTCTCTCTCTCTCTCTGTTAAATAAATAAATAAATCTTTAAAAAAAAAAAAAAAGAATCACATTTCTTTGGCCAGAACTGGGTCATGTGGGCACCCAGGGGATGTTTGCAAAGGAGTCTGGGGAGACGAACCTTTTTAGTCAGGCCCGGTACCACCTCCAAAGAAACGGGGTTCTGCTAGTAGATAGCAGGGACAAAGGGGTATTTTGTAGACTACAGCAATGTTGAACATAACACTGGGCACATAACTTTGGCGGTACATGAACAACTACTCTTTTACCTTTTTACACATTTGTTTTAATTGTGTATTAGAAAAAATGACTAGTATAACAAACGAAATTTTAGAAATATTTCTGTTTATAATGATACTAAAGGAGGGAGCAAGGCAGAGAAGTAAACTGATTTGAACAAAAATGTTAAGTAAAACTATACTAGTGGCTTGCAGATATAACATGAGATGCATTACTATGATTTGGGAAATGCTGGCCAGACCCATTGAATTTCCCAGAACATCGTTGACCACTTCACTCCTCTGTGCCTTTGTATATGGATATTTCATCCTGAAATAAACTTCCCTGTGCTTTTCTACCTGGATAAAACCTAAATGCTTCCAAAATGTTTCACCAAGTTCATTTCCTTTGTTATGCCTTCCCTGGAGTCTCCAGTCCATTATTCCCTACACTGGGTTTCCTCTAGTGCATGGTCTAGAGTTATATCTTTCTGTATCTCCTTGCATCATAGTCAGCTCTGTCTACAACAACAGTCTCCCCATCTCAAAGACTTACAAATACAAACATGTATTTTAAGGTTTTTTTTATTTATTTAACAGAGAGAGAGCATACAAGCAAAGGCAGGCAGAAGGAGAGGAAGAAGCAAGCTTCTCACCCAGCAGAGAGCCTGAAGTGGGTTGATCCCATGATCCCAGGGTTCTGGGATCATGAGCTGAGCCGAAGGCAGACATTTAACTGACTGAGCCACCCAGGCACCCCGACAAACATGTATTTCTTGCTCTGTTGCATTTCAGGAACAGTGGGCCCAGTGCCGTGGCTGTGCCAGGCTGTGATTGAGTCTGGATCTGATCCACATGTTTTTCTCATTCAAGTACCCAGGCTGAAGAAAAATCCCTACTGAGGAATGTTAAGTTCTCATGGTAGAAGGTGGGAATACAAAATAAAAGTTGGGGAATATGTGTGAGAACTTTTAAGACCTCTCCTTTGAGATGTAGCAAACCATCATTTCCACTCACAATTCCATAAACAAAAACAAGCCATGTGGCCAAATATAACATCAAGCAGAATGAAAATGAATATTTCCTGAATAGTAATACAAACCTCCACGCTCCTGATATTGTAATCATTTATTCAGATCTCTGATTTGGGCACTGGAATGAGCTCTTGGAAGGCAAAGACTAGGTCCAGTAGATGTTTGTCATGGCTTTTGGGGAATCCTACTCCAAATTAAAATCTAGAAGCCACATTACCAGATTCCCTTGCAGTTTGGACAGCTAAACATGTGAGCTAGGCTTCTCCAATCAGCAGAACTCATGAGATATTTCAGTTCAGATGTGGTATCCTGAAGAAGGGGAGACCATGTGGAAGCCATTCCAGCAAGATGGGCATTTGCCTTTCAGTAACAGCTTCAGGCAAGAGCAGATGGTCCACGGAAGCAGTCCTCTGGAAGAAATTGGCATTGTGGCTATTAGTGTTGTGCAATAACCAGCCCTCCCAGAGAGTCTATGAGCTACCACATTTTATTGTTTTGCAACTGTGAGCCCAACGAATACACTATGTCTTCCTACAACACCAAGCACATGATAGGTGCTATAGGTCTGGAAGAAAGTAATTAATAAGATTAAGAATAGATAATTTATTGAGTACTTATTGTAGGCCAGGTACCATTCTAAGACATTTTAATTAATTTTTTCATTTAATCTTCATGACAACGTTTTGAGGTGAGTATTATTATTGTTACCATTGTATAGATCAAAACACTGCAACATAGACAAGAATGAATGATATCACATCTTCAAAGAACTAGCAACAGTCCTCTGAAGACATTGGTTCTCTTGCACAGCTTTAACCTAAAAGTGTGACTTTCAAAACTTTGTTCGAATCTGATGTGGTCAGGAACCCCTCTCCCAAATGGCCGTGTGGACTTTCAGTGGATTCTCTTTTGTCAATGCACTCAGAAGACATTTGGCAAACCCTTGACTTGATGTCGTCATTAAACACTTCTTATCATATTCTCCTCTGGTGCGCATCTCATCACATAAAGTTTTATTCTTCTCCTTAAATGATCTCTGGGGGTTGAAGGACTAAAAAAGCTTTTAAGAACATTGTTTCAGGAGCTCCACCAGCCTCTTTAGGAAAATGGCTCTGAAATAACTCAGGGGTTATTTTTAAACCTTTACTTAGTGAATTAACCCTTCGGCAACTGTCAGGGATGAACGGCATTATCAATTCCATTTGCTAATTTTCTGCTCCAAAATCAAATACTCAGAGTAAAGTTAGAATAAATTCTGCCATAGCTCAGAATATTATCACTTGGGGCAGGCTCTTTTTGCAGGATCTTACAAAATAAAAACTAAAAATTTTATTTCAGCTGTTTTTACTGTTGTAGGGTAGCTTTTGGCAGGGGGAAAAATGAGATACAGAGCAGTTTACAGTCATGCAGATAAAGAAAATTGGCTCTTTCACGTGGACTGCCAATCCCTCCTCTCTCCTCTCTGTCCTTGTCCTGGGTCTCCTCCATGCTATTCTTCATTCATTAGGAAGGAAGGAAGTGAACAATGGGAAGGGCCAGATGAGTAGGTGCTGGGTAGGAAACATAATCTCATTCAATTTTCACAACCACTATTGTGAACCTAATTGAAAAGAGATGAAGCTGAGATTCAGAGTAGCTAAATGTCTAATAAGCAGCATATTTGAGATTTGAACTCCCAGCACAGTAGTCATTATATTAGACCATGTAGTCATAAACCCAAACATGTCAACCCAGTGAGGGACATCTGTGCTTTAAAGTTCAAGGATGAAAATTCTTGAAAGCACAAAGAAATTAAGCAAAATGCAGGATAAGAGGCAGAGGGGCCTCCACCAAGCATGTTAATCTGCAGGGCAAGTATAGGAAACCTGTTACTTTGGTCATATCTGAGACTAGCTCTACATGCTTTGTGAATTGCTCAAAGCTACTCCTTTGATATCAGAGTGTTTCATCCAAGAAAGAAATTTCTCCAGAGATTGACCAAGCCTAGGACCATGTCATCTTCAATGCGTTTTGTAGGAGTGAGCCCTTTCCTGTTCTGGGAGAATGACAGACTCGAAAGATGGGGACTCTTACTTACCTGGTCTTCAAGCTCCTGTGTAAATAACAACTCCCCCAAGCCTTCTCCCTAAGAAAGAAAGAACATTTTGAAAATCAGGTAATACTGGTACTTGGTGCTCAGTGAACCCATTCTGAATGGGTCCATTGTGCCCTTCCACCCAGTGACACAGTGAAATGTCCTCATAGCCACCATATACAGGCTAGACTGAGGGTAAAGGCTCTGGTGTGGAATTTCCTGGGTTTGATCCTGCTTCCGCCATCCCTCAACATTTTCTTTCTTTCTTTCTTTCTTTCTTTCTTTCTTTCTTTCTTTCTTTCTTTCTTTCTTTCTTTCAGATTCTATATACTTATTTGAGAGAGAGAGATGAGAGAGAGGGAGAGAGGATGAGAGGGGGGAGGGTCATAGGAAGAAGCAGATTCCCTGCTGAACAGGGAACCTTATGTGGGACTTAATCCTGGAACCCCAGGATCAGGACCAGAGCCGAAGGCAGTCACTTAACCAACTGAGCCACCCAGGTGCCCCTTCTCAACATTTGCAAATCTTCAATATCTTTATGTGTCTTCTGTCTCCTTGTTCTGTGATTTATGGAAAGAGCCCTGTTGTTGTCTCCAGCTGTAAACCTGGATTGTCTTGAACCTTCAGTTCTGTCAATTACTGCTTTATGTATTTTGATGCTCTCTTATCAGTGGTATAAAACTTCTAAGTTGTCATGCTCACATGATGAATGTACCCATTTACCATTGTAGAATGGCCTTCCTCAACTTTGGAAAGAGTCTTTCCTCTAAAATCTACTTTGTCTAAAGTTAGCGCAGATACCCCAGACTTCTTTTCATTGATACCAGCCTTTTGTATCTTTTTCCATCTTTTTGTTTTTAACTTATTTGTGCCTTTATTTTTTTCAAAGATTTCATTTATTTATTTGACAGAGGGAGAGAGATCATAAGTAGGCAGAGAGGCAGGCAGAGAGAGAGGGGGAAGCAGACTCCCCGCTGAGCAGAGATCCTGATGCAGGGCTCAAATCCCAGGACCCCGAGATCATGACCCAAGCCAAAGGCAGAGGCCTCAACCCTCTGAGCCACCTAGGTGCCCCATTTGTGCCTTTATATTTAAAGTGTATTTATTGTACTCAGGATATTGAGGGATTTTACTCTTTATTCATCCTGGTAACCTGTACTGAAATGATTCTTAACATAACTAGGTTTTTGTTTGTGTTTTGTTTTGTTTTGTTTTGTTTTGACACAGAGAGAGAGAGAGTGAGAGAGGGAACACAAGCAGGGGAAGTGGGAGAGGGAGAAGCAGGCTTCCCACTGAGCAGGGAGCCTGATGCAGGGTTCGATCCCAGGAACCTGGGATTATGACCTGAGCCAAAGGCAAACACTTAATGACTGAGCCATCCAGGTTTCTCACCATAACTAGGTTTAAATCTATCGCTTTTCTGTTTGATTTCTATTCATCCCATCTGTTGTTGGCTCCGTTTTTTCCTCTTTCTTTTTGTCCACTTTTGGATTAAATATCTTTATGATTCCATTGTATCTTCCTTTTGGCTTACAAGCTATACCTCTCTGTTGTCTTAATGTAGTGGTTGCTTTAGGGTTGACTGTATACATCTTTAACTTATCAGTCTACACTCAAGTGATAGTTTACAATTTCATGTGTGGTATAAGAAACTTACAATGGAATACCTCTATGTTTCTCCTTCTGCCTTGGTGCCATCATTTTTAGACATTCTACTTTTGTGTAATGTTATAAATTACATACTACTTTGCTACTATTTTTGTTTAAACAGTAAATTATCTTTTATTAATTAAACTTTTCACTTTGAGAAATCTGTAGACTGTAAGAAATAATACAGAGATTCCATGTACCCTTTACCTAATTTCCTTCGATGGTAATATACTGCAAAACTGTTGCACAATATCACAAGCAGGATATAGGCATTTATACAAATGACCAATCTTACTCAGATCTCCTCAGTTTTCCTTGTACAGATGTGCATGTATCTGTGTATTTAGTTCTGTACAATTTTATTACATGCATAGGTTCATGTATCTGCTACAACAATTAATTACATTTTAAACAGATTGCTATAGACTGAACTGTGTCTCCCCCAAAATTCATATGCTAAAGTCTTAATCCCACGAGGATGGTATTTGAAGATGGGGATCTTTGGGAAGTACTTAAGATGAGTGAGGCTCACATGATGGGATTAGTGTCCTTGTAGGAAGGCACAACTCTCTCTCTCTTTCTCTCTCTCTCCCTCCCTCCTTCCCTTCCTGCCTCTCCCCACTTTCTTTCTCTCTATCTTTGCCATTTGAGGACACAGCTAGAAGGCAGCCATGTGTAAAATGTATTACAGACTGAATATCTCCCTTCTTTCTCCCACTCCCAATACATATGTCTAAGTTCTATCCTCCAGTTTCTTAGAATGTGACTGTATTTGGGTATAAATTCTTTAAACAGGTACTTGAATTAACATGAAGTCATTAGGGTGAGTCTTAATCCAATATGACTAATATCCTTATAAGAAGAGGAGATTAAGTGCTCCTGGGTGGCTCAGTCAGTTAAGTGTCTATTTTGGCTCAGGTCATGATCTCAGGGTCCTGGGGTTGAGTCTTGCATCAGGCTCCTTGCTCAGCAGGGAACCTGCTTCTCCCTCTCACTCCCCTTCTGTGCTCTCTCTCTCTCTCTCATATAAATAAATAAATAAATAATATTTTTTTAAAAAGAATAAGAGGTGGAGAGTAGGACACATATAGATACAGAGGGACAGTCATGTGAAGACACAGGTTGGAGAAGACAAGGGGAGGAGACAACTAATCCTACTAACATCTTGATCTTATACTTCTAGCGCCAAAATGGTCAGAAAAAAATTTTCTGTTGTTTAAACCACCTAGTCTGTGGTGCTTTGTTATGGCATATCTAATACACTTATCGTTGGTTAGGGTGTGGGGAGCTAAGATTGAATCTTACCAAATCATTGTACAGTTGTTATTTTTCACTTGTATTCAGAAAGCAACCTATGAGATATTTCTTTGGCACTATTCAATTGTCCAGTTCTCCAGCGAACATTCATTTGTTGTTTTAATACCAGCAATCTTTGCTTCAATCAATATTTCCAGAGGGTTTATAAAGTGAAATTTGTTATTTTTATCATTCCTTCTATTTATTAATTAGTGTTGTCTTACAAAATAGAGATTTCCTTCATCAATTAAGGCTATTTGGTAAAAACAAAATATAGGTTCTACTGGAAAGGTAGGATAAATGTTTAGTATTGCCCATATAATTACCAATTTTCAGAGTAATCAGTTATTTTTAAAATTGTCTCACATGATAATAAATGAGGTCTTTCTCTTTTTAAACTATTATTACAGACTCATGAATTTTTATTGATTAAATGTTTAAATCTACTATAATAATTATTATTTTCCTATTCAAATCTCATAACATTTTATGACAATTTTTAAGCTGACGCCTGGGTCTTTTTTACATTGCACTATGAAACTTTGAAAGTTTCCTTGCTTTTTTGGCACAACAAGATGTTTCTAGTTCATCTTAGCCCCAGAGCTGGAATTTAACATTTTTTCAGGAATCTCCAGTTCCTTTGAGAGGGCAATTGAATTAGAAGCCATAATCTGAATGCTTGAGGGGTGCCCATTGCTCCATTTCCATAGATAAAACTAAGAATAACTGTGTTGTGTATATGTGTGTATACATGTACATATGTAAAATCATTTGTTCTTATTGATATTTCAATTTTAACATTTCATCTGATTTTGTAATTGTAACTTCCACTGAAAATGATAACTTCTAAGAGCACTAACACAATTATTTGTTTACTTTTAATCAGCATTATAGTTTCAGAATACCAATTCTGAAATTACTGTAAAATTTATGAAAGTTCAAAATTTCTTTGTACTTCTTTTCATTCTTTGAATATTTCCCCTTAAGCATCACAGTGTTCTAAGGCCCCACGAAATAAATTTGTTCTTTGTGTGGCTAAGCTGCCAACTTGACATATGTTAGGTATTTTTGTTTATTTTCAATTTAAGAGGATTTTTTTCCTTGAATTTCTTGAATGGAAATGTATTTACATGACTTAACTGTCAACACTATATAGAAAAGTCCATTCAAAGAAATCTTGTTTCTACTCCTTATCACTCCGCTTTCTCTCTTCCACCACAGTTAGTTTGTATTCATTTGTATCTTTTCAGTATGTTTGCCAATATCGATGGTGTAAAGATTTCTGGGGTGGTCAATTGCAAATTCCCATGTGGATGTCAACTGGTTGGCAAATTAACAATCAGCCCTTACAAAGTGGTACAAGCATATCTCTACCTGTCTCCTCTGCCCCCCATTTACACAAGAGGTAGTAAGCTGCTCTGAGCCTTGGTCTTACTTTTTTCTTTTTTCACTTTTGTCACCTGGTTAGATGCCATGAAGTGGTTGCCATATACATTATTACAACTTCTATCCCTATTTCTTGTCATGTAACATGACCTATCACTTTTTTCCTAAGTGCAGCCTTATGGTAGATTTTGAGACTGGAGTCAAAAAGATCTGGGTCCTGACCCTGAATCAGTCCTTTATTACGTGTGATCTTTGTCTGTGTCTTTCCCTCTCTTAATCTCAGTATCCTCATTTATGAAATGGGGAGCATAATAAAAGTTTGTGATATAATCAAATGAAATAAAATGTTCAAATGTAATATTAACGATAATATTAATAGCTAGTACATTTTTTCCTATTGTCTTAATGATTTCATTTATTCAGATTTCACAGTTTAATAACCACAGTTAATACAGATACAGATACACTTTATAATTAAATCTATGCTATAAAAATGTATCACTCTAAAGCATCATTATCTTCTATCATTAGCTTTAGGATAACATGCTTTTCCTAATTCACCAAACTGGTAAAATTTCACCTCGTCGTGAATCGCTGCATACAGTGACACTGGATTTCTTGCTACAGGATTTTTCACAACCAGAATATCCAAGGTTTTCATTCCTAGCTGTGTTGATGAAAACCTTCTCTCTCACTTCATCCACACATGTCCTCCCCAGTGTGAACTCATGTTGTGTAATTAGACTTGGCTTCTGGGAGAATGTTTCCCACAGTCAGAGCATTCATAGGATTTGTTTCCCTCAAAACCTTATTTTTTTCCAGACATTGTTCTTAATTCTCATATTTAACCCTAATTAATTCACTTAATTTTTACAACATTAAAATGTGGTGTATATAATTTTTATGCCCAATTTACTGATGAAGAAAGTGAGTAACACAGGACATTTTCCCAAGCTTACATCACTTGTAAGGGATGGAGCCAGGATCACATCCAGACCATCTGCCTCCAGGGCAGCCCTTGTTTCCCCACTACCTTCTGACACCACCTGGCCCAGTGTGGCCACTCTTCAGCTTTCCTCACTTCCCTCTAGTTCCATGGTTTCAACTGCAACTGCCTCTTAGTTATTCAAGGAAAAATCTTCCCAATTTGTAGGTCTCCCAGGCTACTCTCAGCAACTTTCCAACTTTCTTTCCTTGTTCCATCCTCCAGATCACTCCCTACCAACTCCAAGTTCATGGCCACAGTCCATTTGTGGGGAAACTAAAATATGGAGAGGAAAGGCACAACTGGCAGTCCTACCCTGACCTCTCCCCAGAAACCCTCTGAACGTCTCCTACCTGGTTATGCAGTACAGCTGGGACCACCATGGAGAGTGCATACTGATAGGTGGTGTACTTTCTGGATTAGTTGTTGACTATCTTACATATTTAACAACATAGGTTCTATTATATATGCCCTCATTGTTTAAATGGTGCACAGAGCTTAAACAACTTGTTCAAATTTGGGAGGAATCTACCCTAGGATTCAGTCTCAGGCTAATGTGACTACCAAACACTTAACCTTTAAGGTTGGCCTGGCAGTTTGGAAGGAGATGGAAACCATCATTTCCAAAAATACTAGGGGTAGAGTTGATTTCAGTCTGTGAGAGCTTGACTGTCCAATTTCAAAGCTTTGACTTCAGTGTTGCCCTAAATTGGATTTACAATCTCCATCACTGGCATTTGGCTTGGGTTCAGGACCCGAGGCCTGGCATTTAGATTTAATAACTTACCACACACTTGGTGATGATTTAACAGGGACCCTGCTGTTTTAAGAGTAGATGAATTTAGATCATGCAGCCATGATTCATCCCTAGCACTGTTATAAGAATTAAATGAGATAATACATGATATCTGGCCCACAGTCAGCCCTCAGGAAATGCTGTCAATTCTATTATTCCTGCAGGAAACTGTACATGAAAGAAGGTCTAAATTTAAAACTTGGGACTGACACTGAGTGATTCTAAGCAAGTCCTTCACTGCCCTGAGTGTTCTCATCTTGGGAGTAAATGAGATATTATCCATAGGCATGTAGCACACAATAGACACTCAATACAAAATGCCAACTTGACGCTGTATTTTCCTAGCTGCAAAGAGTTAAGGAAGTGTCTTAGCTAAGCTCTGATCATCTGTTATTCTTTAGAATGTCTGTCCATCTTCCTTCCAGTGCTGTGAGGCAACCAGTAGGAATTGTGTTCCTCATACAGATGAGTAGACCAAGACTCAGAATGCCTTGGACTCCAAGTCTCAAACTTGTAGGATCATAAGGATCCTTAGAAAATGTATTGCCAGTGATTCTTGACCTCTCAAATTCTTTATTTGTAACCTTGTCTTCAAATCTACTCCCTTTTGTCAGGGAGTGGGTGGGAGTGATTGGTCCCTCTTTGGTTGCATCAGGATGCTAGCAGAGAAAGCCAGGTGGCCAGCTATCATGGTAGCCAGTGACCCAGAAAATGGGCTCTGCCATCACACACAATAAAGGTGTAGTGAGAAACAGGATAAGACAGGGTAAAGATTCAGGTATCCTTGATTTATTTTCCTTAGTTACAGCCACACCAGCAGGAGGGACAAGTTTACAGGCTCAATAAAGCCACCTATCCATCACCCAGTGTCCCCACAGATGTTAGTCCCTGTCATCTGTTCAGACTTCATCCTGGTTCTTCTTGCTATGGTTTTAGGAATATCAACTCTGCACAATCTCCTTTCTCTAATTCCATAATTGTTACATTCTATTTCACATGTAGATTACCTCTAAACATACAAGGCTATATAAAAACTCCCTACTTAGTATATGTTTCATATTAAATTTTATCTCTAATGTAAAAAAAAATTTATGAATCTTTTTTGGAAGTTCCACAAACACATTTGGTAACTTGGCCAAAAGGACTCACCGACCTCAAAAGCAATTGTATTCACAACTGTGTTTTATTACAGTGAAAAGATGCACGGCTGGATCAGCATGATAAAAACATTATTGAGGGAGTCTGTCTGAGTCTAAACATAGGCTTTCAGTATTCCCTTTCCAAGGGAATGGTCATGGAAAAAGTACTCCTTCCCGCAGCAATGAAATGCAACACCAAATGCATAATGTCTCTGTCCAAGGAAGCACCTTTTAGCCCCGGGGTCCAGGGCTTTTTTTAGGGGGCTAGTCACTGAGGCACCTGATCACTCCCAGAAAGACAGTAGGTATTTACTATTCACACTGTTGGCAGTCTAGGCAAGTTGTACCACAGGTCTCAGTGCCCTAGGCATACAAAGCAGTTTTATCAATTGGTAATATAGGGAAGCCTCCAAAAGCCAAGTTCTTAGATGCCAGCTAAGGATTAGCTCAAGAGCAGGCCCATCTAATGAGCGACATCAAGCCTACTACGTGAACTCTTTCTTATACTCCATGATCCATGCCTCCTTTCTTATACTCCATGATCCATGCCTCCTAGGGACAGATATACAAATCCCATGCACCTATTCAATTTTTGAAATTTCATAATGGGTTAAATATTAGGACTATGTTAAAAGTAAGTTTAATGTCTGCTGGGGAAGAGTTATTCAATGTTACGACACTTCCCTCTCCCATATTGAAGAATTCCTGATGTAACCCACGCTCCCCACCTCCAATCACACATGGACCTTGATCCCAGGCCTTCTAAACTACCAAGTTAGCTCTCATACTTGGCTGCACATTGTAATCACCTGGGGAGCTTTAAAAAACTACTGACACTTAATCCTACCCCCAGAGTTTTAGATTAAATTGGTCTGGGGTACAGTCTGGGATTTGAAATTATTTAAGCTCTCTTGGTGATCCTAACACGCAATCAATGTTAAGAACCACTCCCTAAGTTTAGTGGTTCTCAAAGTGTGGTTCCAGGACCAATGGCATCAGCATTACCTGGAACACGTCCAAAATACAGATTCACAGGTTCCTGGACCCCACCCCAGGCCTACTGAGTCAGAAACTCTGCATGGGAATCCCAGAAATTTGTTTCAGTAAGCCTTCCAGGTGATTCTGATGCACTTTCAAATTTAAGAACCTTTGTTCTGGACCAAGATGTAAGTCTTCTACCAGCCCCGTAAGCTGTTGGTCAGTGCTGCTGCTAGACACAGAAGGATGTCCTGAGCACCAGAGTAGTGGCTTCTGAGAGCCACCACTTACATCGCTTTGCTTAGCATCTTTTTTCCTCCAGAATGTCCCGTCCCTGGCTTTGGATGCCAGCATGTGAGACCTAGCTCCTTAGACTCATGGGATCAGGTACAGAGAGATGAATATGTGAGCAAAATTTGCATACTTTTACGAAGCAAAGAGGGGGTGAACTCTGAATAGTCCAGCAGCAGTGCCTGCTACCAAGGCGGAGTTAAAAAGCAGCAGGGCAGGACTCTACAAATGCCACTTTCTGTTGTGACTGTCCTCGCACCTACACATTGTGCCTCAGTTTCATCTCCTGCAAAAAAGAGATAATAATTCCTCCCCAGGCTAATCCTGAAAACCTCTCTGAGGGTTACACATAGTAACGTACAAGTCCCACAAAGACATTGTTCTCTAGCCTGTAGGGTGAGAGGCAGGGCTGAGAGTAAGAGTTGCCTGCCCACTGGGGAGCTCACTGACCCCACCCTCCTTTTAAGATTTATACTCATCAAGTACAGGGTCTGGAAAGGAAAAATGCTACCCAGTTCTTATATTGGTAGCATGTCCATTCACAAAACTAATTTACTAAGCATTTTACTAGTTTCAACCTATGTTTTCTTCTCCAGTTCAATGAGATTTCTGACACCCATGCAAATGTGGCTCTGGTCAGCTGGCATTAGTAAGGTCAAGAGACTCCTGGAGGGATGGGCGAGGGGAGGAAGGGAAGGAAACTAGCATTTTCCTGGTACCTGTTATGTGCCATTTGCCTTCTTTTTCTTATCTTTTAACCCTTACTATAAACCATAGAAAGTTATCATCATCTGTATGTAATAGATAAAGAAACGGAAGGCCAGAGAGGTTAAGGAATGTGTCCAGGGGCACACAGACCGTTGGAGGCAGAACTGGCACTGTGCCCAGGCCTCTGAGTTTCACATGCTTCCCACAATCCCGTTTCTATCACTTGCAGTCTTACCCTTGACTATGGGGTGAAGTTAGTAGGACCCAGTAATCAGAAAGACCGGCATTCCAACACACGTGGTTTGTCTATGACCAGGACCCACCCCCCCTGCTCTGTCCAAGCCAGGGAACAAGAGAAAACTTCACAAAGAGCAGAGGTCCCCCTCTGAAGCTCTGCACATTATGCTTTCCAGATCAAAATATCCCTTGGGCACCACAAAAATCAAACTCTTTTGTACGTGAACAAAGATCGGTATAAATCCCTTGTCGATGGGAATCACTCAAACGAGGGAAAGGTATTTTGGAGCCTAAACAACTTTCCTCAGGAAAGCAAGGGACTAATCTATCTTCAAAGCAAATACTCTCGCTCTCCCGAGATGTCCAGCTGTCTGACGGCACATCCAGGGCAGAAAACTGATGCGGCTGGAAGGCACAAGGTATGACTAGAACGCCTGGATCTCCTCCTGTTCCAAAGCACGTGCCTGTGGGCACTTGGCCATCCGAGTCTTTCCCTCTCTGAAGCTCGGAGGGGTTTCTGCAGGCCCCCCACTCCTGCTTCTACAAACTGGTGGGGGGAAGGCACTGCCTCAATTTTTTACTTTCAGTTGTCAGAAGGTCTTAGCAATGATGTTTCATTCTCTCAAGGTGGTCTCATTTCAAAGTCCTTCCTGCTCATGCAATTTTGGGGTTAAAAATAATACTGTGCTAGACTTACCCATGGAATGTAACTTACCCACAGCCGCGTTCTCAGAACAGTATAGGTCGTTTTACTCTTACTGTGTCCATCACACAGAACTCACTTCGCCCTGAATATACGTTCAAGTAAATTTCAGATGTCATAACTAATAGTGGCAAAAAATCTGGATTCAACTTCAGCTCACAGAACCTTTGGGGGAATCAAGCCTAATTGAGTAAATTACTGCTAAACAGCTTGTTAGTAGTAGAATTTTATAGGTGGCCCCCACCCACTCTGGTACCTCTCCTCATCTTCCCACTTCCCTTTGGGGCACTTAGCACGTTGTGTTGGTGCTGATGGCTTACTCGTCTGTGTGTCCTACAACAGTCACAGCTTTTTGAGGGCTGGAAAAGCATGCCTGCTTGGCCAGCAACTATTGATAATAAGCAGTCATAAAAAAATGTGGGAGGAATGAATGGGAATAAGGAGTTACATGTGAGTTAAAGGTTTGTAAATTCAAATCTACTTTTAGTTGATCAGTTGAGCACTTTTGAAGTAACCTTAGGACAAATTTTTTGAAAGTAGTTCCTTCAGGTTGTATTATAAGGTGAGAGGGTGAGTAGGAGGCTGAGGAAAGCAAAAAGACCATGCCCTGAGGAAGGAGGGACAGTCACTCGCCAGGTGGGGGCTGAGTCAGCGAGACATCCTGAAGTCACAACAGACTGCCGGCAGGACAAAGGACAATGCACAGTGCAACCCTATGCTCTGGGCCAGCATGCTAGCAGTCCCGCCATGAAGCCGGGTCAGGGTCTCTGGCTCCCAGACCATCAGGAGCACATGGGAACCCCACCGGGGTTTTCAGTGGGACACCTGTGGTCTTCCCATCTGTCTGACACTGGGGCTGAGGAGGTTAGAGCAGAGCTGTACATTTGACGGAGCACGTAGTGTAGTTGACAGTTCCACACGGGAGTGTGTGAGTTCAGGGAGAGAAAAGAAACGGTCAGAAGCAGGATTTATCCCTGAGAAAGAAGCTCTGGACCAGCTCTTCAAGGAGAGAGGTGCAAAGCAGGTAGTACAAACAGGGATAGAGAGGGAGATCCAGCAAACGATAGCCTAGGGGATCACGCCTAAGGGCATGGTGCAAGGTGTCCCCGACCCTTCTAGCCAATCCACACACCCTTCACATCGCATTGAGAATCCACTTCTAACATACATCATTCTAGTGGACACGCTAATGTCACCAGTAAAAACTATTTTAGATGTTCACTAGGTTACTCCACAAAACCCGAGCGATTGATCCAATATGGAGAACAGACATTTGTGTCTACCTCCATCAGAGTGTGGAGTTCCTGCTTGTTACCAGTAGAGTTTTTCGGGAGAAAGGGTGGTCTCCTGGTCAGGCGGTGAGCAGCATGTGAGTGAAAACCTAACACATACACACATACAGACACACACACACCCACACAATCGTATTCACACATAGACACAATCACATGTTATGTTCTGTAGTACGTTCAAGTAAATTCCAGATGTCAGAACTAATAGTGGCAAAACCTCAGATTGGTTTGATTGCATGGTGGCCTGAGATCTTGCCTTTATTTCCAGATCTTTGAGAGCCAAGGCAAACAACTCCACAGCTAAGTACGTTCATAAGTAGGAGGATAATATCAGCAGGAGGGGGATACTGGCAGCAGAGCTCTGTACCAGGTGGTCCTAGGGAAGACAAATCTCAGAATAATGTCACCAGTCTGAGAAATTCCTATAGCCATTCACCCAGCTCATAACAACTCTATGAAGGGGTCATTAAAAAGTGGGATTTTTTTTCATCCAATTCTGGTATGTGTTTGTTGATTTGATTTGGCTTAGAAAAAAAAATAATGCAACATTTCTTAAACCCCGATTATGATGAAGCAAAGGTCTATTCGTTATACTACATTATTTAATTCCCAAAGCCAAACTACGGAGCTGATACTAAGTTCTGAAGGAGAGAAAACTGAGATCCTGGAGGTTTAAAGACCACCCTGCTAGTAAGGCAGGACTCAAACCCAGGCAGGTCTGCCTAATTCTAATCTATCTCTGTGTCCCTACTCCATGGGCTGACTTTTTACATCAAGGGACAAAAAGCTGTTTAAATGAGGAGAAAAAAGATGCACAAGCCACAACGAGTTAATAAGACACAAGAAATAGTCAAGGGAAAATATTTCCATTTTTATTGCCATTTCTATCCATTTAAAATCTCTTTTTGTTTTAGGTTCTAGACTTTTGACCCCATCTTCACTAAAGTAATGATCACAGAGCCTTGATTGTTTAATTAGGAAATACAGCACCGTTATTCAAAGAGTTGTCATTACCTAAGCTGTAATGGTCAGAGGACAGTCTTAATAAGAAAAAAACTACTTGACACATCTCTCTAATTTAATTGTATTTATTTTCACATTTCTAAAAATACCCTCTCTGCAAACAGCTTCTGGGCACAAATTCAAAACTATAAATTGGCCAAGCTGACAGCACTCTCCTCCTCAGCATCCTCATTTAGGAAATGACCCCTAAGTCATTTGCAGCTTCTATTTTTTTTTTAATACTATACCCATGTAAAATTTCCAGCTGTCACCTGGCACGGTCAATATTCAAGGGGCAGCTGCTACAGGCCACAAGTAAAAGTGAGTCCAGGATTCACAGGTAACTCAGACACAGTCCTGCTCCCAAGAGGTCATGTCCAGGCTGGGCTTCTCAGACCGGAAATCACTTCAGATCCATCCCACTGTTGATGGCGCGAACACCAGTGGCCACATGACCATGCTTTCAGAAACACGGTCTAGGCAGAGGGAACGATAACATCCAGACCACCTGTCAGGAAGAAGAGATTTACTCAAATAACAACTAACAGTTATTAAACTGTTACTAAGCAATTATTAAACTCTGTGTCGAGTGCTGCTCCATGAACTTAATTCATTTATTCCTTAAAACATTATTTGTTCCATTTCACAGGTGAAAACACTGAGGCAGAGTTACCAAGGAGACAGAGAAAAGGATTCCTAGGGGTGGTGTTCCTGTGAAGAAAGGGTTCTGGAGAGGATTCCTGAGTGAGTGCTGCCAGGCAACCAGGGGTGGTGGGGGCGGGGGGGGGGGGGCAGTTAAGGGGAGGTTACAGGAAGAGCCATTGAAAGTAGAAGAAGAAAACCTGCATGCCAATAAGTCTATTGAAAGTCTCTTTAACTCATCCAGGGGGTACAGATGTAAGCCCAAACTAGGGCAGGTGCTGTAAAAAAAAAAAAAAAAAAAAAAAGATAAGGAGTATTGTAAAAGAAAAAAGTCAGCAGGACTTCATGAATTGGATGAGACAGGACAAAGAGGAATTCAAATGCCTTACAGAGGGTATGGATGGGCTCCACCACCTGAAGCCAGAAATGCAGGAAGAGGGGGAGCACTGGGAGAGCACTGGGAGACAGAATGAGGAGTTCATTTGGAGGATGATGTTGGCTTATGCCCGTAAGACATCTTAGAGATGTTCAACAGGCAGCAATCCCCATGAGTACAGATTGGTAGACGTTCTGGAGGCTGGAGGTAAGAGACTGACAGGTAACCTATTGGCGATGGGAGCCAACGTCAGTAAAGCATGCTTTCTATTCTTTGATGGGCATGGAAATCCTCTGGGGATCTTGCTAGAAATCTAGCTAACAATTTAGTGGATCTAAGATGTGTCCTGAGAGTCAGCATTTCTAACAAGCTTCAGTGTGGTTGATGCGGCTGGTCTGCAGACTGCATTTTAAGTAGCAGAGTAGTTGAATGTTTGAGGTCCCAAGGAAGAATATTTGGAGAAAAAAGCAGTGGATTGACAACATATACCTATAGGAACACTAATATTTCAAGATTGTAGAGACCTTTTCATGAGGATACAGAGATGAAACAGTCAGAGGAGTAAAAGAAGAAGTAGCCTGAATGAACTTTGTCTCAGTAGCCAAGGATGGACAGAGTTTGAGCAACAGGTGTGTTCAACACTGCCAAATGGGAGAAGTCAAGCTCTAGCATCTAGTGGATCACAGAACACAGAAACACTGCTCTGACTTTCTGTAGCTGATCTCACCGATGGCTGAGACGGAGATATCAAGAGCAGTAACTGGGCCTGGTCTACGTTGCACCCCAATTGCTAACCAGGACCTGACATACAGCGGGTATGATGGGCTGGATTGTAACCCCCAATTTAGAGGTCAAAGTCCGAACCCCCAGCACCTCAGAATGTGACTGCATTTGGAGACAGGGCTTTTAAAGAGGTGATCAAGGTAAAATGAAGTCATCCAAATGGGCCCTAATCCTGTGTAACTGGTGTCCTCATAAGAAGAGGAAATTTGAGCACAGGCATATGGACGCACAGAGGAAAGACCGTGTGAGGACACAGCAAGGAGGCCTTCTACAAGCCAAGGAGAGAGGTCTCTGAAGAAACTAACCTCACCAACACTTGGACCTCGAACTTCCAGCCTCCAGAATCGTGAGCCAATACATTTCTGTTGTTTAAACCCTACCGTCTGTGGTATTTTGTTATGAAAGCCCTGGCAAACTAATACAGTCAATGTTCAAAAATAACTCACCAAAGTGGCACTGGATAGTGTAGCAGACATGGAACCCCTGAAGATGTTGGGTCCCACATCTTACTTCTCTGACACTCTCTGGTTCTGGTACGGCAGGAATTTTCAGGTATCCCCCCAACATATGGCCACCTTTCCCGCACCTCTGTGACTCCTCCATGAAAGATACATTGACCATGGCACAGAATCCAAGTAGCTGAAGCCAGAGCTGTAGGAAGGTGTAAGGTGACAACCGGGGAAGGCAGTCTGGGGGGCGGACCACTCTTCAGATGGTGCTCACACTCCCTAAGAGCAAACTGAGAAGTGTCAAGGCAGAGGGGACACCGTGCTTCTCTGCCTTTCTGCCCAAGGTGACTGGTTTATTTATTCAGGACCCATGTCTTTTCCCCAATGATTATCAGGTAGTCATGACTCATCATACATTGTGGTCAGATGGCAACTAACTAGTGCTAGGATCTCGCCCAGGGAACCAACCAAATCACTTGCTCTGGATTCACAGCTAACAGAATTTAAATAATTCGAATGCTACGTAATCCCTGTCCAACTAATATTTCTAAAATTGATCACTAGCGGCTATCCATTTCGTCCATGTGGGAGTAAGTAGCCTCTACAACCACCCCCCCCCCAACGAAACTCAAACCTTTTAATTTAAACAAATGAAATTCTCGCATCTAACTGTTCAAACAAGTTCCATCAGAACATAATTCTAAAAGATCACTTTAAAACAATTTGCTTGGGAAAAGCAGGTATCTTAATTAACAGTCGAATGCAGAGAAAATTTCGCAAAGCCTCCTCTCCGCAGTATAGGATACAATAGGAGGATTTTCCAGCTTTGCTTTAAGACACCCCAGTATTTCCTTCTTCCCCAAAATGCCTGGCACCTCGCAGGGCTCCCTTCTCAAAAGGCACATCATTAAATCCTAAAAATAACCATTGAACTATTTATGTCTAATTTGTCTAGATGAAGATATTTACGCACAGAAGGAACCACACAATAAATGGAGAGGCAAGGAATTTTTCTCAAATTCTCCTGACTCCAAAGCCTGCAAGCCTTCTACTCTTCTAAGTACCTTTCTTTTTAAGGAGTTACTTCCCTTCAGGGCTACCTGCAATGCTTTTTTACACCAATTTGCCTGAACACCATGCAGGCCTCACAGAAGGATCCACGCAAGACCTGGAAGTTCAGCCACAAAGGACAGAGCTGGTGGTCTCTTGATGTACCTTGCCCCGGGGGACTGAAGTCACCAATGCCCTTTGCTATGTTAATCAATAGGCCCCTACATCTAGTTCAAAGAAGACCATTGTCTGGGATCTGAATTGCTCATTTCACAATGGGTTCAAATGATCCCTCTGTTTACCTGCAAATTTCAGGAAGAGACCAGGGTCTTTTATGAACTATTGTCTCCATGATCAAAGCAAATCACTGAGCCTAGCGATCAAAGAGAGGCTAACTCCCAGCTGGCCTCCTTTCCCAAACTGCACAACTCCCCCTACCTAAGCCATAATTAAAAAATGGCTCAGCTCAAGAATTCTGATTACAATATATAAATGACCTTCTCACCAGCAGGCTTTGAACAAAGCCGCAGAGAGGCCCGGTATAAGCCTCAATATTATGAGAAATTATGGTGACAGTTAATACTGTGATTTTGTAGGTCAATATGCCTTGACAGTTTCTAACCTGCTAATTGGCCTTAGAATCTTGAGGGCGCCCAGCACAACCCACGTAGAAAGGGGAAGGAGGACGCAAGGTGGAGGGGAACCAAGGGGTTGAAAAACATGCCCCAAGCCTTTGAAACCCTCCCAGCTTCCACCTAGCACTATTTGCCAACAGGACCTCTGAGAGATTGTAAATTGAAGTGTCACATGGTGACATCCTGTGTCTGGGGTAGTTTAGTGAATTATGTCTGCAGCTGACACAATATGCATAACAAACGTCTTGTTTCCCAGGCTGACATTATCCAGCAGCTCAGGAGATCTAAATTACCCATGGTGGGGGAGGGGGGAGGGGAGGGCGGTCCTTCTGAAATGTGACTTATTAGAAAAGGTTGGAACAGAGGCCGAGGAGACAAGACAACTTAGCTAAGCTCCTCCAAAGGTGGGGAGGTCGGAACTATAAGTCATTTTTGCAAAATAAAATAAATCATCCCAATCACCAGGAAAATAACAGCCAGCAGTCCTTGGTGATAGGGATGGAGCATGTGCAGTGCAGAGGGCACTTGTTTACAGGCGGTTGAGGCCAAGACCTCTGAAATGGAGCCTGCGAGCGGGGGCATCAGGGCAGCACTGGGCAAAGAAGCCATCAGAACATTCTGAATTTCCTTGCAGCTGAGGATGCTGATGTGTGCTGAAAAAGCCAGGTGAGAGCACCCTTGGAAGTGAGTGCTCAGGGTATAGACCCGACAGGATATTTAATAGAAAACTGCCATCGGTATATTCACCTCAACGTCCCTGGCCCATAGGTCATCGGATTTCATGGCACAAGTGACCTGGTTATGGGGCTGCGCTTCTATAATTCCGAGTGGTCTAGTTGTTGTTATCCCCACAGACTTGACCCAGGGGAGAAGAGGGGTGGGCCGTGGGGAGTCGATGTGCCAATTTGAGGAATAAGAAGGGAAGTGGACTGGAATTCCAGAGATCCCAAGGAATACACAAGTCAAGTAATACGCAAGTCGGGGAAGTGGAGGCCTGGGAAGGACCAGGTGATCAGCAGGTAGCCATAACCTCGGTCGCCCACATGGGCTCAGACCTACTCATGTTTGTCTCCAGGATGGAATCGTAACAGTGGACTAGCATGTATGAAGATTGCATGTGCAGACGCTAAGAGCACTACAGGTACTATTTTTTTTTTTTAAGATTTTATTTATTTATTTGACGGAGAGAGAAAGAGAGGGCGTTCACAAGCAAGGGGAGTGGCAGGCAGAGGGAAAAGGAGAAGCAGCCTCCCCGCTGAGTAGAGAGCCTAATGCAGGGCTTGATCCCAGGACCCCAGAATCATGACCTGAGCTGAAGGCGGATGCTTAACCAACTGAGCCACCCAAGCATCCATATGGATACTATTTTTGAGTGTCCCCATAAGTGTCCCCTATTTGTTATCCCATCTTGCAGATGAGTGAACTTGAGGCCTTGCAGGGAAACTCCTCAAGTCCACACCGCCGGTAAATAACAGAGCCAGGATGTGAACTCAAGTCTTTCTGGTGGCAGAGATTAGTCTGCTTGGAACTTCTAGTCCTGTGCAGCCTAGGAACCACTCAGACAATATTTATGAATTCGCACCAAAGGGATACATGAGTGCCAAGTCGATGAATAAACAAATGAGTAAGTAGTATCTTCACCCTGGAGTGACCCTATGTTCTTCTATGCTTCGGGTCATAAAATTATTTTATATAAGTTGAGGTCTGTGTGACAAAAATAAATAGTTGCTGCTATTCTATTAGTAATTAATGATAAGCAAACACACTGTTAATAATTAATAAAATGAACTATTCATTGCAATTCAAACGTATTTCTTTTAATCCTACCAGAACCAGGGCTACCCAAAATATAATGTAGGACATAAAAAGGGCTTTGCAAATAATAAAGCTACTGCTATTATCCATTACAGCAATAGGTCAAAGGCAACAAAAAATTATACCATTTGGATAAATGGTGCAAGGCACTTGACAAAATTTGTGGCCAATTTCTGTTTTAAAAATTCAAGTATGAAAATAAGAAAAGCTGCTGAGCATAAAAAGGAAACATATTTCATTGTAGTAGTTGGCAGTTACTTAAAGGTAAAATATCAAAATCAAGAACCAAAAAAGCAAGCTTCATATCATTATATTTTGCATTGTTTGAGGAATTCTGTCTCAAGGAAAAAGAAATTAAAAAAAACAAATAGAAATATTATAAGAGAACTTTTTTCTTTATAGATTGGGTACTTATCAATCTAGAAACCAAAGAAACATGGCAGAAACTATCAAAATTTAATAACATTTAGAAGTTTGAACCCAAGATAAACAAAGATTACCAAAAATAACGTGTAAACTAATTTTTTAAAAGCCTATTTCCAGTCGCAACAAAAGTGAGATATCATAAATAATGCTGATGAAAGCTATGTGACATATATAAAGATTTTGAGGAGAAATGTAAAAGAAGTCCTGAATGCAAGAAGAGAGTCAGACCTCATGGTGATGAGGAGTGTTGCAAAGGTTTACATTCTTAAATTAACGTGTGGCTTGCTACCCTTGTAATAAAAATCCCAACCTGACTTTGACAAAATGATTCTGAGGTTAACCTATAAAAATAAACAGGATATTTAAGAAACTTTTAAGGGGAACTACACTATATTTTATAAAGCTATTAAAGTTTAAATAATGTGACAATGGTGCAAAAATAGCATCAGGGACAATAACCCAGAAAAATGGTCCTGCTATATATCATATTCTAAAATATGATAAAGAATTCATCACAAGTCAATTCCCAGGAAAGCTCAGGTTTTTCCATCAACAAGGCTGGGACAATCGGCTAACAAGCCTAACGATCTGGAGCACAATATATTTAAATAATTACCTCAATCCGTATATCAAAAAACATCTCTGACTAATTATAGAATATAACATATATAAATAAAAACGAAAAGAATTCAGCTTCATTGCTTTGTTTGGGAGGGAGAACATTTTCTATTTTAATAAATCTGAGAATTATTCTAAAAATAATTCACAGAGGGAAAGACAGACGTACACATCCTGGTGCGGGGCACAGGCAGCATCCAGTCTCGTGGATTCTTGCCTATGTCACACTTGCTTACATTTCAAAAATCACCCTTGTAGATAATTACATATCCATTAAAATGTTTGCAAGGTGTAAACAAAAATGTAGTGATAACTAGCAAACTAAGAAAAATGATTCAACAAATGTGAAAACAGGTAAGAAAAGCATGAAGACTCCTATAGGTAAGTCAGTAAAGGAAAGAAAAATCCACCAAAAAGGGAGCTGTTAGTAAAGTTAGTAAGTAAAATATGAGAAAGTGTTCAACCTCAGCGATCATTATGAGATACTATTTTTTGCTGATCAATCATTTTATCTGTGTATGTCTTAAAAAAATAAAATAAGGGGTTCCTGGGTGGCTAAGTTGGTTAAGTATGGCTTGCCTTTGGCTCAGGTCACGATCTCAGGGTCCTAAGATCAAGCCCCGAATCAGGCTCTCTGCTCAGTGGGGAGTCTGCTTCTCCCTCTGCCTGCCACTCCCCCTGCTTGTGCTCTCTCTCTCTCTCTCTCTCTATGTGTGTGTGTGTGTGTGTGTGTGTGTGTCAAATAAATAAAAATCTTCAAAAAAATAACTCTCTCTCTCTGTGTGTGTGTGTCAAATAAATAAAAATCTTCAAAAAAATAAATAAAATAAAATAAAAAAGACAGATAATGGCAAAAGTGAGGTGAGACAGACCCCATGATATATTACTAATGGCAATTTAATGGGTAGTTTTGGAAAGGAACGAAGTAATTTGTAGAACTTTAAAAAAGTTCATTTGCATACTTTGGCCCACAAATTCTACTTTTGGGATAGATTCCCAAATAATTCTACATCAATAATTCTATGTAAGAAAACTCTCTGTGAATAAAGGTTAAATGCTGTGGTATATAGAATAGTGAAAAATTGTAACAGTTCTTCAACCTCAGAAGAATGGTGGGATAGGTTGAGTTCTATCTCCCAAAAAGGTATGTACAAGTCCTTACGTCCGCCACCTGTGAATGTTACCTTTGATATCAACAAGTTATGATGAACTCGAACTGAAGTAGAGTGGGCCTGAATCCAGCACAACTGGTGTCCGTAGGAGAAATGAAGAGACATAGAGACACTCAGAGAGAAGGCCCCACAGACATAGAGTGTTGGAGCAAAGCATCTACAAGCCAAGGAATGCCAAGGATTGCTGACAGCCACAGGAAGCTAGGAAGAGCCCATGAAACAGATTCTCCCCTAGAGCCTTCAGAGAAAGCATGACCCCACCAACACCTTGATTTCAGACTTTTAGCTTCCAGAACTGTGAGCACACAAATTTCTGTTGTTTTAAGCCACCCAGTTTGTGGTAATTTGTTACCTCAGCCCTAGGAAACCAATGCAAGTAATAACGCATTTGTGTTCATTGAAAAACTATTTCTCAATGGAATATTCAACCCCTGAAAATAAATTAAATCTGTGTAATTATTTAGAAAAAAGGTTATAATATTTTATAAGTAAACAGGACACAAAAATCTATAACATTATGGATGTTATATGCTAAAACAATTCTCTGATGCATAAAAAAAAGGATTAGAAAGGATTTCAAAATGTTCAAAGTGGCTGTTCGTATCCAATAAAATGTCAGTGTGTTTTCTACTTTTCCAGAGTCCTCAATTGTCTAAAATACATCCATAATTAATTATCATGGTTGGATGAGACTAATCAAGACTCTCCCCATGGACTGGGATTCTAGCAGCCCCTTATAAGACTGTTGACCCTTAAATTGAAAGGCCTGAATAAAATCGAGACTCTATCAAGAAGAAGGAGGGTAGGATGTTAGGTGGGCAACAAAAAATGCCTGGTACCACATCACTGGAGGTACCCCAAGTTTTGATAGCAGCTGTGAAGAGGGGGATAGTGAAGATATAATTAATGAGAAGCAAGAGTGTATTTCCTTAAGAGTGCAACAAGGCCATTTAATTCATTGGTAAAGGTTAGCATTAGTATGACAAAAACTGATCACTAAGGAACCAATCTTAGAATAATGGACAAACTAATTTTCCTATTGGTAAACCAAATATTAGAAAATTCCCTACAGCTCTTCTTTTTATGATTATATAGGATTCAGTTAATCACAAAAGTTAAGTACACAAAATCCGGCGGTATATTTTCATGATTCAGTTGGGTATACTGATATCTATTTTATTTTATTTTATTTATTTAGTTGACAGAGAGAGAGAGAGAGAGATCACAAGTAGGCAGAGGCAGGCAGAGAGAGAGGGGGAAGCAGCCTCCCTGCTGAGCAGAGAGCCCCATGCAGGGCTCGATCCCAGGACCCTGAGATCATGACCTGAGCCGAAGGCACAAGCTTTAACCCACTGAGCCACCCAGGCGCCCCGATATACTGATATCTATTCATTTAAATGTGCATTCATTCATATTTCTTGAACATCTCCCATATGCTCAACACTGGGCTATGAGTTCACAATACGGCAGTGAACAAAACGTCACAGTTCCGACCCTCAAATACCTTGCAATCACATTCAAGACATAGACATGAAACAAAGCATAGCCTACAATGTATATTTTGACTGTGATTAAGTGGCACAAAGGAGAGACAACAGGCACCATGGGAGTGTATAATGAGACCTATTCTGCCCTGGGGAGACCGGGAAGTAATATTCACACTGACATATTTAAGATGAGGTTAAACTGATTCCTCAAGAGAAAGGAAAAATTTGCCAAGCAAGTTGGAGAAGGGGAGTGATGTGCACATCCTGCATAGGAAGGAGCAGCTGGTGCCAAGGTCCCAAGTCTAGAACTATTCTAATTGGTTGGAGGAATTAAGAGATAGAGCGTGTAACTGGCTTGTGATCAATGTGGCCAGCACACGAGATGTGGTTGGAAGTGCATGCAGGGTCCTGGAGACAAGGATACAGATTGGGGACTTCATCCTGAGTGCAATGGGAAGCCATTGAAACATTTTGAAAAGAAAAGAGAGTGACTTGTGCTTTAAATAGATCAGGACAGGGCAGCAGTAGATGGGGGTGGGGAGGACAGTGATGGTGGGACAGCGACAATGGTGGCTTGCACCGGGAACGTATTTGAGAGGTGTATATATAACTGAGCAAATCTGATCACATTAGAACATCGACATGTGTTGAAGTCTAGTAAACACTGTACCGCATGATCTAATAAGGTTCCCTTTTGATCCAGTCACTTACGCATTCATCCAACATTCACTCACTACTTGAAAACAATATATTTAAATGCACAAATGCATTATTCAGCTGTATCCATCCCGTTGAGTGCATCTGCTGAGTTTTCCATACCAACGGATGTATTTTTTTCATCTTTATGTTTCATCTAATTATGCTTGTTACCTGCTTTGTCTTTTCTCATCATATCCATTTTTTGATTTATTACTGAATTCTTCTTCTCTATCACTAAATACTTTTAAATGTATTTTTTAAAGTTTTATTCTACCTATTCTTGACTTTTCGCTCTTTCTCCTTATATATACACAGTTTTATCGTTTTTAGGTTTTCCATCTGTTTCATAATCTGGGTCTTGCTCAGATATTTAGTGAATCTTCTCTTCTCCCTTATGTGAGCTGGGCTGGGTGTTAACCTTCATTAAGCTATGATGTCCTGTGGCATTACATCCTTATTCAAAGAATATTTACTCCCCGTGTGTCCAGCCTCCACAAAATGAATATGCAGCTGTGAACCTCTGATATTAGACTTGGCCATGTGGCTTTCCCTAGCCGATGAGCTGTTAGCAAGCCTAATATGAGTAGTGAATTGTTTTCGTGGTTAATCTTGCTTTCTTAAACTTTTGCCATTTTCTTTAGAACATTCCTGCACAGCTACTGGAACTACAAAAATTAGAAATGTGGGGCAAAGATCTAAACCAAATCTGCAGCTTGGAGCCAAGTAAAAACTAAGCCCAGCTTAGATCAGCTTTGTGTCAGCCAACTCACATTCCATCACCTGAAACATCACCACCCAGCTGGCCCTCAGGTTCACGAATGAGAAGTGAATGTTTATTACAGAATGTTACTGAGATTTGTGTGGTGGTTTGTTACACAGCAATAGCTGACTGACACATCTTATCCCTTCTACTAAGGATTTTTCACAGTTTCTGGTCCATGAAGAGTTTTCTCTTATTTTCAAGTGCTAGTGTTATTTATTTATTTATCATCTTTCGATATACATTCGTTTATTATTTTCATTTTTTCCCCTATCACTTATGGTCTTTGATAAGGAAGGGGGACATTTCAAAAACTTTTCAGGCCACCACCTTTGAAATTAAAATATAAAGAAGGCATGGAATCAGCTATGGAATTATTCTAACAGGTTTAATTAGAAATCTCTAAGAAATTTTAGGTGGACCAAAGCATAGCACTTGAAGGCTCCTCCAGATCTCGTAGGAATTTTCAAATTATTGCACAGGGTTGCTCCACAGGTGACACCACCAACACCGCATCTGAGCACAGTCACATGGATGGCATTCCTGCTTCTGGAAGGCACTACTAGAACCACAGCCCCTGCTACCTTTGTATGCTGGGTCCTGTCACTGGTTTCACCAGCGTAGATTCTGTCCAGCTACTGCACCTTTTCTTCGCTAGTATCTGGATTGAAATCTCATGCAGTTGTTTGTGATCCAGAGCCCAAGTCACATTCCAGCAAGGGAAGTTGGAAAGGTGAATTTCTGGCTCCATCTGGGGGAGACGAGAACCCATCATGTAGGAAAGTTCTCAAACATAAAAGGGCAGCTACAAAGGTTGATGGCCATGCCTTATGATCACTGCTTAGTTATTTTACAGATGAAATAAAAAGAAATAAAGTAAGTCTATACGTTTATAAAGGTCATGGACTACAGCCTTCAGTCCCAAGTAATCATGTGAGTAACACTCACAGATGTTCATGGCCCAGTACCTGTCACACAGTAGGCACTCAAATGATAAATCAGTCAATCTATAAATAAAACCACAAACTACTTCTATAACATGAAGCACAATTATTCTTTCATTCTAGAGTTTTAGTCTTGCCAGTGAGTCATTTTGCTCTTCTGTTCATATCTCCAGCCTTTACTTTCCATTTATCACTTTTGATCGTCTGGTGGGATGATTTCATTTTATAGTACACGCTTGTCAGAGCCTCACCAGCTGTACTTCCTTATGCCTTCCCACCTCCTAGTCCTCTGGCTAACGGTCTCTCCTGGAAAAATGTTCATTCTAAGTTGTTGATCTGGATCAAGAATTTAAAGAGATAGAAACATCAGTGGATCAGTGATCCTCAAAATTGTAACTTGAGGGGCATGAGTAGGGAGAAAAAATTTCTGGCAATGCAAAAATAATATACCAGATGGTGTTTCCCCTCCTTTCTTATCCTCCTGAGCTATTGAAATTCCAAATGTGAAGTGAAACAGATAATAACAATTGAAAATTAATGATTTTTGCTGTGAAAAGCAAGAAAAATACCCATACTTTCTCATTTTGTTAATGTAAAAATAACCTTTGCACTTTATGTTTTTGGTGGATTGGGCAATGTTGGGTTAATCACACTTTTGAAAGTTTTTTTAAATAAACATTTATTGAATACTGGCCATGTGCCAGACTGTTGGGCTGTGGGGCACAGAGGTGAGCAATACCAAAGGGGTACCTGCTCCAAATCTGCTGCATTTTTAAAAGATTTTATTTATTTATTTGACAGAGAAAGAGGAATCACACAAGCAGGGGGAACAGCAGAGGGAAAAGTACACTCCCTGAGAGAGTCTGATGCAGGGCTCGATCCCAGGACCCTGGAATCGTGACCTGAGCCAACGGAAAGTGCTTAACTGACTGAGCCATCCAGGCACCCCTAAATCTGCTGCATTTGAACACGGTTTCCCAACCAGATGACTACATAAGGATCAAAATATTCCTTTATCTAAAAAAACAAATCAGTATCGCTCTGAGAAAAAGGAAGAATCAGGAAAAAAGGGAGAACATGGATGATGGGAAGGAAAGTTAGAGATTCTTAGCCTGGGTTCTTCTGCAAGCAGAGTCAGAGCTGAGGGCTTCCATGTAAGAAAGTTATTCTGGAAGCATGACCTCAAGGAGCAGAAGTGAAGGAAGGGGAAGCGAAATAGAAAAAAGAGCCTGCCTGCCTCCTGCCTTCCTTCTATTTTTCATTGGTGAAAAATAAGATGGATACTTGATCCCAGTGAGAAGCCTTCTGGAATGTGGAAGGAAGGGAGGAGAGAAGGAAGGAAGAACGAAGGAAGGAAAAAGGGCAGAAGATAAGAAAAAAATATAAGTTCTTGGCATTCTGATTTTTGAATTAGAAATATTAACATAGAGATGCCTTGGTGGCTCAGTCAGTTGATCATCCTATTCTTGGTTTTGGATCAGGTCATGATTTCAGGGTCATGAGATTGAGCCCCATGTCCGGCTCTGCACTTAGCAAGAAGTCTACTTGAGATTCTTTCCCCCTCCTCCTCCCGCTACCCCTCCCCTGTCTCATGTGTGTGCACTCTCTCTCTCTCTCTCTCTCTCTCTGTGAAATAAATAAATAATTAATTTTATTTTATTAATTAATTTATTTATTTTAGAGAAAGAGAGCATGCGTGCATGAGTAGGAGGGACAGTGGAAGAAGGAGAGAGAATCTGAAGCTGACTCACGCTCAGCAGAGAGCCTGACTCAAGACTCCATCTCATGGCCCTGAGATCACGACCTGAGCCAAAACCACGCATCAGAAGCTTCACCAACTCTGCCACCCAGGCACTCCGTAAATGAGATCTTTTTTTAAAAAAAGAAGCATTAACAGAAACACGACTCAAATATTTAAAGTTCTCCTATATTGGGTTATTATAGCTCACACGTGCTAATTATTCTATTTGATGCGAACAACCCTTGGAACTAGGTCTTAGTCCTCATATAGTGGTGTGCCTGAAAGTGTGGACTCTGGAGTCAGCATAGGAGGAAACAATGTCTCCACCACTTATTAGTTATGTGACCTTGGGAAAATTACTTATCATTCTTTATCATCTGTAAAAATGGGAATAATGAATGCACATACCTCAAACAGTTGTTTGTTGTGAGGATTAAATAAGTTAATATTTTTAAAGTACTCAGAATGAGTCTGGCATACAGAGTAAGTTAGCTTTTATAAATGCCTGTTTTTTTCTGATGCTCTTAACTGTGGCTACAAGACAGATTTCAAATGCCTTCTGATCCATAATATAGGAGAAGCTCCTGCATTAGCAGAATTACTTTGAAACTCTTCAAAGTGGAATCCTCTACAAACTGTCCTAAACGGGGCTACAGGGCACCCAAATGAGCAGGACTCCGCCAGGAAGATCTGGAACAGAGGGGTGGGGCTCAGCAGGGAAAGTGCTTTTTGAGCAAATGCACATTTCACTGATGAACAGCTTCTCGCGGGATGTCCTCCCTAAATTGTTTTTCTAAAATGAAAAATCCTCATTCTGGGCAAGGTGCCAGGTTTTCTCTCCTCTGTACCCGATGTGAGAGTGCTCCCTTCTCCCTGGCCATTGGGAGTGAAAGTGAAGCCAAGATCCTGTTTTAGTCCAAATGCTCAACGTTTATGGAAACGTGTTTGGCTGGTTTACAAAGGATAACCCTCCTCTTGCACTCCAGTTGAAAGACATTAGCAATTCAGGGGGTTCTCTTCACTGCTTCCCACTCTATTTCTTTGTAGACTGGCGTAGAAGTCCCCCTCCAGAACTTCCCAGCATCCCATTGGAGTCTATGATATCCGTAAGCCCATCAACATTTAAACACCAAAAAAAAAAAAAAAAAGATGTCCCCATCTGAAGCCTTGGAGGCCCTTTTTAGTACAATCAAGGATAGGGTATCGTTTAGAGAATAAGTACGTATTTTTATAGTGGAGAGCTGTGTCTCAGCTGACTAATGAAGCCTTCAGCCCTGAAAGAGAGGATCTGGGGAGACAGCAGGGCAGACAAGATGGTGAGAGAATGTGAGCCATTTTCCCAACTTAGGAGGTATATTAAATATTGGCAAAAAGCAATGATTGCAAAGTGTGTATGTGTTTATTTATTTATTGGAATGGATGTGCCCAGTCATTATTTCTTCCCTCTGGGGGAACTGGAAGAATCACAGAAAATGAGACTGACTCATATCTTGCTTTTACAGCTTAACCTACTCCTATCAGATCCCGTAAACACAAGTTGTCTACTATATTCTCACCAGTTCTTACACCCACCCTCGGATCGCAATCCAAATTCCATTTATATTTTCAAATCCTAAAACCAAAATGGACTCATGTGTTTCCTAGCAGCTGTGGCAAGGAGACCAGAGGCTCGCTTTCTGGCTCTTTCCTACTTATCAGTTTTGCCCATGTACACACACACACACACACACACACACACACACACACTTGCGTGCACACGGAGTATGCTGTCTACACTTCTGAGTCAAATAATTTCACTCGTCTTCATTCAAAAACCATTTAAGCTTCCTGACAGTTGTGGAAAATCTTCTAGATGAAGTCCCCAACAATGACAGATCTGTCCCGTGTCCCCGACCCACCCTGGTCTTCCTCTTCATCCCCATCCACATGACAAGTCAGGTTTCCTATCGGCCACGCTCTAGCCACTTTCCTATTCCCATCCTTATTTCTAGTGATCCAATCAAGAATTTTTTCTTTCCAACGAAACATCTCTGCCTTTTGTGTTCCACCCAATGTCAGAGCCAGGAGGTTCGTTCTTCAGAGGTCAACCGCCTTGTTTTTCAGGCAGGACACTGAAACCTGGAGAGAAAAAGTGAGTTGTCTGCTCCCAGACAACTGTTCAAGAAGTTATTAGATTTTGATCCAGCACGGCACACCACCAAAGAAGGCAGGAATACATCTTAAATTCTATCTGTGAGTCTCTCTCTCTCTCTCCATCATCTTGGAAGAAAATAGCAGTTAACAACTTTTCAAATTTACACATCCAGCTTGTTTGTACTGGTTACAGAATATAATTTACCAACAGTCAGTTACCTGTGTGGGTTAGTGAAATCAGTGATTGTCCTGGGAACATGCATTCAAAATCCAGTGCTGCCTCTTTGTGGTCAAGGGCAATCCTCTTATGTTCTCCAAGCCTCCACTGCCTTGGTTTCTTTACCCATAAAATGGGACTACAGCACTCATAAAGTTTTTGCAGGATTAAATGAGATCCAGAATTAAAATAACAGTCAGATCAGTTCCTATTTTATTGAGTACCGGGCTAAATGTTTTAAAATCTATTTTCCAGTAGAAAAACACCAAACCTTAGAAAGATTAAATAACTTGCCTAAGGTAACACACATACAATGTGATACAGACAGGATTCAAACCTCATCTGTTGACATCACCCACGCTTTCCCACCCTGGGATGTGCTTAACATGGCCCCAGACATTGACTCCCGTCCTAAATCTCCAGGGCATAAAATATAAGGATTTTTTAATAGATATTCTTTTTTTAAAAAAATTCTAGTAGAGTTAACATACAGTGTTATATCAGTTTCGGGTGTACAATATAGTGATTCAACAATTCTGTAATTTACTCAGTGCTTACCACAAGAAGTGTGCTCTTAATCCCCTTTATCTGTTTCACCCGTATTCTCTCCATCTCCCATCTGGTAACCATCAGTTTGTTCTCCATAGAGTCTGTTTTTTTGGTTTGTGTCTTTTTTTTTTCTTTGTTTTCTTTCTTAACTTCCACATAAGAGTGAAATCATATGGTATTTGTCTTTCTCTGCCTTATTTTCCTTAGCATTATTCCCTCTAGATCCACCCATGTTATTGCAAATGGCAAGATTTCATTCTTTTTTAGGGCTGAGTAATACTCCACAGTATATATATTACTTCTTCTTTGTCCATTCATTTATTGATGGACACTTGGGTTACTTCCATAATTTGGCTATTGTAAATAATGCTGCAATAAACAAAGGGATGCATATATCTTTTTGAATTTTTGTATTTGGGAGGTAAATGCCCAGTAACGTGAATACTGGATTATAAGATAGTTCTATTTTTAACTTTTTGAAGAACCTTCATACTATTTTCCATAGTGGCTGCACCAATTTGCATTCTCACCGACAGTACACAAGGCTTCCTTTTTCTCCAGATCCTGACTAATGCTTGTTGTTTCTTGTGTGTGTGTGTGTGGTGGTTTGTTTTTGTTTTTTTTTTATTTCAGCCATTCTGACAAGTATGATGCAATATCTCTTTGTGGTTTTGATTTGCATTTTCCTGATGCTGAGTGATGTTGACCATCTTTTCATGTATCTACTGGCCATTTGTATGTCTTCTTTGGAGCAATGTCTGTTCCTATCCTCTGCCCATTTTTTAATTGGATTATTTTGGTGTTGGGTTGTATTAGTTATTCATATATTTTGGATACTAACCCTTTATTGGACAAGTCATTTGCAAACACCTTCTCTTTTTGGTGAGTTGCCTTTTAGTTTTGTTGGTTGTTTCCTTTACTCTGCAGAGGCTTTTTATTTTGATGAGATCCCAATAGTTTATTTTTGCTTTCATTTCCCTTGCCTCAGGAGACATATCTAGAAAGATGTTGCTATGGGAAAAGTCAGAGAAATTGCTGCCTGTGATCTCTTCTAGGATTTTTATGGATTTAGGTCTCACATTTAATCCATTTCAAGTTTATTTTTGTGTATGGTCTCAGAAAGTGGTCCAGTTTCACTCTTTTGCTTGCAAATGTTAATGAAGAGACTGTTTTTCCCCCATTGGATATCCTTTCCTCATTTGTCAAAGATTGAACACACAATTCTGTATTCATTTCTGGGTTTTCTATTCTGTTCCATTGACCTATTTGTCTATTTTTATGCCAGTACCATACTGTTTTGATTACTACAGGTTTGTAATATAATTTGAAGTCTGGAATTGTGACCCCCCCTCTTGTTTTGTTTTTCTTTTTCAGGATTGCTTTGGCTATTTGGGGTCTTTTGTGGTTCTGTACAAATTTTAGAATTGTTTGTTCTAGTTCTGTGAAAAATGCTGTTTGTACTTTGATGAGGATTGTATTAAATATGTAGATTTTGGGAGTATTATAGACATTTTAACAATATTTGTTCTTTTAATCCATGGGCATGGAATATCTTTCATTTGTTTATGTTCTCTTCGATTTCTTTCATCAATGTTTTATAGTTTTCAGAGTACAGGTCTTTCACCTCTTTTGTTAAGTTTATGTCCCTATGTATTGTTTGATTTCCTCTTTGAATTCTTGGTTAACCCTTCATTGTTTAGTAGCATGTTAACCTCCATGTATTTGTATTCTTTTCAGAGTTTTTCTTGTGGTTGATTTCTAGTTTCACAGCATTGTGTTTGGAAAAGATACACGGCACGGCTTCAATCTTTTTTAATTTTGAGACTTGTTTTGTGGCCTAATATGTAGTCTATTCTGGAGAATGTTCTGTGTGCACTTGAAAAGAATGTGTGTTCTGCTGTTTTAGGATAGAATGTTCTGAATATATCTGTTAGATCCATCTAGTCCAATGTGCCATTCAAAGCCACTATCTCCCTATGGATGATCTATCCATAGATATAAATGGATTGTTGACATTCCTACTATTATTGTATTACTATTGATTACTTCCTTTATGTTTGTTATTAACTGCTTTATGTACTTTGGTGTTCCCCTGCTGGGTGCATAAATATTTACAATTGTTATATCTTCTTATTGGATTGTTCTCTTTATGATTATATAGTGTCTTTCTTTGTCTCTTGTTACAGTCTTTGTTTTAAAGTCTATTTTGTTTTAAAATCTAGCATTTTTTATAATACTCTGATATAGGTATTGCTACCCTGGCTTTCTTTTCACCCCCATTTGCATAATAAATATTTTTCCATTCATTTACTTTCAATCTAGATATGTCTTTAGGTCTAAAATAAGTCTCTTGTAGGCAGCACATAGATGAGTCTTGAGTTTTTATCCATTTTGTCACCCTATGGCTTTTGATTGGAGCATTTATTCCATTAACATTCAAGGTAATTATCAAAAGGTATGTACTTATTGACAATTTTGTTACTTGTTTTATGGTTGTTTTTGTACTTCTTCTCTGTTCCTTTTTTCTCTTGCTCTTTTCTCTCATGGCTTAATGGCTTTCTCTTTTCTTTTCAGATTTTATTCATTTATTTTAGAGATAAAGAGGTGAAGGGGAAGCAGATGGAGAGGGACCAGCAGACTCCATGCTGAAAGCAGAGCCCAGTGTGGGGTTTGATCCCATGACACCAAGATCATGACCTGAGCTGAAATCAAGAGTCAGATGCCCAACTGAGCTACCCAGGTCCCTGGTTTGATGGCTTTCTTTAGTGGTATATTTGGATTCCTTTGTCTTTATTTTTTGTATATCTATTACTGATTTTGATTTGTGGTTACCATTAAGTTTATATATAACATCTTATACATATGGTAGTTTATATTAAGTTGGTGGTCACTAAAGTTTGAACCTATTGTTATTCCTTTCCTTGCTATCTTTTAGGTATATGATGTCACACTTTATATCCTTTTATTTGGTGAATCTCTTGACTGATTTTTTAAAATATTCTGAATTTTAGTGTTTTTATGCTTCCTACTTTTCTCACTCCTGCTTATGGTCTTTCCTTTCCACTCAAACAGTCCCCTTTAAAATTTCTTACAGGACTAGTTTAGTGGTCATGAATTCCTTTAACTTTTGTTTGTCTGGGAAACTCTATCTCTCCTTCTACTCTGAATGATAGCCTTGATGGATAGAGTATTCTTGGTTGCAGGATTTGTTTTCTCTTTCGGCACTTTGAATATATCATGCCCTTCCCTTCTGAGCTGTAAATATATCATGCTCCCTTCTACTAAAAAAGAAAATCAGCTTATAGTCTTATGGGGTGTCCCTTGTATGTAATTGTCCTCTTCCCTCCTGTTTTAAAATTATATCATTATCACTATTTTTTGCCATTTTAATTACTGTGTCTTGGTGTGAACTTCCTTAGGTTGATTTTATTGGGGGTTTTTTGTGCTTCCTGGGATTTTTGTTTCCTTCTCCATATTTGGGAAGTTCTCAGCTATTATTCTTTCAAGAAATTTTCTGCCCTCCTTTCTCTTCTCCTTCTGGAATTGCCTATAATGTGAATATTATTACATTGATGAGGTTGCTGAGTTCTCCAAGTCTATTTTCTTTATTATATTTTTCTTGTTCTTGTTCAGCTTGATTGCTTTCCATTTCTCTGTCCACCAGGTAGCTAATCCTTCTTCTACTTCTAATCTAGTATTTATTCCCCCTAGTGTATTTGCAATTTCAGTTATTGAGTTCTTCATCTCTGATTAGCTCTTTTTTATGTTTTCTCTTTGTTGAGAGTTTCACTGAAGTCCTCCACTCTTTTCCCAATAAGTACCTTTATGATTGTTACTTTAAATTCTCTATCAGACATGTTACTTCACTCCATTCTGTTGAGCTTTCTTGCTGTGCCTTTATCCTGTTCTTTTATTTGGGACATATTCCTCTGTCTCCTCACTTTGTCTAACTTCCTGTGTCTGTTTCTCTGTATTAGGAAAGTCAGCTTTGTCTTCTGCTCTTGAAAGCAGTAGCCTTATGAAGAAGAGGTCATGTAATGCCATGCAGTGCAGTGTCCTCTGTTCATCAGAACCTGCAATTCAAGAATGTCTCCTATGTGTGTTGCATGCACCCTACTCTTGAGGCTGAGCCACTTTTGCCTTCAGTTCAGTCATCTTCAATGGCTTTTGTTGCTGTGGTGGTCAGGATTGGTCCCTGTGTTGTTAGACAACCAGTCTGGGGTGGCCCTGGGTTTGAGTTGAGTCAGAATAGGCAATTGCCAATGATGCAGTAGCATCAAACTATAGGACACTTTCCTTGTATTGTTCCCTGAGAAGTTTTCTTTGATAGATGGGACTGGCAGTCAGACAAGACCACTGTTAGGCTGAAGTCAGGCTGGTGTGTGTGGTCATCTTCTGCTCTCCTCAGGGCAGGAGTCACTTTGGAGTAGTGTTGGTCCCACTTGGGCTGCTTGCACACTGCCAGGCTTATGACACCACTTTGGACGGTCCCCAACTATTGGAGGGGGTAGATCCATAGGAGAACAAGGGGGCATGGCACACAATGTTAATAAGGTTTGCACAGGTCTAATGTAGGGGGCGACCTGGAACCAGGTCTGTTATGGAGGGGCATGTCTGCAGGAGAACATTGGGGTTGGGCACACTATTAAAAGGTAGGTGAAAAGTATTGGTGCTTTGCTGGTTCCTGTAGGAGTTTATATGTCTCATCTGGGGGGGCAGGGAAGGGAAATGGTGCCCACCAGCTCTTTTGGTCCTGGAGAAGTCTCCTAAAGATCCCTTCACATGCTCTAAGATTAGTAAATAAATCTCCCTCCGATATACCCCAGGCAATTTTCAAACTGCTGCTTCCATACTGTATCTCTGCAGGGCTGGTCATTGTGCTGTCTCTTAAGGTCACTTAAGGGTGTCTCTTAAGGGTGGGGACTCCATTTCCTCTTGTCCTCAAGGCTGTACCAGAGCTGAGCCCACTGATTTTTAAAGTTCTCAGTGTTAAGACCTCCTGATTATAAGAACTCGCAAAATTCAACCCCTCTGGTTTTCAAAACCAAATGTTATGGGGGTTCATCTTCCCCATACTGGTCCCCCATGTCTGGTGTGGTTTGTGTATCTCTCTTCTCTCCACATCTGTACTGTCTTTATCTCCCATGGATGGTTGCACAGGTCCATTTAGTTCCCAACCATTTCTTTGCCTTTCCTACCCTCTTTGATGAGACCCTTTCTCTACATTTAGCTGTGGTGAGTCTGTTCTGCCAGTCTTTGGGTCATTTTCTGGGTTACTTAGACTGATGGGGGTGTTATCTGGTTGTATCTATGAGACAAGGTGAGCTTCAGATCTTTTACTCTGCCATATTCCCAGGAAGTCTAATATCCAAGGATTTTGTTGTCTGCTTCCTTTCTGACTGCTCAAGCAACATACACCTGAGCACCTGTTCTTTCACCTGGTTCCTTCGACCACTTATTACCTTGCAAACAAACCCTTTAGATTTTACAAAAGCTGCAGAGATGTGAAAACCATTATCACCTATGGTCCTGATCCAAAGAGGTAGGGACATGTCAAGGGTGAACACGAACATAGGGTATCACTTGGTGTATCTTTAGAGACAATTTAACTTGTCCCCAGAATAATCAGCACATTCAATTGTGACATGCAGCACTTAGACAAATCTTGAATATAGAACAGCCAAGTTTATTTGGGATTTCCCTCCCCACTGAGCCAGCAATAACTAGCTGCAAAGTGCGCAACAAATGTCTCCAAGCTAGCTGGGCACATTCATCTCCTGGGCAGTTCTGTGGCCACATGACCCTATCCTGCTGAGTTTTGCACTATTTCTGAATTTCTTTCCTTTTCTTCAATTCCATTTCCATTTTTCTGCATCACTATTCCACACAAAGCACTGATTTGGTTTTTGTACAGAGTGCAGAGATGAGCATAGAGTGGCTTAGACAAAAACAATTAGCAAGTGTACTCACCCAAAGAGTTGTCCAGCTAATGAGATACAGGAGATGAAAGAACAAAAAACAAAGAGAGAGAGAGGATATGATTAGGAAAGACCTGATGGAGGGGGTAATATTGACATGGGTTTAAGAGTTTGTTTATCCAACTCTTTTTCCCAAAGGCAAGATGTTGGGAGAAGAGAGATTCTAGCATCAGCTGTATGCTGCATCCAGAAGCTATCCACCTGAACAAATCCATTCCATATTCCTCTCTGTTATTTTTCTAACACTAAGGACAGACTTCATGGTCAAGCCAAAACAAGCATCTGTCAGCTGTACATTTTCCAAGGTCTAAATGATTCAGTCTTAAATAACATAATGGTGAAGATACCAAATATTTAATATAAATTCACCCCTTAACAAAACACTCCTTTCTTTTCTCAGAGACACAGCTGAGATAAAGATACACTCAATTTACATTCATAAACAGAACATTGAGTTCTACAGCTGACAGCTAATTTATGGTTAACTCGACATTTCTCTTTTTTCCTCTACATTTTGCTACTTTTTCTCTCAGGTGCAGGGAGCACCAGTTTACCTGAGGTGAACCCCCATGGCCACCTCTCCTGACACAGCCAGTGCAGAAAGACTTGGCCCAGGACCCCGATCAGGCTTGCTCTAAGGTTCGTGCATATTATTCTATTTCTCCATAGTAGAAGAAGCTTATCTTCAGGTTGGAGTGGTAAGATATAAGTCTCAAATTTGTGCTTTATGTGGGCAAGTAGAGGGAGCAGACTCTTGAGTTCATTTTGTGAACAACATGTCAGGCTGACCAAACTTATGGAGAAGAGATATTTGCACTTCTAACATTCAACCTCTTCCCTTTCCCATACTGTAATCCTGAAGTTACCTCCTTTCCTTGTAGGCGGAAGTTGGCTATCTATCTGCTGAGAATATAGCTGATGGTAGAGAATGCTATTTCAGGTCTTGAAAAAATTGTCTCCCAAATAGTTAATGCTCTGTGCTATATTCACACACTACTTGTACCTTTATTTTCTTAACATATTTTAATTGAGCATAAGTAGATTCACTTTTAAAGCTTAACGTGGTCCTAAGCAATAATATATATGTAATCACAGCTAGACGTCCGATTCTATGTTTTAATACTTATTAAAATAAATACATGACTGCTAAAACAAGAAAAGGTAATTGACTCTTTATCACTTATGATAACCTGGCTCACCATTGAGGATATGCAGACCACACTTTGGGGATTGCCTTCTGATGCTACAATTCTATGATTATCACAGAAGAGGTTTGAATCTGTAAGAAGAAGGGAGATGTGGTGCTAGTTCAGTGAAGAAAACATAGCATAGGAAGAGAGATGGAATTAAAAATGCAAAAGAACAGCAGGAAGCATAAATTCAAAGGTTTTTAAATAGAGATAAAAGAGCTAAACTGATCCCTGGAGAGGCAAATGTGTCCATTCTGGGCTAGTTTTTTCAGAGCCAAAGAGTAAATTTCTGTTTGTATTTGAAGAGGAATATTGGTTTTTCTTTGACTTAAATAAAAATGGAAATAGTCTACATATCTCTTCTGTTTCAACAAATAGAGAGGGCATTTTCCTTTAATTTCCATCAACATCTTTTTATTTGTGGTTTTGGGTTGTCAGTAGAAAACATTGACTGTGTTTCCTCATACATATCAGAATGTATACAAGTGGCATAGGTTTTAATGTGACCTGCATCAATCCATAAAGAAAAAGCCATAAAATACTACAAATTTGCTAAATTCCAAACTCAGTCTTAGCATATGTGGGAAAGAAAAAATTCTTCACTGAAGTTTTCACAATGTGCTTAGCATAACCACTTAAGTCATAAATGGTATTTCCTCAAAGTATTGCATCAGAACATCTATGTTTCCCCAGAAAAGCATCAGTATCATCTGTCTTAATATTTCCCACACCATAAAGGGAGCATTAAATCTGGAGAAAATGAAAGATGTGGGTAATATTGGTTTTCAGTGATCCAACTCTGCCATTGGACACCTTTTTGCTTTTTGAAATACTGTTTCCATCCCTTATGATTCATTTCCACATTCTCAAGATTGTTGGAGAATCTCTCCACCAACTTGACGAAGATATTCAGAGGAAAGGCTCTGACATTGCTGATGCCTCCAGGAGATTTTGCTAGTGCTCATCCTCCCAAGCATGTCTGCAATTTGTCCTCACACAAAGGATGTAGAGAGCAAACGAAAGTATGGCACATTACAAAGAGTGTCATCTTTGGAGAGTTCAAATCCCGAGTCACACAATGAAAATGGTTTGTTTTAGTGGAAGCTGACTTTCCTTTCCAACACAGCCATACTTGGTATGCTCTGCTAGTCATCAAAATACTTCTGTACTTATTATAAATTGTCCTGTCTCAAACTTCCATGGAGCACTAGCCCATCACCACAGCCATCCCAACCCTTTCCTGGGGAACTCCAGGACCATGGCCAGCGTGTTTCCAAAAAGTTGCTGCCTCTGCTTTTCTGGCTGTTACATGTTTTGAATATCCTTCTTGCCCTCAAACCTCTGTGTCCCAATCTGTACAGTGGAACAATAATGCCAACCATAGGGGTTATTATGGGAATTAAAAGAAAAAAAACAAACATGTTCAACATTTAGTAAATGATCAACATGCTAACTACCTTCTCTCTTCACTTCAAAGTGATTCAGGCTTAAATCAAAGAAAATTTTCTTCCCCAACATTTAGAATAAGTGTTTCCAAGCCCCAGACTCAAAAGATACCCCCTAACACACACACACACACACACACACATACACACACACACACACACACACTGTAAGGTTCTTTTCACAACTCTTTGGTAGCCCAAAGATCAGAGGGCCCTGTTAATGTCACAGTCCTTGACATTAGGCAAATCCTTGAAAATACAGAATTCCACATTACTGAAGTCAGCTCTCCCTTGTGCTTCCCTCCCTGCCTCCAAACTCCCTTTCATGGGCTGTCAGATCGATTTTGCAGCCTGTTTGAGTAAGTTGATTAGGGCCTGAGGGAGCAGCCCCATCTCTGCAGTGGTCTAATGAGGAGGAGAAAGCCAACTGCTCATTCCTCTTCAAAATATGTGCTGGAAAAAAAGACCATTTTTGCTCAGTTTTGCAGTTTTTTTAATGTCCCCCCAGTCATTTGGACCCAAAAGTATAAATCCAAGCTTATGCCTGACACGCATTTTTTCAATCAGTCTATTTTAATTGCATAAATGTTCTTTTTTGTGTAGAAGAGAAAATATAATGCTTAGTTCATTGTAAAAGGATGTGGCCTTGATTGGTATAATTAAAATTTTCTGTTCAAAAGCACCATATAAAGGCCAGAACTGGATAATCACCTCCAAAAATTAAACGGTTCTCACCCTAATTTGTATTTGTATTTTTTTCTTGTTAATAAAAAATAAAGCATAAGTTGAGACAAAATGAAAACAAAAGCAAAAACCTACCTACTTATATTGTTATCTTTAAATATTCTCCCCAAATGCTGAGGTACAGTTTTTATATTTTTGCATGGATTGAAATACTGAAGGAGACTTTTGGGCTGGGTTGGTGGAGGCCTTCTCTCCTAAGAAAGGATCAGCATTGCCAGGATACTGGGAGTGTACTTTGAGCCATCTTGCACATCTAAAGTTGCCACTGGATTACAAGGACTTTTAATTTATTTTAAGGAAATGTAGTTTAGCTTTTATCCACTAAAAATATTATTGTGTATTGAATTGTATGCCCAAAAAGATATGCTCAAGTCCAACCCCCAGCATCTGTGACTATGATCTTATTTGGAAATCAGGCCTTTGCAGGTATAATTAAGTTAATTAGGTCCTATTGGATTGTGATGAACCATGATCCAGTGGTTGGTGTCTTCCTGAGAAGGCCATGTGGAGATTCATAGACGCGGAGAGCAGACACACAGAAGACACTGTGTGGAGACAGAGACATAGATCAGAGTTATACTGTCAGTAGCCAAGGGAAGCCAAGCATTGCCCAAGCCACCAGAAGCTAGAAGAGGCAAAGACAGATTCTCCTTTCCAGGCTTCCAACACCTCCGTGTGTCTTGCTGACACCTGGCTTCCACAACTGTGAGAGAATAAATTTCTTTTAAGTCACCAAGTTTGTGGTGATTTGTTATGACAGCCCTAAGAAACTAATACAGACCCCAATGCCTAGGATTAACCCAAGACAAAGGTAATAAGACTACCCACTATTTGGTGGGCAAGATAATATGACCAAGGTACCTAAACAGATAGGAGTAAAAGCTACCTTTTTAGGCCTGGCCTGAGGTAAAAGTGTGAGTCTGTATTGAAGTCTCCTTGCCCACCTGTATCTGTGTCTTTCTCCCCACATCAATCTCTCCTGATTATCCCCAGAGCATTCTTGCTCCTCAGATTATCTCTATCTTCATAGTCTTTCCACAATATAAGACTGGGAGGGGCCAAATTCGAAACCTAAGCACAAGTGTTGGAGTCAAGCACATTTGACTTTCCATCCCACTAATTAATTCTGCTTTCATTTGAATGTCTGATCTCCCTGAGACTCATTAGCCCATTTGGAAATTGGGGACAGTAATAGCAACTTCACACAGTTTTGTAGAGGTTTACGTAAAATGATTTATGTTGAAATCCTGCCATCTACCAGTTCCTCAATAAAATTTAATTTTCCTCATTTCCCTTCCCAAGAGACATATGTGCTGTGAATCAAATATTGCAAAAAGACAAGCCTAGAGAAGTCAGGCCAGGCAAGGAGATTAAGGGTCCCTCAGGACAGAGGTTGTCTGGAACCTACCATGGACCAAGCATCCTGCTGTATATTTTACAAAAGCTAGTCCAGTGAATCTTCACACATATGCTGTGAAATAGATCTTGTTATCATTACAGTTTTCTGGAAAGGACCTAGAGCTTAGAGCAGGGCTTATCAAGCTCAGTACTAATAACACTTTGGACCAGATCATTCTTTATACTGCAGCACTGCCCTGTGCATTGTAAAATATTTAGCAGGATCCCTGGCATCTACCCACTAGTTGTCAATAGTACCCCTTCCCCTAGTTAAGACAACCAAAAATGTCTCCAGACATTGACAAATGTCATCTGGGGTGCAAAATTACCCCACATGAGAATCACTGATTTAGGGAGATTCAGTTATTAGTCCAAAATCATGAAGCCAGTAAAACCTAGGGTTTCAAAACCCAAGTGGGTATTAAGCAAGAGGGAAAAAAAGGCGAGTGTTTATCCTAAGACAGAGACAACTGGTGTTTACTTTGCCCCAGTAACACTGACTTTTGATGATAGCAGTAAGGGGTACTCTTTATACTCAAACCACATCATAGGTCAAAAATAAGGTAACGGTAGTTGGCTTGAATCAAGAAGATTCCCACAGGTATCAGGTTAGGAGCAGAAGATACACTAATCTCTCCTTCCACAGAAGCTGAATTTTTAAACAATCTCAGAATCAACAATACTAAAGACATCCATGTCAGAGCAATGGGAAAGAAGTTGTCTGGGCCATCACTACTTTCAGAGAAGAATTACCTGATCACCTTGGCCTTATACAAGAGAAGACTGAGTTTTCACGTTTCTCTAAGCTACTTTCATTTTGGGTCTCTGACATAGGCAGCTGAAGCAATAGCTATATCTCTCTATACAAGGTGTAAATGCCTTCAGAATGATATATTAGACCTTTCAACATTTGTATTTAATAGGGGCCATACCTTAACCCAAGCAATTATTCAATTGTTGAATCTCTGCCACCAATGAAAATGGCTGGATTTCTGAGTTGGCAGAGTAGCAGTATGGAGTAGTAGTTGAAGATGTAGGCTTCAGTGTTAAGTTGATTGAGTTCAAATTTATACCTTCTGCTCACAAGTTGTGTGACTTTAGGCAAATTGCTTGATCCTTTTCCATTTCAGTTTCTTTTTGTTATAAAATAGGGATTATAACAGCACTTATTTCAGGATTTTTTAGTGTAGGATAAATAAGTTATTATATATGAAGCACTTACAAGAACAAGGACTTAGAAAAAGGCAGTTTATCTGGGAGAAGAGCCCATAAAACCCAAGTGAGAAGGAGGAGAAACTGAGGCATTGAAGAAAGAAAAGGGAGTAAAAGATGCATTCGATAGTAGATAAGCACTTTGGCCAAGTGAGGCTCAACCCCATTGGGGAATCTATATAGAATACCCCTCAGTGTTGTTCTACTAGAACAGAGAATTTGGGATAATTATCCACTGTCTTTACTTTCCATTGGTTCCCTTACTCCCAGATTTTGTCTGACTACTGGGAGCAAACCCTAGAGGTACAGAGAAAGTCTTTAGGTAGAAAAAATGACAGATAAAGCTGCCTGAGATGGGAAGTTGCCAGTGTACTCACAAGACTGGGACTACCAGCTAACTCAGGTGAGGCAACAAAATACGTGGACAAAATATCAACAGTGTCTGCTGCTCAGAGACTGCTTGCTGAACATTATTTAGAATGCCAAGGCAAAGACTTTCTAAGGAAAGAGATTCTAATTAAACATCATCCCAATTTGTCCAGTGGTTTGTCTTTTGAATTTATAAGGTCTATCATCTTACATCAAGGTTTCTTTAAAAACTTGGAAACATTGGAAAAGTAACTGCTTAATTATGTTTTAGCAGAATTACTCAAGACCGTTGGCAGCCATGTGGCAGCCAAGTCATTTAGGGCCATTCAACTCTCTGAGTACTTCCTAAAACAAGTTTGCAAAAACCAGCCCAGGCTTAATACATATAGAGAAAGACTTATGGATCCAGGAGTAGCCTGACAAGAGCAAAATTAACATAAACAGAGATGGAAATGTAACACACAAGGCAAAGTGAAGAAAATCTCCTTGATGGGTTTTCCAAAGCACTGGATTCTCCGTTGGAAAGAAGGACATTAACCCGGTGTCTACTATGTGCAGGTGCAGTGCTAGATATACATTTTCAAACCATTATCTCATTGGATCCTCAGGACATTCTTATCAGGAAGAATTGTTGTTTTCATTTTACTGATGAGATAACCAAGTATCAGTGAAGCAATTAGTCCATGATCATACAGTAAGACTGAGTCAGCATTCATATCCTGGTCATCCCATGTGCTTTCATGGGGCTTCTCATACCTGCTGGTGCACAAGAATTATTTATAAAAAGCAATTTTCCCAGGTTCTACCCAGGCCTACTGAATCACAGTCTCTGGGAACAGGCTCAGAAATTTCTAAGGTAAATGTTCCCCAAGCAATTTTAACCAGCCACATTTGGAAACTTCTATTCATGATACTTTTTTTTTTTTTTTTGATGTGTCTGTAGTCACAGAGTGAATTGAAAAAAAACTGTAGAAAGACAATTTTTTTCAAAGATTTTATTTATTTATTTATTAGGAAAGAGAGAGAGTGAGAGAGCATGAGAAGGGAGAAGGTCAGAGTGAGAAGCAGACTCCCCATGGAGCTGGGAGCCCAATGCGGGACATGATCTAGGGACTCTGGGGTCATGGCCTGAGCCGAAGGCAGTCACCCAACCAACTGCACCACCCAGGCGCCCTAAAAAGAGACAATTTAAAATCAGTCAACATGAGAGAGCACCCAGGGCCAGATAATACTTTCATCCCTGCCATAACTACTCAACTCTGCCATTTGTGAAAGTAGCCACAGACAATATGTAAAAGAATGAAGGTGACTGTGCTCCAAAAAAATTTTATTTACAACAAAACAGGCTGTGGTCCATGTGTCATACTTTTGTGAGCCTTGCTCTAATGGCTGGTGCTTTTCGGAGGTGTTCTGGGCAACTAGATATCCTCTGATGATAGGATACCACTCCAAAGGGAAAATTTCCCTCATTCATGTTCATGGCTACAAGACTGAGTATACATTAATGCATACAAAAGGAATAGACGACTATATAGATTATCTAGTTCTTTTTATTTATTTAATATTAGATTGAATCATGCACAACCATGGCAATAGTTGATTGGATGAATTTTTAATGACTGAATAAATTGGAGTCAAAGAATATTCTCAGATTCTAGTTTCAGAGGCACCAGAGTCTCATGGTAAAGATTTACCTATTTTGAACCATAGGAATCTTCACGATTTGGAGAATAGAATAGGAAAACAAAAGACTTTGTTCTGTCAGCTCTGGATGACCAGGAACATTTAAACCCTTCATAAAAACACCTTATGCTTGCCTTTTCTCAATGATAAAATGGGGAATTTGATGAGATTTATTCAATTCTCTTCCTGATGGCGCTAACATAGCTGATGCTAAACAAGAAACTTTAAAAAGATTTTATTACAGATCAGGATATATAAATATAAATATAAATGGAAATACACACAAAAGAGTGATATAGATCTAGGTCATTTGCTTTACAGGATAACTTTCAGTTTCCTTCCATTTCAGGAGCTTTTTTTAAGGTGCATACATTCCCCAGACACCTAGACTCCTTTAAGTCTGGCCTAGGAGACAAAGAAGAAGAGAATGTCAGAATGGAGTGACTGAAGTCCTATTCTTACAGTTCACATTCCTATTTGACAATCTAGAGCTAATTATCTAGGTGATAGGGTCATTCTTGCCCCCAAAGAGTTCCAATAAGAAGACTTATGGTATAATAGCGTGTATACACATAAAATAATATAATAAGGGCTAAATGGAGCTACTAATCCATTTAAGCCCGGTCAGATTGAAGACTCTAAGATCATGTGATTCTGGAGCCCACAGTGGACAACACTGTATTTCCAACTCTGACAATGACAAGAACTAATTTATTAGAATTCCTGGCTTCCTTTTGGCTGTCTAATTTAAAAGAGAGATGGACACCCAGAGCTCACTTTTCTGAATCTATCCTAAGAAAAGGTATTCTAAACACCTTCAATCTCTTCTCAAAATACACGTCTGTAGAACTATCACCTATTCATTTATGTGAACTCTTCTTGATGCTATTTCTATTTTCACCCTGTGGTACTTCATGGAGTAACACTGACATTCTCCAGTCTTTGAAGATTGTTCTCTCCAAGCTGAGGCTCATAGTTTTGTATATAAAGCATTTGACTCTGAAGGTCGGATTGGGCTCTACCTTCCTGCCTCCGCAGTGTTTTTGCTTCATCTATCACGGCCCTCACCACTAGGCATTGCAATTACTTTTTTTAGTAAGTGTGATTTCCATCATAATACTGAGGTTTAGAAAAGATTTTATTGGTTTTTTGCATTTCAAATAAAAATATAATCACAACTTTCCCAGGGCGCCTGGGTGGCTCAGTTGGATAAGCGACTGTTTTCTGCTCAGGTCATGATCCTGTGCTCACAGGATCAAATCCCACATCAGACTCCCAGCTCTGCGGGGAGTCTGCTTCTCCCTCTGACCTTCTTCTCTTTCATGCTTTCTCTTATTCGCTCTCTCTCTCTCTCTCAAATAAATAAAATCTTAAAAAAAAAAAAAGAACTTTCCCTATGTATAGTATTGAGAAAGTCAATTGCAACCATCACTTGAATGCTTTCCCCCCAAATCTCCAGCCTTAAACTATTTAGAATATTCAAGAAGTTCCTTCTGGTCTTTGGTCCATAGGCTGTCATATGTTCATCATTTAAGGCCACAGGATTCTTTGGGCAGGACCCTGCAACTTCTGTACCAGTCTTAAGCTCTAGATTTTTGCAGACGCAAATTTGATAAATTCACAATGGAAAACTGATATTGAAGGACAAACAGGAGTCTCCCATAATATTCATCAACTATTTCTTAATTTTGCAGTTTTAGATATTACCTTCCTTCTAGGAATTTAGCTCACATTCTCCCTACATGTGTGCACATGCACGCGCGCGCATGTGTACACACACAGACTGTTCCCTCTCTGCATCTCTCCAGTGTAGTTATATAAAAATATCTGATGTGTACATGTTATTTATACCTTATCAGGTTTCCCTTCTGAAACACTTTGTTTCCCTTCAAGTTGATAATTGCCTTACATTTAATTTGCTAAATTTTTTGTTTACCCATCACAAACTTCTTTCTAAACCCTCCGAGAACCTTTCTCAACCCATTCATCAGTCATATCTCAGTCAGAAACGATCTTGCATAGCTCTCCAGGCTTCAGCTTCTCTGGTACTTGGTGCCCTTGAAGGCAGCTAAGGAACTGCCATTCATCCTGTGAGTCCTCTCCTTACTCTGAGGTTTTAAATTGACCCTCCAGAATCCCATACCTCCCAGTTTCTAATCTTACTCCATTTTGGTTGTGAATCATATTCTTCTGAGAATGGGAGCATGAAAAGGGAAATTCTTGAGATCTCAAGTGGCTGAAAATGTCTTTATTCTAGCATCACACTGGAATACATTTGTTGGACATAGAACCCTGGAATGAAAGTAACTACCTTCTGAATTTGAAGTTGTTCCTTTGTGTCCAAGCCTCTACTGCTGCTTTTGAGAAGTCTGATGTCATTCTGATTCCTGACACCCTGTAAGTTTGCTGGTTTCTCTCTTTGGAGGATTCAAGATCTTATCTCCAGTCTTCTGAAATTTATTTTAAGATGTCTTGATAAGGATCTTCTTATTTTTATTCTTTGTGTTGTGTCCTTTAAAATCTGGGAGTTTTTCTTACATGATTTCCTTGGATTCCTCCTCTCATTTTTCTTTTTTAAAAGATTTTTAAATTTTTTTTAAAGATTTTATTTATTTGACAGAGAGAGAGATCACAAGTAAGCAGAGAGGCAGGCAGAGAGAGTGGGGAAGCAGGCTCCCTGCTGAGCAGAGAGCCCCATGCGGGGCTTGATCCCAGGACCCTGAGATCATGACCTGAGCCGAAGGCAGAGGCTTTAACCCACTGAGCCACCCAGGTGCCCCAGATTTTTAAATCTTTTAATTTAAAATATTTTTAAAAACTTTTCATGGATATAATATCTTGTCTTACCTTCCTAAAGAATTAGTATTAATTATTGTGTCGTAAATTTTCTTCTAGGTACCACATTGTTTCCTCTGGCTTTCTTTTTGTTGATGGGTTGTTTGGGTGCCTATTTTTTATATTATGATTTCTGCAAATTTAGGATGATCCACTCTTATTTGGGAGTGAGGCATTAAAAAGTTACCTGGGACCTCTATGTGTTGGAAGGTTCACCAAGTAACAGACTTCACCACAGAGTGACGAGACTTGGACCTGGCCATCGTGCAGGACCTCCCTCCATAACTATCAGTATCTGCAGATTTTTTTTCCCAGGCTTGCTACTTTCTACCCAGAGAATCCTCCAACCTCCTGTGAGGGGTTATAGGTTTGTCTACTAGCATTCTTAGCACCATTGGGAAAGGAGATGGAAATTTTCATAACTGAATATGTAGACTCCTACTCAATCCACAAATTTTTAAAATTATTATTATAGTGCTCCTACCTTTTCTTACCTATGTCTCAGGCTCCAGAGTCTATCTGGTTTAACCTCTGCTGAGAGTAAACCCCCAGTTTTCTACCAGGTGGGACAGGATAGTTGCCTACTTGGAGAAAAGATCTAGGCTCTTACTGTCCCCATAAGAACTTTCAAGCAAGCTTCTTGCTTTCAACTTGTCACATGCCCTGCGTCCAATGCTACCTGATCCCATGAGTCCCTGACCTTTCCAAGATTTTGTATCTCAGATCTGTTTCCTTCTTATCTTTACCCCAGTGGGCACTTATGGTTCAGCTTTCTCAGACCCACAGAACCTGGTTACCAGCAGTAAATCTGCTTTTCAGCTTTTAGAAATGTGTTGATATCTCCCATCTGCTTTAGTCTCCTGTCTTGTTATCTTGAACTCTATAGTTTTATGCTTTTTTTTTTACCCTTTACTGTCACTTTTGTTAGATTTGGAGACAAAATGATGTAAATACCTATATTTGATTTGTCACATTAAAGTTGAAGTGTATATAAACATCATTTTTAGTGGTTCCATCATGTTTATTAGTAGATGCATTAATGTTCACATAACCATCACTCAGTTGTTGGGTAGTCAAATTGTTACCTATTTATTTTTACCACCACTAAAAACAACACACTAGTGAATTTCTTTATGCATGATGTTCTTTTCGCCTTTGAGATTACTATTATTTTAGATATATTTCTGGAAATATAATTAATAGCTAAGTTCAGAGGTTTTCACAATTCCTTTCAAAAGAGTTTTATTGGTGATCTACTTACCAGAAAAGCGTGGGAGCATCTGGGTCTCTACAAGCCCCACGAGCATGCGCCTTACAAATCGCTCCTCATATTTTAAATCAAGACCATTCTAAAATGGCGGGGAGAGGGTTGTATCTTTAAAAGCAAGACTTCTTTCTCTGGAAAGAATCAAAGTAGAATCCTGAAGGGGAACAGCAGGAAGAACTCCATGAGCTGCAAGGGGGATGCCTTAAAGGGAGCCCTGAAATCAACACCATACAGAAAACAAATGCTGCTCTGTAAAGAAGACTGAGCAGTGAGCTAGTTGCACTTGATTTCTTCATTTCCCAGTCAAGCTGAGATGCTGCTTAGGAATGTAAATGCACTGCTTGGAGATCTATTACTGAATGTTGAAAGGCTGTCCAGAGGAGCCAAAAAAAAAAAAAAAAGACTCAACCTCAAGTACCAGGAAGTCACAGGAGGAGCTGGGCGGAGAAGCAAGACAAAAGGCATGAAAGCCAAAGAGATTTACGTGTGTGACACTATGTTCTACCTCTGCTTCCTGGGCCTTGGTTTCCTCATCCAAAAGATGGGAAGAGCAATACTGTCATGCTGGGTTGTTACAAAACATGGGAAAGAGAATGTTGGCGAAGTCTTCTCAGGATTTCCCTTGTGAAGTTGAACGATCACCCATTCTCCCTAAAGGACGCTTGGATTTGTAAGGAAAAAAGTCAGAAACCCCATTTGTTGTGGTTTTATATCGCAGCTTAGTAAATAAATATCACTGATCTGGTGATTTCTTCAATTTTTAAAAATCACTGACTCTAATAAGCTACTATCTTAAAGGGATTGTGTTTTCTTTCCCTTCTGCTAAAAGTGTTACTCCAGGACTTTACCTATAAAAGATTTGCCATGCCCCCAAAAAAGATGTGTCCCCAGTGTCAGACACTCTCCGGTTGTTTATCATGTGTCAGTAAGTTTATTATTAGGCTACCCCATGTCTTTTTGTTTTGTTTTGCTTTGTCTTGATATATAGTTAATAAAGTAACAAGACACAACACAATGGCAAGCTGGTGTTTCCTCTCAACAGCTCAGAAAAATTTCAAGATCGATGTGCCAAGAGTGTTCTTAAAAGCTAGAACTTACACAGCTTAAATCAGATGTGACTTTAAAACCTCCTATTAAATTTTAAGTGAGTTATTTTAAAAGTAAACTATAAGTCTATTATAGCAGAGAAAGCAGTATTTTATCACAGGGGAGACACCCAGATCACTCAAACAGAGCTAGGAAAGCCTGAAATACATATGACCAGATTAGGTACTAACATGTCCATAAAGATAACGGTACATTTCTAAGACTAGCAACATGCTATAGGCACCCAGGGGTTAACAGAGTTAGATGTGAAGGAAGATATTGGTAAAGACAATTTATATGAGCAATAAAATACACTGAATAACTCCTGGCATGAGATATAATAAATGGTTCTGTTGAAAGATTTATATGACCAATCCTGAGCTGAGGTATAATATTCAACTGCTTGGCTGGCTATGGTACTTAACAGTGAATAAAACTTCTTGAAAAATTAAGATAAAATATATATGTACATTTCATATACATACTAAGTTACATGATGCTATATCTTGTATAGAAGTTTCCTACCCAAGATTATGTACATGATAGAAAAATTCAGAAGCATTTGTAATGCATAGAGTAAGTTCTCCCTATCCACGGCCTCCCTTCACCCCTTCATCCTCTTGGGAGGCAAAACTCCCTAAAAGGGGTTTTATAAAATCTTTTTCAACCTACCCATAGCTTTACATGTAGATTTTCATATACAGTCTTAAGATGAGAAAGGAGGCGAGATCACAGAG